>JAEOAD010002665.1:0-444064 GCA_036365145.1 Orientallactaga sibirica | reverse complement strand
AAACTTTCCAAGTTTGTGTAATCTAACAAGATGTACAAGTTAGTAGGATTCGTTTCATTTCTAAAGTAGTTTCTTGAGAAAACAACATCTTCATTGCCATACGCTGTACTGTGTGAAATAAAGCTAATTCGGTTCTAGGAATCACTTGCTTTCCTACAAAGAAGGTTGAGTGCAGCAAGTTCAAACTTTCCTAGTTTGTGTAATCTAACACGATGTACAAGTTAGTAGATTCGCCTCATTTCTAAAAAGTAGTTTCTTGAGAAAACAAACATCTTCATTTGAAATTTGTACTGTGAAATAAGCTAATTCGGTTCTAGGAATCACTTGCTTTCCTACAAAGAAGGTTGAGTGCAGCAAGTCCAAACTTTCCTAGTTTGTGTAATCTAACAAGATGTACAAGTTAGTAGATTCACCTCATTTCTAAAGTAGTTTCTTGAGAAAACAAACATCTTCATTGCCGAACATTGTACTGTGTGAAATAAGCTAATTCGGTTCTAGGAATCACTTGCTTTCCTACAAAGAAGGTTGAGTGCAGCAAGTTCAAACTTTCCTAGTTTGTGTAATCTTAACAAGATGTACAAGTTAGTAGATTCGCCTCATTTCTAAAGTAGTTTCTTGAGAAAACAAACATCTTCATTGCCAAACATTTAAAACTGTGTGAAATAAGCTAATTGATTTCTAGGAATCACTTGCTTTCCTACAAAAGAAGGTTGAGTGCAGCAAGTTCAAACTTTCCTAGTTTGTGTAATCTAACAAGATGTACAAGTTAGTAGATTCGCCTCATTTCTAAAGTAGTTTCTGAGAAAACAAACATCTTCATTGCTCGAACATTGTACTGTGTGAAATAAGCTAATTCGGTTCTAGGAATCACTTGCTTTCCTACAAAGAAGGTTGAGTGCAGCAAGTTCAAACTTTCCTAGTTTGTGTAATCTAACAAGATGTACAAGTTAGTAGATTCGCCTCATTTTCAAAGTAGTTTCTTGAGAAAAAACAAAACATCTTCATTAACAAGATGCAAGTTAGTAGATTCGAACAGTGTTTCTTGACAAACATGTTCATTTCCTCGTGAATTTGTGAAATAAGCTAATTCGGTTCTAGGAATCACTTGCTTTCCTACAAAGAAGGTTGAGTGCAGCAAGTTCAAACTTTCCTAGTTTGTGTAATCTAACAAGATGTACAAGTTAGTAGATTCGCCTCATTTCTAAAGTAGTTTCTTGAGAAAACAAACATCTTCATTGCCCAACATTGTACTGTGTGAAATAAAGCTAATTCGGTTCTAGGAATCACTTGCTTTCCTACAAAGAAGGTTGAGTGCAGCAAGTTCAAACTTTCCTAGTTTGTGTAATCTAACAAGATGTACAAGTTAGTAGATTCGCCTCATTTCTAAAGTAGTTTCTTGAGAAAAAAACATCTTCATTGCCGAACATTGTACTGTGTGAAATAAGCTAATTCGGTTCTAGGAATCACTTGCTTTCCTACAAAGAAGGTTGAGTGCAGCAAGTTCAAACTTTACCTGTTTGTGTAATCTAACAAGATGTACAAGTTAGTAGATTCGCCTCATTTCTAAAGTAGTTTCTTGAGAAAACAAACATCTTCATTGCCGAACATTGTACTGTGTGAAATAAGCTAATCGGTTCTAGAATCACTTGCTTTCCTAAAAGAAGGTTGAGTGCAGCAAGTTCAAACTCCTGGGTGTAATCAACAAGAAGTTCAGACCTCATTTCTAGTTTTCTGAGAAAACAAACAAGATGAACATTGTAGTAGATTCTAATCATTTCTAAAGCAGTTTCTTGAGAAACAAACATCTTCATTGCAGCAACTTTGTACTGTGTGAAATAACAAATCTGGTTCTAGGAATCACTCTGCTTCACTTAAAGAAGGTTGAGTGCAGCAAGTTCAAACTTTCATAGTTTGTATAATCTAACAAGATGTACTAACTTAGTAGATTCGCCTCATTTCTAAAAGTAGTTTCTTGATAAACAAACATCTTCACGGGTCGTTGTTGTAATCTAACAAATAAGCAAATTAGTCTAGGAATCACTTCTTCTAAAGAGAAAACAAAGTGCAAAAGTTCAAACGAATCTTCAGCGCAGGAAGATCAAACTTTCCAAGTTTGTGTAATCTAAAAAGATGTACAACTTAGTAGATTCACCCCATTTCTAACGTAGTTTGTTTAGAAAACAAACACCTTCATTGCCGAACACAGTACTGTGTGAAATAAGGCCGTTCTGTTCTCGGAATGAGTTGCTTTCTAGGAAGAGTCTTCAGTGCAGCAAGATCAAACTTACCTTGTTTGTGTAATCTAACAAGATGTATAACTTAGCAGATTCACCTCATTTCTAACGTAGTTTCTTTAGAAAACAAACACCTTCATTGCCGAACACAATACTGTTTGAAATAAGCCCGTTCTGTTCTCCAAATGAGTTGCTTTCTTACGAAGAGTCTTAAGTGCAGCAAGATCAAACTTTCCTCGTTTCTGTAATGTAACATGATGGACAACTTAGTAGACTTGCTTCATTTCTAAAGTAGTTTGTTCAGAAAACAAACCCCTTCATTTATGAACACTGTACTGTGTGCAATAAGCTAGTTCTGTTTTCCGAATTAGTTGCTTTTTTAAGAAGTATCTTCAGTGCAGCAAGATCAAACTTTCCTAGTTTGTGTAATCTAACAAGATGTACAACTTAGTAGATTCATCTCATTTCTAACGTAGTTTGTTTAGAAAACAAACACCTTCTTTGCCGAACACAGTACTGTGTGAAATAAGCTATCTCTGTTCTGGGAATGAGTTGATTTCTTAACAAGAATCTTCAGTGCAGCAAGATCAAACTTTCCTAGTTTGTGTAATCTAAAAAGATGTACAACTTCGTATATTCACCTCATTTCTAACGTAGATTGTTTAGAAAACAAACACCTTCATTGCCGAACACAGTACTGTGTGAAATAAGCTAGTTCTGTTCTCGGAATGAGTTGCTTCCTTAACAAGAATCTTCAGTGCAGGAAGATCAAACTTTCCTAGTTTGTGTAATCTAACTAGATGTACAACTTAGTAGATTCACCTCATTTCTAACGTAGTTTGTTTAGAAAACAAACTCCTTCATTGCCGAACACAGTACTGTGTGAAATAAGCTAGTTCTGTTCTTGGAATGACTTGATTTCTTAACAAGAATCTTCAGTGCAGGAAGATCAAACTTTCCTAGTTTGTGTAATCTAACAAGATGTACAACTTAGTAGATTCACCTCATTTCTAACGTAGTTTGTTTAGAAAACAAACACCTTCATTGCCGAACACAGTACTGTGTGAAATAAGCTAGTTCTCTTCTCGGACTGAGTTGCTTTCTTAACAATAATATTCAGTGCAGGGAGATCAAACTTTCCTAGTTTGTGTAATCTAACAAGATGTACAACTTAGTAGATTCACCTCATTTCTAAAGTAGTTTGTTTCGAAAACAAACACCTTCATTTCAAACACAGTACTGTGTGAAATAAGCTAGTTCTGCTCTTGGAATGAGATGATTTCTTAACAAGAATCTACAGTGCAGGAAGATCAAACTTTCCTAGTTTGTGTAATCTAACAAGATTTTCAACTTAGTAGATTCACCTCATTTCTAACGTAGTTTCTTTAGAAAACAAACACCTTCATTGTCGAACACAGTACTGTGTGAAATAAGCCCGTTCTGTTCTCCAAATGAGTTGCTTTCTTACGAAGAGTCTTAAGTGCAGCAAGATCAAACTTTCCTAGTTTCTGTAATGTAACATGATGTACAACTTAGTAAACTAGCTTCATTTCTAAAGTGGTTTCTTCAGAAAACAAACCCCTTCATTTCTGAACACTGTACTGTGTGAAATAAGCTAGTTCTGTTTTCCGAATTAGTTGCTTTGTTAAGAAGTATCTTCACTGCAGCAAGATCAAACTTTCCTAGTTTGTGTAATCTAACAAGATGTACAACTTAGTAGATTCACTTCATTTCTATCGTAGTTTCTTTAGAAAACAAACACCTTCATTGGGGAACAGAGTACTGTGTGAAATAAGCCCGTTCTGTTCTCCAAAAAGGTTGCTTTCTTACGTAGAGTCTTAAGTGCAGCAAGGTCAATCTTTCCTAGTTACTGTAATGTAACATGATGTATAACTTAGTAGACTAGCTTCATTTCTAAAGTAGTTTGTTCAGAAAACAAACCCCTTCATTTCTGAACACTGTACTGTGTGAAATAAGCTAGTTCTGTTTTCCGAATTAGTTGCTTTGTTAAGAAGTATCTTCACTGCAGCAAGATCAAACTTTCCTAGTTTGTGTAATCTAACAAGATGTACAACTTAGTAGATTCACCTCATTTCTAACGTAGTTTGTCAGAAAACAAAAACCTTCATTGCCGAACACAGTACTCTGTGAAATAAGCCCGTTCTGTTGTCCAAATGAGTTGTTTTCTTAACAAGAATCTTCAGTGCAGGAAGATCAAACTTTCCTAGTTTGTGTAACATAACAAGATGTACAACTTAGTAGATTCACCTCATTTCTAACGTAGTTTGTTTAGAAAACAAACACCTTCATTGCCGAACACAGTACTGTGTGAAATAAGCTAGTTCTGTTCTCGGAATGAGTTGCTTTCTTAAACAAGAATCTTCAGTGCAGGGAGATCAAACTTTCTAGTTTGTGTAATCTAACAAGATGTACAACTTAGGAGATTCACCTCATTTCTAACGTAGTTTGTTTAGAAAACAAACACCTTCATTTCATAACACAGTACTGTGTGAAATAAGCTAGTTCTGTTCTTGGAATGAGTTTATTTCTTAACAAGAATCTTCAGTGCAGGAAGATCAAACTTTCCTAGTTTGTGTAATCTAAAAAGATGTACAACTTAGTAGATTCACCTCATTTCTAACATAGTTTGTTTAGAAAACAAACACCTTCATTGCCGAACACAGTACTGTGTGAAATAAGCTAGTTCTGTTCTGGGAATGAGTTGCTTTCTTAACAAGAATCTTCAGTGCAGGAAGATCAAACTTTCCTAGTTTGTGTAATCTAAAAAGATGTACAACTTCGTAGATTCACCTCATTTCTAACGTAGTTTGTTTAGAAAACAAACACCTTCTTTGCCGAACACAGTACTGTGTGAAATAAGCTTGTTCTGTTCTCCAAATGAGTTGCTTTCTTACGAAGAGTCTTAAGTGCAGGAAGATGAAACTTTCCTAGTTTTTGTAATGTAACATGATGTACAACTTAGTAGACTAGCTTCATTTCTAAAGTAGTTTGTTCAGAAAAGAAACCCCTTCATTTCTGAACACTGTACTGTGTGAAATAAGCTAGTTCTGTTTTCCGAATTACTTGCTTTTTTAAGAAGTATCTTCAGTGCAGCAAGATCAAACTTTCCTAGTTTGTGTAATCTAATAAGATGTAGAACTTAGTAGATTCACCTCATTTCTAACGTAGTTTGTTTAGAAAACAAACACCTTCATTGCCGAACACAGTACTGTGTGAAATAAGCTAGTTCTGTACTCGGAATGAGTTGCTTTCTTAACAAGAATCTTCAGTGCAGGAAGATCAAACTTTCCTAGTTTGTGTAATCTAACAAGATGTACAACTTAGTAGATTCACCATATTTCTAACGTAGTTTGTTTAGAAAACAAACACCTTCATTGCCGAACACAGTACTGTGCGAATTAAGCTAGTTCTGTTCTTGGAATGAGTTGATTTCTTAACAAGAATCTTCAGCGCAGGAAGATCAAACTTTCCAAGTTTGTGTAATCTAAAAAGATGTACAACTTAGTAGATTGACCCCATTTCTAACGTAGTTTGTTTAGAAAACAAACACCTTCATTGCCGAACACAGTACTGTGTGAAATAAGGCCGTTCTGTTCTCGGAATGAGTTGCTTTCTTACGAAGAGTCTTCAGTGCAGCAAGATCAAACTTACCTTGTTTGTGTAATCTAACAAGATGTACAACTTAGTAGATTCACCTCATTTCTAACGTAGTTTCTTTAGAAAACAAACACCTTCATTTCCGAACACAATACTGTTTGAAATAAGCCCGTTCTGTTCTCCAAATGAGTTGCTTTCTTACAAAGAGTCTTAAGTGCAGCAAGATCAAACTTTCCTCGTTTCTGTAATGTAACATGATGTACAACTTAGTAGACTAGCTTCATTTCTAAAGTAGTTTGTTCAGAAAACAAACCCCTTCATTTCTGAACACTGTACTGTGTGAAATAAGCTAGTTCTGTTTTCCGAATTACTTGCTTTTTTAAGAAGTATCTTCAGTGCAGCAAGATCAAACTTTCCTATTTTGTGTAATCTAACAAGATGTAGAACTTAGTAGATTCACCTCATTTCTAACGTAGTTTGTTTAGAAAACAAACACCTTCATTGCCGAACACAGTACTGTGTGAAATAAGCTAGTTCTGTACTCGGAATGAGTTGCTTTCTTAACAAGAATCTTCAGTGCAGGAAGATCAAATTTTCCTAGTTTGTGTAACCTAACAAGATGTACAACTTAGTAGATTCACCATATTTCTAACGTAGTTTGTTTAGAAAACAAACACCTTCATTGCCGAACACAGTACTGTGTGAAAAAAGCTAGTTCTGTTCTGGGAATGAGTTGATTTCTTAACAAGAATCTTCAGTGCAGGAAGACCAAACTTTCCTAGTTTTTGTAATCTAACAAGATGTACAACTTAGTAGATTCATCTCATTTCTAACGTAGTTTGTTTAGAAAACAAACACCTTCATTGCCGAACACAGTACTGTGTGAAATAAGCTAGTTCTGTTCTGGGAATGAGTTGCTTTCTTAACAAGAATCTTCAGTGCAGGAAGATCAAACTTTCCTAGTTTGTGTAATCTAACAAGATGTACAACTTAGTAGATTCACCTCATATCTAATGTAGTTTGTTTAGAAAACAAACACCTTCATTGTCGAACACAGTATTGTGTGAAATAGGCCGTTCTGTTCTCCAAATGAGTTGCTTTCTTACGAAGAGTCTTAAGTGCAGCAAGATCTACCTTTCCTATTTTCTGTAATGTAACATGATGTACAACTTAGTAGACTAGCTTCATTTCTAAAGTAGTTTGTTCAGAAAACAAACCCCTTCATTTTTGAACACTGTACTGTGTGAAATAAGCTAGTTCTGTTTTCCGAATTAGTTGCTTTGTTAAGAAGTATCTTCACTGCAGCAAGATCAAACTTTCCTAGTTTGTGTAAACTAAGAAGATGTAGAACTTAGTAGATTCACCTCATTTCTTACGTAGTTTCTTTAGAAAACAAACACCTTCATTGCCGAACACAGTACTGTGTGAAATAAGCTAGTTCTGTTCTCGGAATGAGTTGCTTTCTTAACAAGAATCTTCAGTGCAGGAAGATCAAACTTTCCTAGTTTGTGTAATCTAAAAAGATGTACAACTTAGTAGATTCACCTCATTTCTAACGTAGTTTGTTTAGAACAGAAACACCTTCATTTCCGAACACAGTACTGTGTGAAATAAGCTAGTTCTGTTTTCCGAATTAGTTGCTTTGTTAAGAAGTATCTTCACTGCAGCAAGATCAAATTTTCCTAGTTTGTGAAATCTAAAAATATGTAGACCTTAGTAGATTCACCTCATTTCTCACGTAGTTTCTTTAGAAAACAAACACCTTCATTGCCGAACACAGTACTGTGTGTAATAAGCTAGTTCTGAACTCGGAATGAGTTTCTTTCTTAACAAGAATCTTCAGTGCAGGAAGATCAAACTTTCTTAGTTTGTGTAATCTAAAAAGATGTACAACTTAGTAGATTCACCTCATTTCTAACGTAGTTTGTTTAGAAAACAAACACCTTCATTGCCGAACACAGTACTGTGTGAAATAAGCCCGTTCTGTTCTCCAAATGAGTTGCTTTCTTAGGAAGAGTCTTAAGTGCAGCAAGATCAAACTTTCCTAGTTTCTGTAATGTAACATGATGTACAACTTAGTAAACTAGCTTCATTTCTAAAGTGGTTTGTTCAGAAAACAAACCCCTTCATTTCTGAACACTGTACTGTGTGAAATAAGCTAGTTCTGTTTTCCGAATTAGTTGCTTTGTTAAGAAGTATCTTCACTGCAGCAAGATAAAACTTTCCTAGTTTGTGTAATCTAACAAGATGTACAACTTAGTAGATTCACCTCATTTCTATCGTAGTTTCTTTAGAAAACAAACTCCTTCATTGCCGAACACAGTACTGTGTGAAATAAGCTAGTTCTGTTCTCGGAATGAGTTGCTTTCTTAACAAGAATCTTCAGTGCAGGAAGATCAAACTTTCCTAGTTTGTGTAATCTGAAAAGATGTACAACTTAGTAGATTCACCTCATTTCTAACGTAGTTTGTTTAGAAAAGAAACACCTTCATTTCCGAACACAGTACTGTGTGAAATAAGCTAGTTCTGTTTTCCGAATTAGTTGCTTTGTTAAGAAGTATCTTCACGGCAGCAAGATCAAACGTTCCTAGTTTGTGTAATCTAACAAATTGTAGAACTTAGCAGATTCACCTCATTTCTCACGTAGTTTCTTTAGAAAACAAACACCTACATTGCCGAACACAGTACTGTGTGAAATAAGCTAGTTCTGTACTCGGAATGAGTTGCTTTCTTAACAAGAATCTTCAGTGCAGGAAGATCAAACTTTCCTAGTTTGTGTAATCTAACAAGACGTACAACTTAGTAGATTCACCTCATTTCTAACGTAGTTTGTTTAGAAAACAAACACCTTCATTTCTGAACACAGTACTGTGTGAAATAAGCTAGTTCTGTTTTTGGAATGAGTTGATTTCTTAACAAGAATCTTCAGGGCAGGAAGATCAAACTTTCCTAGTTTGTGTAATCTAAAAAGATGAACAACTTAGTAGAATCACCTCATTTCTAACGTAGTTTGTTTAGAAAACAAACACCTTCATTGCCGAACACAGTACTGTGTGAAATAAAGCGGTTCTGTTCTCGGAATGAGTTGCTATCTTACGAATAGTCTTCAGTGCAGCAAGATCAAACTTACCTTGTTTGTGTAATCTAAAAAGATGTACAACTTAGTAGATTCACCTCATTTCTAACGTAGTTTGTTTAGAAAACAAACAAATTCATTGCCGAACACAGTACTGTGTGAAATAAGCCCGTTCTGTTCTCAAAATGAGTTGCCTCTTACGAAGAGTCTTAAGTGCAGCAAGATCAAACTTTCCTAGTTTCTGTAATGTAACATGATGTACAACTTAGTAAACTAGCTTCATTTCTAAAGTGGTTTGTTCAGAAAACAAACCCCTTCATTTCTGAACACTGTACTGTGTGAAATAAGCTAGTTCTGTTTTCCAAATTAGTTGCTTTGTTAAGAAGTATCTTCACTGCAGCAAGATCAAACTTTCCTAGTTTGTGTAATCTAACAAGATGTACAACTTAGTAGATTCACCTCATTTCTATCGTAGTTTCTTTAGAAAACAAACACCTTCATTGCCGAACACAGTACTGTGTGAAATAACCCCGTTCTGTTCTCCAAATGAGTTGCTTTCTTACGTAGAGTCTTAAGTGCAGCAAGGTCAATCTTTCCTAGTTTCTGTAATGTAACATGATGTACAACTTAGTAGACTTGTTTCATTTCTAAAGTAGTTTGTTCTGAAAACAAACCCCTTCATTTCTGAACACTGTACTGTGTGAAATAAGCTAGTTTTGTTTTCCGAATTAGTTGCTTTGTTAAGAAGTATCTTCACGGCAACAAGATCAAACGTTCCTTGTTTGTGTAGTCTAACAAATTGTAGAACTTAGTAGATTCACCTCATTTCTCACGTAGTTTCTTTAGAAAACAAACACCTTCATTGCCGAACACAGTACTGTGTGAAATAAGCTAGTTCTGTACTCGGAATGAGTTGCTTTCTTAACAAGAATCTTCAGTGCAGGAAGATCAAACTTTCCTAGTTTGTGTAATCTAACAAGACGTACAACTTAGTAGATTCACCTCATTTCTAACGTAGTTTGTTTAGAAAACAAACACCTTCATTGCCGAACAGAGTACTGTGTGAAATAAGCTAGTTCTGTACTGGAATGAGTTGCTTTCTTAACAAGAATCTTCAGTGCAGGAAGATCAAACTTTCCTAGTTTGTGTAATCTAACAAGATGTACAACTTAGTAGATTCACCTCATTTCTAACGTAGTTTGTTTAGAAAACAAACACCTTCATTTCTGAACACAGTGCTGTGTGAAATAAGCTAGTTCTGTTCTTGGAATGAGTTGATTTCTTAACAGGAATCTTCAGGGCAGGAAGATCAAACTTTCCTAGTTTGTGTAATCTAAAAAGATGAACAACTTAGTAGATTCACCTCATTTCTAACGTACTTTGTTTAGAAAACAAACACCTTCATTGCCGAACACAGTACTGTGTGAAATAAGCCGGTTCTCTTCTCGGAATGAGTTGCTTTCTTACGAATAGTCTTCAGTGCAGCAAGATTAAACTTACCTTGTTTGTGTAATCTAACAAGATGTACAACTTAGTAGATTCACCTCATTTCTAACGTAGTTTCTTTAGAAAACACACACCTTCATTGCCGAACAAAGTACTGTGTGAATTAAGTCCGTTCTGTTCTCCAAATGAGTTGATTTCTTAACAAGAATCTTCAGTGCAGGAAGATCAAACTTTCCTATTTTGTGTAATCTAAAAAGATGTACAACTTAGTAGAATCACCTCTTTTCTAACGTAGTTTGTTTAGAAAACAAACACCTTCATTGCCGAACACAGTACTGTGTGAAATAAGCCTGTTCTGTTCTCCAAATGAGTTGCTTTCTTACGAAGAGTCTTAAGTGCAGCAAGATCAAACTTTCCTAGTTTCTGTAATGTAACATGATGTACAACTTAGTAGACTAGCGTCATTTTTAAAGTAGTTTGTTCAGAAAACAAACCCCTTCATTTCTGAACACTGTACTGTGTGAAATAAGCTAGTTCTGTTTTCCGAATTAGTTGCTTTGTTAAGAAGTATCTACACTGCAGCAAGATCAAACTTTACTAGTTTGTGTAATCTAACAAGATGTATAACTTAGTAGATTCACCTCATTTCTCACGTAGTTTCTTTAGAAAACAAACACCTTCAGTGCCGAACACAGTACTGTGTGAAATAAGCTAGTTCTGTACTCGGAATGAGTTGCTTTCTTCACAAGAATCTTCAGTGCAACTAGATCAAACTTTCCTAGTTTGTGTAATTTCACAAGATGTACAACTTAGTAGATTCACCTCATTTCTAAGGTAGTTTGTTTAGAAAACAAACACCTTCATTTCCGAACACAGTACTGTGTGAAATAAGCTAGTTCTGTTCTTGGAATGAGATGATTTCTTAACAAGAATCTTCAGTGCAGGAAGATCAAACTTTCCTAGTTTGTGTAATCTAAAAAGATGTACAACTTAGTAGATTAACCTCATTTCTAACGTAGTTTGTTTAGAAAACAAACACCTTCATTGCCGAACACAGTACTGTGTGAAATAAGCTAGTTCTGTACTCGGAATGAGTTGCTTTCATAACAAGAATCTTCAGTGCAGGAAGATCAAACTTTCCTAGTTTGTGTAATCTCACAAGATGTACAACTTAGTAGATTCACCTCATTTCTAACGTAGTTTGTTTAGAAAACAAACACATTCATTGCCAAACACAGTACTGTGTGAAATAAGCACGTTCTGTTCTCCAAATGAGTTGCCTCTTACGAAGAGTCTTAAGTGCAGCAAGATGAAAGTTTCCTAGTTTCTGTAATGTAACATGATGTACAACTTAGTAAACTAGCTTCATTTCTAAAGTGGTTTGTTCAGAAAACAAACCCCTTCATTTCTGAACACTGTACTGTTTGAAATAAGCTAGTTCTGTTTTCCAAATTAGTTGCTTTGTTAAGAAGTATCTTCACTGCAGCAAGATCAAACTTTCCTAGTTTGTGTAATCTAACAAGATGTACAACTTAGTAGATTCACCTCATTTCTATCGTAGTTTCTTTAGAAAACAAACACCTTCATTGCCGAACACAGTACTGTGTGAAATAACCCCGTTCTGTTCTCCAAATGAGTTGCTTTCTTACGTAGAGTCTTAAGTGCAGCAAGGTCAATCTTTCCTAGTTTCTGTAATGTAACATGATGTACAACATAGTAGACTTGTTTCATTTCTAAAGTAGTTTGTTCAGAAAACAAACCCCTTCATTTCTGAACACTGTACTGTGTGAAATAAGCTAGTTTTGTTTTCCGAAATAGTTGCTTTGTTAAGAAGTATCTTCACGGCAGCAAGATCAAACGTTCCTAGTTTGTGTAATCTAACAAATTGTAGAACTTAGTAGATTCACCTCATTTCTCACGTAGTTTCTTTCGAAAACAAACACCTTCATTGCCGAACACAGTACTGTGTGAAATAAGCTAGTTCTGTACTCGGAATGAGTTGCTTTCTTAACAAGAATCTTCAGTGCAGGAAGATCAAACTTTCCTAGTTTTTGTAATCTAACAAGACGTACAACTTAGTAGATTCACCTCATTTCTAACGTAGTTTGTTTAGAAAACAAACACCTTCATTGCCGAACAGAGTACTGTGTGAAATAAGCTAGTTCTGTACTCGGAATGAGTTGCTTTCTTAACAAGAATCTTCAGTGCAGGAAGATCAAACTTTCCTAGTTTGTGTAATCTAACAAGATGTACAACTTAGTAGATTCACCTCATTTCTAACGTAGTTTGTTTAGAAAACAAACACCTTCATTTCTGAACACAGTACTGTGTGAAATAAGCTAGTTCTGTTCTTGGAATGAGTTGATTTCTTAACAGGAATCTTCAGGGCAGGAAGATCAAACTTTCCTAGTTTGTGTAATCTAAAAAGATGAACAACTTAGTAGATTCACCTCATTTCTAACGTACTTTGTTTAGAAAACAAACACCTTCATTGCCGAACACAGTACTGTGTGAAATAAGCCGGTTCTGTTCTCGGAATGAGTTGCTTTCTTACGAATAGTCTTCAGTGCAGCAAGATCAAACTTACCTTGTTTGTGTAATCTAACAAGATGTACAACTTAGTAGATTCACCTCATTTCTAACGTAGTTTCTTTAGAAAACACACACCTTCATTGCCGAACACAGTACTGTGTGAAATAAGCTAGTTCTGTACTCGGAATGAGTTGCTTTCTTAACAAGAATCTTCAGTGCAGGAAGATCAAACTTTCCTAGTTTTTGTAATCTAACAAGACGTACAACTTAGTAGATTCACCTCATTTCTAACGTAGTTTGTTTAGAAAACAAACACCTTCATTGCCGAACAGAGTACTGTGTGAAATAAGCTAGTTCTGTACTCGGAATGAGTTGCTTTCTTAACAAGAATCTTCAGTGCAGGAAGATCAAACTTTCCTAGTTTGTGTAATCTAACAAGATGTACAACTTAGTAGATTCACCTCATTTCTAACGCAGTTTGTTTAGAAAACAAACACCTTCATTTCTGAACACAGTACTGTGTGAAATAAGCTAGTTCTGTTCTTGGAATGAGTTGATTTCTTAACAGGAATCTTCAGGGCAGGAAGATCAAACTTTCCTAGTTTGTGTAATCTAAAAAGATGAACAACTTAGTAGATTCACCTCATTTCTAACGTACTTTGTTTAGAAAACAAACACCTTCATTGCCGAACACAGTACTGTGTGAAATAAGCCGTTCTGTTCTCGGAATGAGTTGCTTTCTTCTGAATAGTCTTCAGTGCAGCAAGATCAAACTTACCTTGTTTGTGTAATCTAACAAGATGTACAACTTAGTAGATTCACCTCATTTCTAACGTAGTTTCTTTTAGAAAACACACACCTTCATTGCCGAACAAAGTACTGTGTGAATTAAGTCCGTTCTGTTCTCCAAATGAGTTGATTTCTTAACAAGAATCTTCAGTGCAGGAAGATCAAACTTTCCTATTTTGTGTAATCTAAAAGATGTACAACTTAGTAGAATCACCTCTTTTCTAACGTAGTTTGTTTAGAAAACAAACACCTTCATTGCGAACACAGTACTGTGTGAAATAAGCCCGTTCTGTTCTCCAAATGAGTTGCTTTCTTACGAAGAGTCTTAAGTGCAGCAAGATCAAACTTTCCTAGTTTCTGTAATGTAACATGATGTACAACTTAGTAGACTAGCGTCATTTCTAAAGTAGTTTGTTCAGAAAACAAACCCCTTCATTTCTGAACACTGTACTGTGTGAAATAAGCTAGTTCTGTTTTCCAATTAGTTGCTTTGTTAAGAAGTATCTACACTGCAGCAAGATCAAACTTTACTAGTTTGTGTAATCTAACAAGATGTATAACTTAGTAGATTCACCTCATTTCTCACGTAGTTTCTTTAGAAAACAAACACCTTCAGTGCCGAACACAGTACTGTGTGAAATAAGCTAGTTCTGTACTCGGAATGAGTTGCTTTCTTAACAAGAATCTTCAGTGCAAGAAGATCAAACTTACCTAGTTTGTGTAATTTCACAAGATGTACAACTTAGTAGATTCACCTCATTTCTAAGGTAGTTTGTTTAGAAAACAAACACCTTCATTTCCGAACACAGTACTGTGTGAAATAAGCTAGTTCTGTTCTTGGAATGAGTTGATTTCTTAACAAGAATCTTCAGTGCAGGAAGATCAAACTTTCCTAGTTTGTGTAATCTAAAAAGATGTACAACTTAGTAGATTCACCTCATTTCTAACGTAGTTTGTTTAGAAAAAAACACCTTCATTGCCGAACACAGTACTGTTTGAAATAAGCTAGTTCTGTTCTCGGAATGAGTTGCTTTCTTAACAAGAATCTTCAGTGCAGGAAGATCAAACTTTCCTAGTTTGTGTAATCTAACAAGATGTACAACTTAGTAGATTCACCTCATTTCTAACGTAGTTTGTTTAGAAAACAAACACCTTCATTTCCGAACACAGTACTGTGTGAAATAAGGTAGTTCTGTTCTTGGAATGAGTTGATTTCTTACGTAGAGTCTTAAGTGCAGCAAGGTCAATCTTTCCTAGTTTCTGTAATGTAACATGATGTACAACTTAGTAGACTAGCTTCATTTCTAAAGTAGTTTGTTCAGAAAACAAACCCCTTTATTTCTGAACACTGTACTGTGTGAAATAAGCTAGTTCTGTTTTCCGAATTAGTTGGTTTGTTAATAAGTAATTCACTGCAGCAAGACCAAACGTTCCTAGTTTGTGTAATCTAACAAGATGTAGAACTTAGTAGATTCACCTCATTTCTCACGTAGTTTCTTGAGAAAACAAACACCTTCATTGCCGAACACAGTACTGTGTGAAATAAGATAGTTCTGTACTCGGAATGAGTTGCTTTCTTAACAAGAATCTTCGGTGCAGGAAGATCAAACTTTCCTAGTTTGTGTAATCTAACAAGATGTACAACTTAGTAGATTCACCTCATTTCTAACATAGTTTGTTTAGAAAACAAACACCTTCATTGCCGAACACAGTACTGTGTGAAATAAGCTAGTTGTGTTCTCGGAATGAGTTGCTTTCTTAACAAGAATCTTCAGTGCAGGAAGATCAAACTTTCCTAGTTTGTGTAATCTAAAAAGATGTACAACTTAGTAGATTCACCTCATTTCTACCATAGTTTGTTTAGAAAAGAAACACCTTCATTTCCGAACACAGTACTGTGTGAAATAAGGTAGTTCTGTTCTTGGAATGAGTTCATTTCTTAACAAGAATCTTCAGTGCAGGAAGATCAAACTTTCCTAGTTTGTGTAATCTAAAACGATGTACAACTTAGTAGATTCACCTCATTTCTAACGTAGTTTGTTTAGAAAACAAACACCTTCATTGCCGAACACAGTACTGTGTGAAATAAGGCCGTTCTGTTCTCAGAATGAGTTGCTTTCTTACGAATAGTCTTCAGTGCAGCAAGATCAAACTGACCTTGTTTGTGTAATCTAACAAGATGTACAACTAAGTAGATTCACCTCATTTCTATCATAGTTTCTTTAGAAAACAAATACCTTCATTGCCGAACACAGTACTGTGTGAAATAAGCCCGTTCTGTCCTCCAAATGAGTTGCTTTCTTACGTAGAGTCTTAAGTGCAGCAAGGTCAATCTAGCCTAGTTTCTGTAATGTAACATGATGTACAACTTAGTAGACTAGCTTCATTTCTAAAGTAGTTTGTTCAGAAAATAAACCCCTTTATTTCTGAACACTGTACTGTGTGAAATAAGCTAGTTCTGTTTTCCGAATTAGTTGCTTTGTTAAGAAGTAAATTCACTGCAGCAAGACCAAACGTTCCTAATTTGTGTAATCTAACAAGATGTAGAACTTAGTAGATTCACCTCATTTCTGACGTAGTTTCTTTAGAAAACAAACACCTTCATTGCCGAACACAGTACTGTGTGAAATAAGCTAGTTCTGTACTCGGAATGAGTTGCTTTCTTAACAAGAATCTTCAGTGCAGGAAGATCAAATATTCCTAGTTTGTGTAATCTAACAAGATGTACAACTTAGTAGATTCACCTCATTTCTAACATAGTTTGTTTAGAAAACAAACACCTTCATTGCCGAACACAGTACTGTGTGAAATAAGCTAGTTCTGTTCTCTGAATGAGTTGCTTTCTTAACAAGAATCTTCAGTGCAGGAAGATCAAACTTTCCTAGTTTGTGTAATCTAAAAAGATGTACAACTTAGTAGATTCACCTCATTTCTAACGTAGTTTGTTTAGAAAAGAAACACCTTCATTTCCGAACACAGTACGGTGTGAAATAAGCTAGTTCTGTTTTCCGAATTAGTTGCTTTGTTAAGAAGTATCTTCACTGCAGCAAGATCAAATTTTCCTAGTTTGTGAAATCTGAAAATATGTAGAACTTAGTAGATTCACCTCATTTCTCACGTAGTTTCTTTAGAAAACAAACACCTTCATTGCCGAACACAGTACTGTGTGAAATAAGCTAGTTCTGTACTCGGAATGAGTTTCTTTCTTAACAAGAATCTTCAGTGCAGGAAGATCAAACTTTCTTAGTTTGTGTAATCTAAAAAGATGTACAACTTAGTAGATTCACCTCATTTCTAACGTAGTTTGTTTAGAAAACAAACACCTTCATTGCCGAACACAGTACTGTGTGAAATAAGCCCGTTCTGTTTTCCAAATGAGTTGATTTCTTACGAAGAGTCTTAAGTGCAGCAAGATGAAACTTTCCTAGTTTCTGTAATGTAACATGATGTACAACTTAGTAAACTAGCTTCATTTCTAAAGTGGTTTGTTCAGAAAACAAACCCCTTCATTTCTGAACACTGTACTGTGTGAAATAAGCTAGTTCTGTTTTCCGAATTAGTTGCTTTGTTAAGAAGTATCTTCACTGCAGCAAGATCAAACGTTCCTAGTTTGTGTAATCTAACAGGATGTAGAACTTAGTAGATTCACCTCATTTCTCACATAGTTTCTTTAGAAAACAAACACCTTCATTGCAGAACACAGTACTGTGTGAAATAAGCTAGTTCTGTACTAGGAATGAGTTGCTTTCTTAACAAGAATCTTCAGTGCAAGAAGATCAAACTTTCCTAGTTTGTGTAATCTAACAACATGTACAACTTAGTAGATTCACCTCATTTCTAACATAGTTTGTTTAGAAAACAAACACCTTCATTGCCGAACACAGTACTGTGTGAAATAAGCTAGTTCTGTTCTCGGAATGAGTTGCTTTCTTAACAAGAATCTTCAGTGCAGGGAGATCAAACTTTCCTAGTTTGTGTAATCTAACAAGATGTACAACTTAGTAGATTCACCTCATTTCTAACGTAGTTCGTTTAGAAAACAAACACCTTCATTGCCGAACACAGTACTGTGTGAAATAAGCTACTTCTGTTCTCGGAATGAGTTGCTTTCTTAACAAGAATCTTCAGTGCAGGAATATCAAACTTTCCTAGTTTGTGTAATCTAACAAGATGTACAACTTAGTAGATTCACCTCATTTCTAACGTAGTTTGTTTAGAAAACAAACACCTTCATTTCCGAACACAGTACTGTGTGAAATAAGGTAGTTCTCTTCTTGGAATGAGTTGATTTCTTAACAAGAATCTTCAGTGCAGGAAGATCAAACTTTCCTAGTTTGTGTAATCTAAAACGATGTACAACTTAGTCGATTCACCTCATTTCTAACGTAGTTTGTTTAGAAAACAAACACCTTCATTGCCGAACACAGTACTGTGTGAAATAAGGCCGTTCTGTTCTCGGAATGAGTTGCTTTCTTACGAATAGTCTTCAGTGCAGCAAGATCAAACTTACCTTGTTTGTGTAATCTAACAAGATGTACAACTTAGTAGATTCACCTCATTTCTATCATAGTTTCTTTAGAAAACAAATACCTTCATTGCCGAACACAGTACTGTGTGAAATAAGCCCGTTCTGTTCTCCAAATGAGTTGCTTTCTTACGAAGAGTCTTAAGTGCAGCAAGATCAAACTTTCCTAGTTTCTGTAATGTAACATGATATACAACTTAGTAGACTAGCTTCATTTCTAAAATAGTTTGTTCAGAAACAAACCCCTTCATTTCTGAACACTGTACTGTGTGAAATAAGCTAGTTCTGTTTTCCGAATTAGTTGCTTTGTTAAGAAGTATCTTCACTGCAGCAAGATCAAACTTTCCTAGTTTGTGTAATCTAACAAGATGTAGAACTTAGTAGATTCACCTCATTTCTCACGTAGTTTCTTGAGAAAACAAACACCTTCATTGCCGAACACAGTGCTGTGTGAAATAAGCTAGTTCTGTACTCGGAATGAGTTGCTTTCTTTACAAGAATCTTCAGTGCAGGAAGATCAAACTTTCCTAGTTTGTGTAATCTAACAAGATGTACAACTTAGTAGATTCACCTCATTTCTAACGTAGTTTGTTTAGAAAACAAACACCTTTATTGCTGAACACAATACTGTGTGAAATAAGCTAGTTCTGTTCTCGGAATGAGTTGCTTTCTTAACAAGAATCTTCAGTGCAGGAAGATCACACTTTCCTAGTTTGTGTAATCTAACAAGATGTACAACTTAGTAGATTCACCTCATTTCTAACGTAGTTTGTTTAGAAAACAAACACCTTCATTGCCGAACACAGTACTGTGTGAAATAAGCTAGTTCTGTTCTTGGAATGAGTTGATTTCTTAACAAGAATCTTCAGTGCAGGAACATCAAACTTTCCTAGCTTGTGTATTCTAAAAAGATGTACAACTTAGTAGATTCACCTCATTTCTAACGTAGTTTCTTTAGAAAACAAACACCTTCATTGCCGAACACAGTACTGTGTGAAATAATCCCGTTCTGTTCTCCAAATGAGTTGCTTTCTTACGAAGAGTCTTAAGTGCAGCAAGATCAAACTTTCCTAGTTTCTGTAATGTAACATGATGTACAACTTAGTAAACTAGCTTCATTTCTAAAGTGGTTTGTTTAGAAAACAAACCCCTTCATTTCTGAACACAGTACTGTGTGAAATGAGCTAGTTCTGTTTTCCGTATTAGTTGCTTTGTTAAGAAGTATCTTCACTGCAGCAAGATCAAACTTTCCTAGTTTGTGTAATCTAACAAGATGTACAACTTAGTAGATTCACCTCATTTCTAGCGTAGTTTCTTTACAAAACAAACACCTTCATTGCTGATCACAGTACTGTGTGAAATAAGCCCGTTCTGTTCTCCAAATGAGTTGCTTTCTTACGTAGAGTCTTAAGTGCAGCAAGGTCAATCTTTCCTAGTTTCTGTAATGTAACATGATGTACAACTTAGTAGACTAGCTTCATTTCTAAAGTAGTTTGTTCAGAAAACAAACCCCTTCATTTCTGAACACTGTACTTGTGAAATAAGCTAGTTCTGTTTTCCGAATTAGTTGCTTTGTTAATAAGTATCTTCACTGCAGCAAGATCAAACTTTCCTAGTTTGTGTAATCTAACAAGATGTAGAACTTAGTAGATTCACCTCATTTCTCACGTAGTTTCTTTAGAAAACAAACACCTTCAGTGCCGAACACAGTACTGTGTGAAATAAGCTAGTTCTGTACTCGGAATGAGTTGCTTTCTTAACAAGAATCTTCAGTGCAAGAAGATCAAACTTTCCTAGTTTGTGTAATTTAACAAGATGTACAACTTAGTAGATTCACCTCATTTCTAACGTAGTTTGTTTAGAAAACAAACACCTTCATTTCCGAACACAGTACTGTGTGAAATAAGCTAGTTCTGTTCTTGGAATGAGTTGATTTCTTAACAAGAATCTTCAGTACAGGAAGATCAAATTTTCATAGTTTGTGTAATCTAAAAAGATGTACAACTTAGTAGATTGACCTCATTTCTAACGTAGTTTGTTTAGAAAACAAACACCTTCATTGCCGAACACAGTACTGTGTGAAATAAGCTAGTTCTGTTCTGGGAATGAGTTGATTTCTTAACAAGAATCTTCAGTGCAGGAAGATCAAACTTACCTTGTTTGTGTAATCTAACAAGATGTACAACTTAGTAGATTCACCTCATTTCTAACGTAGTTTCTTTAGAAAACAAACACCTTCATTGCCGAACACAGTACTGTGTGAAATAAGCTAGTTCTGTTCTCGGAATGATTTGCTTTCTTAAGAAGAATCTTCAGTGCAGGAAGATCAAACTTTCATAGTTTGTGTAACCTAAAAAGATGTACAACTTAGTAGATTCACCTCATTTCTAATGTAGTTTGTTTAGAAAAGAAACACCTTCATTTCCGAACACAGTACTGTGTGAAATAAGGCCGTTCTGTTCTCGGAATGAATTGCTTTCTTAGGAATAGTCTTCCGTGCAGCAAGATCAAACTTACCTTGTTTGTGTAATCTAACAAGATGTACAACTTAGTAGATTCACCTCATTTCTAACGTAGTTTGTTTAGAAAACAAACACCTTCATTGCCGAACACAGTACTGTGTGAAATAAGCCCGTTTTGTTCTCCAAATGAGTTGCTTTCTTACGAAGAGTCTTAAGTGCAGCAAGATCAAACTTTCCTAGTTTCTGTAATGTAACATGATGTACAACTTAGTAGACTAGCTTCATTTCTAAAGTAGTTTGTTTCGAAAACAAACCCCTTCATTTCTGAACACTGTACTGTGTGAAGTAAGCTAGTTCTGTTTTCCGAATTAGTTGCTTTTTTAAGAAGTATCTTCAGTGCAGCAAGATCAAACTTTCCTAGTTTGTGTAATCTAACAAGATGTACAGCTTAGTAGATTCATCTCATTTCTAACGTAGTTTGTTTAGAAAACAAACACCTTCATTGCCGAACACAGTACTGTGTGAAATGAGCTAGTTCTGTTCTGGGAATGAGTTGATTTCTTAACAAGAATCTTCAGTGCAGGAAGATCAAACTTTCCTAGTTTGTGTAATCTAAAAAGATATACAACTTAGTAGATTGACCTCATTTCTAACGTAGTTTGTTTAGAAAACAAACACCTTCATTGCCGAACACAGTACTGTGTGAAATAAGCTAGTTCTGTTCTGGGATGAGTTGCTTTCTTAACAAGAATCTTCAGTGCAGGAAGATCAAACTTACCTTGTTTGTGTAATCTAACAAGATGTACAACTTAGTAGATTCACCTCATTTCTAACGTAGTTTCTTTAGAAAACAAACACCTTCATTGCCGAACACAGTACTGTGTGAAATAAGCCCGTTCTGTTCTCCAAATGAGTTGCTTTCCTACGAAGAGTCTTAAGTGCAGCAAGATCAAACTTTCCTAGTTTCTGTAATGTAACATGATGTACAACTTAGTAAACTAGCTTCATTTCTAAAGTGGTTTGTTCAGAAAACAAACCCCTTCATTTCTGAACACTGTACTGCGTGAAATAAGCTAGTTCTGATTTCCGAATTAGTTGCTTTGTTAAGAAGTATCTTCACTGCAGCAAGATCAAACTTTCCTAGTTTGTGTAATCTAACAAGATGTACAACTTAGTAGATTCACCTCATTTCTATCATAGTTTCTTTAGAAAACAAACACCTTCATTGCCGAACACAGTACTGTGTGAAATAAGCCCGTTCTTTTCTCCAAATGAGTTGCTTTCTTACGTAGAGTCTTAAGTGCAGCAAGGTCAATCTTTCCTAGTTTCTGTAATGTAACATGATGTACAACTTAGTAGACTAGCTTCATTTCTAAAGTAGTTTGTT
Source organism: Orientallactaga sibirica (assembly GCA_036365145.1). Lineage (NCBI taxonomy): Eukaryota > Metazoa > Chordata > Mammalia > Rodentia > Dipodidae > Orientallactaga > Orientallactaga sibirica. The sequence goes on along the minus strand of JAEOAD010002665.1, from coordinate 421,995 downwards.
CAGAAAACAAACCCCTTTATTTCTGAACACTGTACTTTGTGAAATAAGCTAGTTATGTTTTCCGAATTACTTGCTTTGTTAAGAAATATCTTCACTGCAGCAAGATCAAACGTTCCTAGTTTGTGTAATCTAACAAGATGTAGAACTTAGTAGACTCACCTCATTTCTCACGTAGTTTCTTCAGAAAACAAACACCTTCATTGCCGAACGCAGTACTGTGTGAAATAAGCTAGTTCTGTACTCGGAATGAGTTGCTTTCTTAACAAGAATCTTCAGTGCAGGAAGATCAAACTTTCCTAGTTTGTGAAATCTAACAAGATGTACAACTTAGTAGATTCACCTCATTTCTAACGTAGTTTGTTTAGAAAACAAACACCTTCATTGCCGAACACAGTACTGTGTGAAATAAGCCCGTTCTGTTCTCCAAATGAGTTGCTTTCTTACGAAGAGTCTTAAGTGCAGCAAGATGAAACTTTCCTAGTTTCTGTAATGTAACATGATGTACAACTTAGTAAACTAGCTTCATTTCTTAAGTGGTTTGTTCAGAAAACAAACCCCTTCATTTCTGAACACTGTACTGTGTGAAATGAGCTAGTTCTGTTTTCCGAATTAGTTGCTTTGTTAAAAAGTATCTTCACTGCAGCAAGATCAAACTTTCCTAGTTTGTGTAATCTAACAAGATGTACAACTTAGTAGATTCACCTCATTTCTATCATAGTTTCTTTAGAAAAACACACCTTCATTGAAAAAGTACTGTGTGAAATAAGGCCGTTCTGTTCTCGGAATGAGTTGCTTTCTTAACTTCACAGTCAAACTTGTTTGTGTAAAACAAGATATACAACTTAGTAGATTCTCATTTCTAACGTTTTGTTTAGAAAACAAACACCTGAGTACTGTGTGAAATAAGGCTTTCTGTTCTCGGAATGAGTTGCTTTCTTATAATAGTCTTCAGTGCAGCAAGATCAAACTTACCTTGTTTGTGTAATCTAACAAGATGTACAACTTAGTAGATTCACCTCATTTCTAATTTTTCTTTGAAAACAAACACCTTCATTGCCGAACACAGTACTGTTTGTTCTCCAAATGAATTTCTTAAAGAAAGTGCAGCAAGATCAAAATTTCAGTTTCTGTAATGTACATGATGTACAACTGTGACTAGATTTCTAATAGTTTGTTCAGAAAACAAACCCCTTCATTTCTGAACACTGTACTGTGTGAAATAATGAGTTGCATATTGATTTTACATTCATGGTAAAGGATCCATTGTCCTCCTCCCTGTCCTCCCTCTTTCAAAGGGACCCTTGTCAATGGGAATGTGGGTCAAGCATTGTGAGGTTGGTTAAGAGTTCTGGGGTTGGCCCCAGTCTCTGTGGATAATGCCCCAACTATGGCTCTAACAATCTTTCCGCCCCCTCTTCCATAAGTTTCCCTGAGCCACATTGGGGTCATTTTAGTTCTGCTTCAGTGATGCGGTTTGGGAGCCTCTGTGTCTCTGGATCTCTGGCTTAGTTGGAGGTGGATGTTCTCTGTGTTTATCTCCTTCGGCCTTTTGCTGGTGTCATGATTGCCATGAATACTGAACTCTTGCCCTTCCCCTGCATTGTTCTATGGTTTCAGCTGGGGCCCTGGTGAGGTGTGGTTAGCTGATCCTCCCTTCAGGTTCGATGTCCACCTGAAAAAAGATAAGCAAATTCTCCATCGGAGATAAAAGTTAGTACTAGGTAGAAGGGATGACCATCTATGTTTTGGAGGAAATTTATATATCGTTGGCTCTCTTCTGGCCCACATTTGGTGGTATCTTGATCTTGGAGACTGAGCTCATTTTTTTGTACCTGGTTTTGACTTATTTCCCAGTTCCAGCAATGAGTTCCATACCACTGAGTGGATCTATTAGCCAAATCAAGAGCAGTTGGTTACCCACCATGGCTGATTGCCACTACTGCACTTGTATGAGCATTACGTCAAGTTGTTTCCAGCTGGGTATCTTAGACTGCCAGTTGTTTGGACAGATGTCGGTCATTTTCCCCCAGTTGCTTGTATAGCGCCCTCTGGTACTAGACTAGCTAACTGTCTGAGGACTGACCCTCTTCAGATTCTGAACATATCTCTTCGTGTTTGGTCTCACACACGTAAGCTGTCTTCAACAGTAGGGTCTTGCCATTAACCTTTGGTGGGTCACCAAGAACTCTGACAGAAGTCTGTCTATTTTGGGAAACCTTGTAGGTGTTTCAGATCAACAGCTCATTGTGGAAGTTCACCCCATGCTGGCACTGGGAGTTATAAGTCTGCACCTAGGAAGATGAGGAAGAAAAGATAATATAGAGGAGAAAGTGAGTATAGAGAGGGGAGGGAGAGAGAGAGAGAGAGAGAGAGAGAGAGAGAGAGAGAGAGAAAGCAGGACAAGATTAAGGTTGGCCTTCATGATGCTCTCTCCAGGTTCCTGTGGTTCGGTGGTCCCTCTGCGGGCCTGTTGAAGGATCAATGTTTTAACCTGTTGTTCAGAATAAAGGGTTTTATAGTGTCTTTTCCTTTTGGGTCCCAATTTGTATCCCCCTTGTTCTCCCTCCCACCCTCTCATTCCCCTCCCACCCTTACCCTCCCTCCCTCCCACCCTCCCTTTTGTCTGGGCTTCAGAGTGTTTATTTGGTTTGGCCACCTGCCACATGGTTTCAGGTTAGGAGTGACAGATAAACGAGACCACCATGCGGCGATTATCTTTTTGTGCTTGGGTGAGCTCACTGAGGATGATCTGTTCCATGTTTGACCATTTTTTCAAATTTCCTTATTTCATCTTTCCTTACTGCTACGTAGAATTCCATAGTATAGATATACCACATCTTTGTTATCCATTCATCTAGTGATGGACACCTGGGTTGATTCAGCTCTTTGCTATTATGAATTGAGCAGCTATAAACATGGTTGAGCAAATGTCTCTGATCTGAGGCTTGGGGCCTTTAGGGTATATGCCCAATAAAGGGAATAACTGGGTCCATTGGTAGGTCTATGGTCATCCTTTTCAGGAGCCTCCATATAGCTTTCCATAGTGGTTGAACCATTTTACATTCCCACCAGCAGTGAAAGGTTGTTCCTATTTCTCCACATCCTCGCCAGCATTTATTTTCATTATTTTTTTAATGCTAGCCATCCTTACTGGGGTAAGGTGGAATCTCATAGTTGTTTTTTAATTTGCATTTCCCTGATGATTAGGGATGTTGAACATTTTCTTAAATGTGCATTTGCTATTTGTATTTCTTCCTCTGAGAACTCCTGTGCAGTTCTCTGCCCCACTTTGTGAGTGGATTGTTTGATGATTTGTTTTTAGGTTTTGGAGTTCTTTGTAGATTCTAGAAATCAGGCCTCTGTCAGTTGTATAGCTGGTGAAAATTTTCTCCCATTCTGTAGGTAATCTGCTGGCTTTGGTTATAGTATTTTTGTCAGTGAAAAAGCTTTTCAGCTTCATGTGATCCCAATGGTTGAGTGATTGTTTGATTTCCTGAGCTGTTGGGGTTTTGTTCAGGAAATCTTTTCCCACTCCTATATTGTGGAAGGTTCCTCCTATTTTTCTTCCAGTAGCAGCATAGTTTCTGGTTTTATATTAAGGTCTTTGATCCATTTGGACTGAATTTTTGTGCATGGAGAGATGTGTGGGTCGAGTTTCATTTTCCTACATATGGATGTGTCCGTTTGTCCAGCACCATTTGTTGAAGATGCTGTCCTTTTTCCATTCTACATTGCTAGGGCCTTTGTCAAATATCAAGTAGCTGTAGTTTCTTGACCCAAAGTCTGGGTCTTCAATTCTGTTCCATTGGTCTATATTCCTGTTTTTGTGCCAGTACCAGATTGTTTTTATTACAATGGCTTTGTAGTATAACTTTAGATCAGGTATGGTGATGCCTCCAGAGGTGCTTCTTTTGCTGAGGATGAGCTTGGATATCCGGGCCTTCTGCCTTTCCATATGAATTTTGAGATAGTTTTTCTATCTCATTGAAAAAGGAAGTTGGGATTTTTATTGGCATTGCATTGAATCTATAAAGTGCTTTTGGTAAAATTGCCATTTTCACAATGTTAATTCTACCAATCCAGGAACATGGGAGGTCTTTCCATTTTTGTAGGACTTCCTCAATTTCTTTTTGAGAGTTTTTATGTTTTTCATTGTATAGGTCTTTCACTTCCTTAGTTAATGTTATTCCAAGGTATTTTATTTTCTTTGTCGCAATTGAAAATGGGGCGATGTTAGTTATTTCTTTTTCTGTCTCTTTGTCCTTTGCATACAGAAAGGCTACTGATTTCTGTGCATTGATTTTTGTATCCTGCTACTTTGCTGAAGGCGCTAATCACCTTTAAGAGTTTTGAGATGGAAGTTCTCGGGTCACTAATGTATAGAATCATGTCATCTGCAAATAGGGCTAACTTAACTTCTTCATTTCAATTTGTATCCCTTTGATTTCTTTCTCCTGTCTTATTGCTTGAGCTAATACTTCTAGCACTATGTTGAAGAGCAGTGGTGAGTGGACACCCCTGCCTTGTTCCTGACCTCAATGGGAATTCCTTCAGTCTCTCCCCATTAAAATTACTTGGGCTTTAGGTGCTTTATATATCGCCTTTATTATGTTGAGATATAGGCCGTCCATGCCTATTCTCTCAATGTTTTGATCATGAAGTGATGTTGTATTTTGTCAAAAGGCCTTTTCTGCATCTATCAGAAATGATCATGTGGTTTTTGTGTTTCAGCTTGTTTATGTGGTGTATTACATTGACCGATTTCCGTATGTTGAACCACCCCTGTGTTCCAGGGATGAAGCCTACTTGATCGAGGTGGATAATGCTTTTGATGTACTGTTGAATTCGGTTTGCAAAATTTTGTTCAGGATCTTTGCGTCTATGTTCATCAGAGAAATGGGCCTATAATTTTCTTTTCTTGTGGCGTCCCTGCCTGGTTTTGGAATTAGGGTGATACTAGCTTCATAGAAGGAGTTGGGGATCTCTCCCTGTTCTCCTATTGTGTGGCACAGTTTGAGAAGTATTGGTTTCAGTTCTTCCATGAAGGTTTGGTAGAACTCCGCTGAGAATCCATCTGGTCCTGGACTCTTCTTTTTGGGGAGGTGTTTGATTACTTCTTCAATCTCGAAGGGTGTGATGGGTCTGTTTAGGAAATTAATCTGCTCTGGGCTTAGCTTTGGTAGGTGGTATGTGTCTAGGAATTCATCCATTTCCTCCATATTTTCCTGTTTTATGGAGTAGAGGTTTTTGAAATAAGTCCTAATAATTCTTCCTATTTCACTCATGTCTGTTGTGATCTCTCCTTTTTCATTTCTAATTTTGTTGATTTGAAGTGTTTCTTTTTTTAAGCTTAATCAAATTGGCCAGGGTGTATCAATCTTGTTAAGTTTTTCAAAGAACCAGCTCTTTGTTTCATCAATTTTCTTAATTGTCCTCTTAGTTTCAATTCATTAATTTCTGCTCTGATCTTAATTATTTCTTTCCGTCTGGAGCTTTTGGGGTTGGCTTCTTCTAGCTTTTCCAATGCCTTTAGGTGGATGGTTAGGTTATTGATTTGGGATCTCTCTGTCTTTGTTATGAGGGCATTTAGTGCTATGATTTTCCCCTAAGAACTGCCTTCATTGTGTCCCATAAGTTTTGGTATGATGTGTTGTCGTTGTCATTGAATTCTAGAAATTTTTGCAATTTCATTCTTTATTTCATCCACAACCCATTTATTGTTTAAAAGTGTGTTGTTCAATTTCCAGGAGGTAGAGGGATTCCTGGTGTACTTTTTGTTGTTAATTTCTAGCATTACAGCATTGTGATCTGATATCATGCAGGAAATTACATCAATTTTCTTGAAAATATGGAGGCATGCTTTGTGGCCCAGTACATGATCTATTTTAGAGAAGGTCCATGGGCTGCTGAGAAGAATGTGTAATCTGTAGATTTTGGGTGGAATGTTCTGTATATGTCTGTTAGGTCCAGTTGCTCTATGGTGTTGTTGAGCTCTCTTACTTCCCTACTAATTTTCTGTTTGGACGATCTATCCATTGTTGATAGTGGAGTATTGAAGTCCCCAACTATGATGGTGTTGGTGTTTATTTCTGTTTTGTTGCCAAGTAGATTTTGCTTTATGAATTGTGGTGCACCTGTGTTTGGTGCATAAATATTGATGATTGTGATATCCTCTTGTTGGATTGTTCCCTTAATAAGTAAGAAGTGGCCTTCTTTGTCTTTTTAGTTACTTCGGTTTGAAGTCTATTTTATCCGATATAAGTATAGCTACGCCTGCTTTTTCTTATTTGTGTTTGCTTGGAATATCATTTTCCACCCTTTTACCCTGAGAAGGTGTCTGTCTTTAGTGGTGAGGTGGGTTTCTTGAAGACAGCAAATTGAGGGGTCAGTTTTCTGATCCACCCTGTTAGCTTATGTCTTTTGATGGGTGAATTAAGGCCATTAATATTCAGAGATATAATTTTGAGGTTTGATTTAATACCTGCCATATTGTGGTGGGTTGTGGTCTTTGTTTTTTTTTTTTTTTTTTTTTTTTTTTTTTGTTAATGTGGACTGCTCCTTGGGGGCTCTTGAGATTAGTTATTTGTTTCTTCTGTGTGGAGAATTCCCTGAAGTATTTTCTGTAGGTTTGGCTTTGTGTTCATGTAGTTGTAAAGATGATTTTTATCGTGGAACGTTTTTCTTTCACCATCTATTATGAGGATACTTTTGCTGGGTAGAGTAGTTGTGGCTGGAAGCCATGGGTTCTTAGATTTTGTAGTGTTCCATTCCAGGCCCTTCTAGCTTTTAGGGTTTCCATTGAGAAGTCTGAGGTAATTCTAATGGGGTTCCCTTTATATGTAATGTGCTGTTTTTCCCTGGCTGCTTTTAGGATTTTCTCTTTGTACTTGATGTTTAGAGTCTTAAAGATAATGTGTCTTGGAGAATTTCTTCTTTGGTCCAATCTGTTTGGAGTTCTGGTAGCTTCTTGTAATTTGATGGGATTTTCTTTTGAGAGAGTGGGAAAGTTTTCTTCAATTATTTTGTTGAATAAGTTTTCCATTCCTTTGGTCAGTGTTTCTTCCCCCTCTGGAATACCCATGATCCTAATGTTTGGGCACTTAAGGGTGTCCCACATTTCCCTCATGTTCTGTTCACAGAAATTTTTGAACTTGTTAAAATTTTTGGACTCACGAACTGTTTCTTCTGTTTTGTCTTCCAGTTCTGAGTTTCTGTCTTCCACTTGATTTACTCTGTTCTTAAGAGCTTCTATAGAGTTTTGGGCTTGTTCAATTTGGTTCATATTTTCTATGGTTTTTATGTATAGTTTCCAACCCTCTGTCTAGTTCCCTTTTTGTGTCATTTTCCGACTTTCTTAATGCTTCTTGAAGTTCATCCTTGCATTTCTTTATGTCTTCATTGAACTTAGCCAGCTGGTTATTGAGGGCCTCTTTTTGTTCGTTCTCCTTCAAATCATTTAATTGTCTTTGGAGCCCTTCTGGTTCCTTTCTATTAGGTCTAATCTAGCAAGGATACCATTCATACAGTTGTTGGCTCTTTGTTGAGTTTCTGAGAGTTGTGCTATTTGCTTGGCCAGGGTTGCATAGCTTGTCTCTTCATTTTGGGGTTCTGATTCTATTGTCTCTTCTCTGCTTTGATTTGAGACATCCTTTGCAGGACTGGGTAGTGTAACTGGATTTACTTGCATCTGGTTTTCATGCTATTCCTTTTTCTCTGTAGTCTGCCCATAGCAATGGTTTAGAAGTCTTGTGTATGAAATGTAATGTAAGCCTACTGTCCTGGGGTGGGGTGGGGTGGGGTGCAGTGGTGATTGTCTGGGCAGTGGTCCCTGGAGTTCTGCCGGCTGGGGTGGGGACACTGGCCTGCTGGCCTGTGTTCTTTTTGGAGGTGGGAGGGTAGGGGACCACAGCCACCCTAGTTGAGCTCAGGCAGGGTAGGGCAGGGACAATGGCTTACTTCCCTGGATTCCTGATCTGCCCGGGAGAGGAATAATGGCACCTGATTGATGCGGGCGTTCCAGCGGAGGGGGCCGCTGCGCCTCAGGGAGGTGATGCGGGCGTCCGGGAGTTACTCGGACTGCCAGGGTCCGCCAGGCTCTGGCTGGTAATGGCCGGCGGTTTGGGTCACGCCCACCCAGGAGGAACTAACCCGCAGTGTTCCCTGTCCTAGAGTGTGGGATCAGTGGATTCCTTATTTTTCACTCAGGAGGGCCACTGCGTCTCAGGGGTGATGCGGTGTCCCAGCCGTTACTCGGACCGGGAGGGCTGCTGCGCCTCAGAGAGGTTGTGCGGACGTCCCGGGAGTTACTCGGACTGCCAGGGTCCGCCAGGCTGTGGCTGGTAATGGCCGGCGGTTTGGGTCACGCCCACCCAGGAGGAACTAACCCGCGGTGTTCCCTGTCCTAGAGCGTGGGAATCAGTGGATTCCTTATTTTTTCACTCAGGAGGGGCCACTGCGTCTCAGGGGGGTGATGCCGGTGTCCCAGCCGTTACTCGGACCGGGAGGGGCTGCTGCGCCTCAGGGAGGTGGTGCGGACGTCCCGGGAGTTACTCGGACTGCCAGGGTCCGCCAGGCTGTAGCTGGTAAAGGCCGGCGGTTTGGGTCACTCCCGCCCAGGAGGAACTAACCCGCGATGTTCCCTGTCCTAGAGAGTGGGAATCAGTGGATTCCTTATTTTTTCACCCACCCCCTCCCTCTGGCAGCATGCAAAGGCCAGCAAACCCTTTCAGGAATCTTTTTAAAAGCTTAAAAATCTTGCTTTTACTTCCCTGATTTCTTAACAAGAATCTTCAGTGCAGGAAGATCAAACTATCTTCGTTTGTGTAATCTAACAAGATGTACAACTTAGTAGATTCACCTCATTTCTAACGTAGTTTCTTTAGAAAACAAACACCTTCATTGCCGAACACAGTACTGTGTGAAATAAGCCCGTTCTGTTCTCCAAATGAGTTGCTTTCTTACGAAGAGTCTTAAGTGCAGCAAGATCAAACTTTCCTAGTTTCTGTAATGTAACATGATGTACAACTTGGTAGACTAGCTTCATTTCTAAAGTAGTTTGTTCAGAAAACAAACCCCTTCATTTCTGAACACTGTATTGTGTGAAATAAGCTAGTTCTGTTTTCCGAATTAGTTGCTTTGTTAAGAAGTATCTTCACTGCAGCAAGATCAAACGTTCCTAGTTTGGGTAATCTAACAAGATGTAGAACTTAGTAGATTCACCTCATTTCTCACGTAGTTTCTTTAGAAAACAAACACCTTCATTGCCGAACACCGTACTGTGTGAAATAAGCTAGTTCTGTACTCGGAATGAGTTTCTTTCTTAAGAAGAATCTTCAGTGCAGGAAGATCAAACTTTCCTAGTTTGTGTAATCTAACAAGATATACAACTTAGTAGATTCACCTCATTTCTAACGTAGTTTGTTTAGAAAACAAACACCTTCATTTCCGAACACAGTACTGTGTGAAATAAGCTAGTTCTGTTCTTGGAATGAGTTGATTTCTTAACAAGAATCTTCAGTGAAGGAAGATCAAACTTTCCTAGTTTGTGTAATCTAAAAAGATGTACAACTTAGTAGATTCACCTTATTTCTAACGTAGTTTGTTTAGAAAACAAACACCTTCATTGCCCAACACCGTACTGTGTGAAATAAGCTAGTTCTGTTCTCTGAATGAGTTGATTTCTTAACAAGAATCTTCAGTGCAGGAAGAACAAACTTTCTTAGTTTGTGTAATCTAAAAAGATGTACAACTTAGTAGATTCACCTCATTTCTAACGTAGTTTGTTTAGAAAAGAAACACCTTCATTGCCGAACACAGTACTGTGTGAAATAAGCCCGTTCTGTTCTCCAAATGAGTTGCTTTCTTACGAAGAGTCTTAAGTGCAGCAAGATCAAACTTTCCTAGTTTCTGTAATGTTACATGATGTACAACTTAGTAGACTAGCTTCATTTCTAAAGTAGTTTGTTCAGAAAACAAACCCCTTCATTTCTGAACACTGTACTGTGTGAAATAAGCTAGTTCTGTTTTCCGAATGAGTTGCTTTGTTAAGAAGTATCTTCACTGCAGCAAGATTAAACTTTCCTAGTTTGTGTAATCTAACAACATGTAGAACTTAGTAGATTCACCTCATTTCTATCGTAGTTTCTTTAGAAAACAAACACCTTCATTGCCGAACACAGTACTGTGTGAAATAAGCTAGTTCTGTACTCGGAATGAGTTGCTTTCTTAACAAGAATCCTCAGTGCAAGAAGATCAAACTTTCCTAGTTTGTGTAATCTAACAAGATGTACAACTTAGTAGATTCACCTCATTTCTAACGTAGTTTGTTTAGAAAACAAACACCTTCATTGCCGAACACAGTACTGTGTGAAATAAGCTAGTTCTGTTCTCGGAAGGAGTTGCTTTCTTAACAAGAATCTTCAGTGCAGGAAGATCAAACTTTCCTAGTTTGTGTAATCTAACAAGATGTACAACTTAGTAGATTGACCTCATTTCTAACGTAGTTTGTTTAGAAAACAAACACCTTCATTTCCGAACACAGTACTGTGTGAAATAAGCTAGTTCTGTTCTCGGAATGAGTTGATTTCTTAACAACAATCTTCAGTGCAGGAAGATTAAACTTTCCTAGTTTGTGTAATCTAAAAAGATGTACAGTTTAGTAGATTCACCTCATTTCTAACGTAGTTTGTTTAGAAAACAAACACCTTCATTGCCGAACACAGTACTGTGTGAAATAAGCCCGTTCTGTTCTCCAAATGAGTTGCTTTCTTACGAAGAGTCTTAAGTGCAGCAAGATCAAACTTTCCTAGTTTCTGTAATGTAACATGATGTACAACTTAGTAGACTAGCTTCATTTCTAAAGTAGTTTGTTCAGAAAACAAACCCCTTCATTTCTGAACACTGTACTGTGTGAAATAAGGCAGTTCTGTTTTCCGAATTAGTTGCTTTGTTAAGAAGTATCTTCACTGCAGCAAGATCAAACTTTCCTAGTTTGTGTAATCTAACAAGATGTAGAACTTAGTCGATTCACCTCATTTCTCACGTAGTTTGTTTAGAAAACAAACACCTTCATTGCCGAACACAGTACTGTGTGAAATAAGCTAGTTCTGTACTTGGAATGAGTTGCTTTCTTAACAAGAATCTTCAGTGCAGGAAGATCAAACTTTCCTAGTTTGTGTAATCTAACAAGATGTACAACTTATTAGATTCACCTCATTTCTAACGTAGTTTGTTTAGAAAACAAACACCTTCATTGCCGAACACAGTACTGTGTGAAATAAGCTAGTTCTGTTCTCACAATGAGTTGCTTTCTTAACAAGAATCTTCCGTGCAGGAAGATCAAACTTTCCTAGTTTGTGTAATCTAAAAGATGTACAACTTAGTATATTCACCTCATTTCTAACGTAGTTTGTTTAGAAAACAAACACCTTCATTTCCGAACACAGTACTGTGTGAAATAAGCTAGTTCTGTTCTCGGAATGAGTTGCTTTCTTAAAAAGAATCTTCAGTGCAGGAAGATCAAACTTTCCTAGTTTGTGTAATCTAAAAAGATGTACAACTTAGTAGATTCACCTCATTTCTAACGTAGTTTGTTTAGAAAACAAACACCTTCATTGCCGAACACAGTACTGTGTGAAATAAGCTAGTTCTGTTCTCGGAATGAGTTGCTTTCTTAACAAGAATCTTCAGTGCAGGAAGATCAAACTTTCCTAGTTTGTGTAATCTAAAAAAGATGTACAACTTAGTAGATTCACCTCATTTATAAAGTAGTTAGTTTAGAAAACAAACACCTTCATTTCCGAACACAGGACTGTGTGAAATAAGCAAGTTCTGTTCTTGGAATGAGTTGCTTTCTTACGAATAGTCTTCAGTGCAGCAAGATCAAACTTACCTTGTTTGTGTAATCTAACAAGATGTACAACTTAGTAGATTCACCTCATTTCTAACGTAGTTTCTTTAGAAAACAAACACCTTCATTGCCACAGTACTGTGTGAAATAAGCCCGTTCTGTTCTCCAAATGAGTTGCTTTCTTACGAAGAGTCTTAAGTGCAGCAAGATCAAACTTTCCTAGTTTCTGTAATGTAACATGATGTACAACTTAGTAGACTAGCTTCATTTCTAAAGTAGTTTGTTCAGAAAACAAACCCCTTCATTTCTGAACACTGTACTGTGTGAAATAAGCTAGTTCTGTTTTCCAATTAGTCCTTTTTAAACAAGTATCTTCAGTGCAGCAAGATCAAACTTTCCTAGTTTGTGTAATCTAACAAGATGTACAACTTAGTAGATTCACCTCATTTCTAACGTAGTTTGTTTAGAAAACAAACACCTTCATTGCCGAACACAGTACTGTGTGAAATAAGCTAGTTCTGTTCTCGGAATGAGTTGCTTTCTTAACAAGAATCTTCAGTGCAGGAAGATCAAACTTTCCTAGTTTGTGTAATCTAACAAGATGTACAACTTACTAGATTCACCTCATTTCTAACGTAGTTTGTTTAGAAAACAAACACCTTCATTTCGAACACAGTACTGTATGAAATAAGCTAGTTCTGTTCTTGGAATGAGTTGATTTCTTAACAAGAAACTTCAGTGAAGGAAGATCAAACTTTCTAGTTTGTGTAATCTAAAAAGATGTACAACTTAGTAGATTCACCTCATTTCTAACGTAGTTTGTTTAGAAAACAAACACCTTCCTTGCCGAACACAGTACTGTGTGAAATAAGCTAGTTCTGTTCTGGGAATGAGTTGATTTCTTAACAAGAATCTTCAGTGCAGGAAGATCAAACTTTCTTAGTTTGTGTAATCTAAAAAGATGTACAACTTAGTAGATTCACCTCATTTCTATCATAGTTTCTTTAGAAAACAAACACCTTCATTGCGAACACAGTACTGTGTGAAATAAGCCCGTTCTGTTCTCCAAATGATTTGCTTTCTTACGAAGAGTCTTAAGTGCAGCAAGATCAAACTTTCCTAGTTTCTGTAATGTAACATGATGTACAACTTAGTAGACTAGCTTCATTTCTAAAGTAGTTTGTTCAGAAAACAAACCCCTTCATTTCTGAACACTGTACTGTGTGAAATAAGCTAGTTCTGTTTTCCGAATTAGTTGCTTTGTTAAGAAGTATCTTCACTGCAGCAAGATCAAACGTTCCTAGTTTGTGTAATCTAACAAGATGTAGAACTTAGTAGATTCACCTCATTTCTCACGTAGTTTCTTTAGAAAACAAACACCTTCATTGCCGAACACAGTACTGTGTGAAATAAGCTAGTTCTGTACTCGGAATGAGTTGCTTTCTTAACAAGAATCTTCAGTGCAGGAAGATCAAACTTTCCTAGTTTGTGTAATCTAACAAGATGTACAACTTATTAGATTCACCTCATTTCTAAATTAGTTTGTTTAGAAAACAAACACCTTCATTTCCAACACAGTACTGTGTGAAATAAGCTAGTTCTGTTCTTGGAATGAGTTGATTTCTTAACAAGAATCTTCAGTGAAGGAAGATCAAACTTTCCTAGTTTGTGTAATCTAAAAAGATGTACAACTTACTAGATTCACCTCATTTCTAACGTAGTTTGTTTAGAAAACAAACACCTTCATTTCCCAACACAGTACTGTGTGAAATAAGCTAGTTCTGTTCTCTGAATGAGTTGATTTCTTAACAAGAATCTTCAGTGCAGGAAGATCAAACTTTCTTAGTTTGTGTAATCTAAAAAGATGTACAACTTAGTAGATTCACCTCATTTCTAACGTAGTTTGTTTAGAAAACAAAACACCTTCATTGCCGAACACAGTACTGTGTGAAATAAGCTAGTTCTGTTCTCCAAATGAGTTGCTTTCTTAACAAGAGTCTTAAGTGCAGGAAGATCAAACTTTCCTAGTTTGTGTAATCTTAAATGAGATGTACAACTTAGTAGATTCACCTCATTTCTAAAGTAGTTTGTTTAGAAAACAAACACCTTCATTTCTGAACACTGTACTGTGTGAAATAAGCTAGTTCTGTTCTTGGAATGAGTTGCTTTCTTAACAAGAATCTTCAGTGCAGCAAGATTAAACTTTCCTAGTTTGTGTAATCTAAAAAGATGTAGAACTTAGTAGATTCACCTCATTTCTAACGTAGTTTCTTTAGAAAACAAACACCTTCATTTCCGAACACAGGACTGTGTGAAATAAGCTAGTTCTGTTCTTGGAATGAGTTGCTTTCTTAACAAGAATCTTCAGTGCAGAAGATCAAACTTTCCTTGTTTGTGTAATCTAACAAGATGTACAACTTAGTAGATTCACCTCATTTCTAACGTAGTTTCTTTAGAAAACAAACACCTTCATTGCCGAACACAGTACTGTGTGAAATAAGCCCGTTCTGTTCTCCAAATGAGTTGCTTTCTTAACAAGAATCTTAAGTGCAGCAAGATCAAACTTTCCTAGTTTCTGTAATGTAACATGATGTACAACTTAGTAGACTAGCTTCATTTCTAACGTAGTTTGTTTAGAAAACAAACCCCTTCATTTCTGAACACTGTACTGTGTGAAATAAGCTAGTTCTGTTCTCCCAATTAGTTGATTTTTTAACAACAATCTTCAGTGCAGGAAGATTAAACTTTCCTAGTTTGTGTAATCTAACAAGATGTACAACTTAGTAGATTCACCTCATTTCTAACGTAGTTTGTTTAGAAAACAAACACCTTCATTGCCGAACACAGTACTGTGTGAAATAAGCTAGTTCTGTTCTCCAAATGAGTTGCTTTCTTAACAAGAATCTTAAGTGCAGCAAGATCAAACTTTCTAGTTGTTCTGTAATGTAACATGATGTACAACTTAGTAGACTAGCTTCATTTCTAAAGTAGTTTGTTCAGAAAACAAACCCCTTCATTTCTGAACACTGTACTGTGTGAAATAAGGCAGTTCTGTTTTGTGGAATGAGTTGCTTTGTTAACAAGAATCTTCACTGCAGCAAGATCAAACTTTCCTAGTTTGTGTAATCTAACAAGATGTAGAACTTAGTAGATTCACCTCATTTCTCACGTAGTTTGTTTAGAAAACAAACACCTTCATTGTGTGAAATAACACAGTACTGTGTGAAATAAGCTAGTTCTGTACTTGGAATGAGTTGCTTTCTTAACAAGAATCTTCAGTGCAGGAAGATCAAACTTTCCTAGTTTGTGTAATCTAACAAGATGTACAACTTATTAGATTCACCTCATTTCTAACGTAGTTTGTTTAGAAAACAAACACCTTCATTGCCGAACACAGTACTGTGTGAAATAAGCTAGTTCTGTTCTCACAATGAGTTGCTTTCTTAACAAGAATCTTCCGTGCAGGAAGATCAAACTTTCCTAGTTTGTGTAATCTAAAAAGATGTACAACTTAGTATATTCACCTCATTTCTAACGTAGTTTGTTTAGAAAACAAACACCTTCATTGCCGAACACAGTACTGTGTGAAATAAGCTAGTTCTGTTCTCGGAATGAGTTGCTTTCTTAACAAGAATCTTCAGTGCAGGAAGATCAAACTTTCCTAGTTTGTGTAATCTAAAAAGATGTACAACTTAGTAGATTCACCTCATTTCTAACGTAGTTTGTTTAGAAAACAAACACCTTCATTGCCGAACACAGTACTGTGTGAAATAAGCTAGTTCTGTTCTCGGAATGAGTTGCTTTCTTAACAAGAATCTTCAGTGCAGGAAGATCAAACTTTCCTAGTTTGTGTTATCTAAAAAGATGTACAACTTAGTAGATTCACCTCATTTATAACGTAGTTAGTTTAGAAAACAAACACCTTCATTTCCGAACACAGGACTGTGTGAAATAAGCAAGTTCTGTTCTTGGAATGAGTTGCTTTCTTACGAATAGTCTTCAGTGCAGCAAGATCAAACTTACCTTGTTTGTGTAATCTAACAAGATGTACAACTTAGTAGATTCACCTCATTTCTAACGTAGTTTCTTTAGAAAACAAACACCTTCATTGCCGAACACAGTACTGTGTGAAATAAGCCCGTTCTGTTCTCCAAATGAGTTGCTTTCTTTACAAGAGTCTTAAGTGCAGCAAGATCAAACTTTCCTGGTTTCTGTAATGTAACATGATGTACAACTTAGTAGACTAGCTTCATTTCTAAAGTAGTTTGTTCAGAAAACAAACCCCTTCATTTCTGAACACTGTACTGTGTGAAATAAGCTAGTTCTGTTTTCCGAATTAGTCCTTTTTTAAGAAGTATCTTCAGTGCAGCAAGATCAAACTTTCCTAGTTTGTGTAATCTAACAAGATGTACAACTTAGTAGATTCACCTCATTTCTAACGTAGTTTGTTTAGAAAACAAACACCTTCATTGCCGAACACAGTACTGTGTGAAATAAGCTAGTTCTGTTCTCGGAATGAGTTGCTTTCTTAACAAGAATCTTCAGTGCAGGAAGATCAAACTTTCCTAGTTTGTGTAATCTAACACGATGTACAACTTACTAGATTCACCTCATTTCTAACGTAGTTTGTTTAGAAAACAAACACCTTCATTTCCGAACACAGTACTGTGTGAAATAAGCTAGTTCTGTTCTTGGAATGAGTTGATTTCTTAACAAGAAACTTCAGTGAAGGAAGATCAAACTTTCCTAGTTTGTGTAATCTAAAAAGATGTACAACTTAGTAGATTCACCTCATTTCTAACGTAGTTTGTTTAGAAAACAAACACCTTCCTTGCCGAACACAGTACTGTGTGAAATAAGCTAGTTCGGTTCTGGGAATGAGTTGATTTCTTAACAAGAATCTTCAGTGCAGGAAGATCAAACTTTCTTAGTTTGTGTAATCTAAAAAGATGTACAACTTAGTAGATTCACCTCATTTCTATCATAGTTTCTTTAGAAAACAAACACCTTCATTGCCGAACACAGTACTGTGTGAAATAAGCCCGTTCTGTTCTCCAAATGATTTGCTTTCTTACGTAGAGTCTTAAGTGCAGCAAGGTCAGTCTTTCCTAGTTTCTGTAATGTAACATGATGTACAACTTAGTAGACTAGCTTCATTTCTAAAGTAGTTTGTTCAGAAAACAAACCCCTTCATTTCTGAACACTGTACTGTGTGAAATAAGCTAGTTCTGTTTTCCGAATTAGTTGCTTTGTTAAGAAGTATCTTCACTGCAGCAAGATCAAACGTTCCTAGTTTGTGTAATCTAACAAGATGTAGAACTTAGTAGATTCACCTCATTTCTCACGTAGTTTCTTTAGAAAACAAACACCTTCATTGCCGAACACAGTACTGTGTGAAATAAGCTAGTTCTGTACTCGGAATGAGTTGCTTTCTTAACAAGAATCTTCAGTGCAGGAAGATCAAACTTTCCTAGTTTGTGTAATCTAACAAGATGTACAACTTATTAGATTCACCTCATTTCTAAATTAGTTTGTTTAGAAAACAAACACCTTCATTGCCGAACACAGTACTGTGTGAAATAAGCTAGTTCTGTTCTCAGAATGAGTTGCTTTCTTAACAAGAATCTTCCGTGCAGGAAGATCAAACTTTCCTAGTTTGTGTAATCTAAAAAGATGTACAACTTACTAGATTCACCTCATTTATAACGTAGTTAGTTTAGAAAACAAACACCTTCATTTCCGAACACAGTACTGTGTGAAATAAGCCAGTTCTGTTCTTGGAACGAGTTGATTTCTTAACAAGAATCTTCAGTGCAGGAAGATCAAACTTTCCTAGTTTGTGTAATCTAAAAAGATGTACAACTTAGTATATTCACCTCATTTCTAACGTAGTTTGTTTAGAAAACAAACACCTTCATTGCCGAACACAGTACTGTGTGAAATAAGCTAGTTCTGTTCTCGGAATGAGTTGCTTTCTTAACAAGAATCTTCAGTGCAGGAAGATCAAACTTTCCTAGTTTGTGTAATCTAAAAAGATGTACAACTTAGTAGATTCACCTCATTTCTAACGTAGTTTGTTTAGAAAACAAACACCTTCATTTCCGAACACAGTACTGTGTGAAATAAGCTAGTTCTGTTCTCGGAATGAGTTGCTTTCTTAACAAGAATCTTCAGTGCAGGAAGATCAAACTTTCCTAGTTTGTGTTATCTAAAAAGATGTACAACTTAGTAGATTCACCTCATTTATAACGTAGTTAGTTTAGAAAACAAACACCTTCATTTCCAACACAGGACTGTGTGAAATAAGCCAGTTCTGTTCTTGGAATGAGTTGCTTTCTTACGAATAGTCTTCAGTGCAGCAAGATCAAACTTACCTTGTTTGTGTAATCTAACAAGATGTACAACTTAGTAGATTCACCTCATTTCTAACGTAGTTTCTTTAGAAAACAAACACCTTCATTGCCGAACACAGTACTGTGTGAAATAAGCCCGTTCTGTTCTCCAAATGAGTTGCTTTCTTACGAAGAGTCTTAAGTGCAGCAAGATCAAACTTTCCTGGTTTCTGTAATGTAACATGATGTACAACTTAGTAGACTAGCTTCATTTCTAGAGTAGTTTGTTCAGAAAACAAACCCCTTCATTTCTGAACACTGTACTGTGTGAAATAAGCTAGTTCTGTTTTCCGAATTAGTCCTTTTTTAAGAAGTATCTTCAGTGCAGCAAGATCAAACTTTCCTAGTTTGTGTAATCTAACAAGATGTACAACTTAGTAGATTCACCTCATTTCTAACGTAGTTTGTTTAGAAAACAAACACCTTCATTGCCGAACACAGTACTGTGTGAAATAAGCTAGTTCTGTTCTCGGAATGAGTTGCTTTCTTAACAAGAATCTTCAGTGCAGGAAGATCAAACTTTCCTAGTTTGTGTAATCTAACACGATGTACAACTTACTAGATTCACCTCATTTCTAACGTAGTTTGTTTAGAAAACAAACACCTTCATTTCCGAACACAGTACTGTGTGAAATAAGCTAGTTCTGTTCTTGGAATGAGTTGATTTCTTAACAAGAAACTTCAGTGAAGGAAGATCAAACTTTCCTAGTTTGTGTAATCTAAAAAGATGTACAACTTAGTAGATTCACCTCATTTCTAACGTAGTTTGTTTAGAAAACAAACACCTTCCTTGCCGAACACAGTACTGTGTGAAATAAGCTAGTTCTGTTCTGGGAATGAGTTGATTTCTTAACAAGAATCTTCAGTGCAGGAAGATCAAACTTTCTTAGTTTGTGTAATCTAAAAAGATGTACAACTTAGTAGATTCACCTCATTTCTATCATAGTTTCTTTAGAAAACAAACACCTTCATTGCCGAACACAGTACTGTGTGAAATAAGCCCGTTCTGTTCTCCAAATGATTTGCTTTCTTACGTAGAGTCTTAAGTGCAGCAAGGTCAGTCTTTCCTAGTTTCTGTAATGTAACATGATGTACAACTTAGTAGACTAGCTTCATTTCTAAAGTAGTTTGTTCAGAAAACAAACCCCTTCATTTCTGAACACTGTACTGTGTGAAATAAGCTAGTTCTGTTTTCTCGAATTAGTTGCTTTGTTAAGAAGTATCTTCACTGCAGCAAGATCAAACGTTCTAGTTTGTGTAATCTAACAAGATGTAGAACTTAGTAGATTCACCTCATTTCTCACGTAGTTTCTTTAGAAAACAAACACCTTCATTGCCGAACACAGTACTGTGTGAAATAAGCTAGTTCTGTACTGGAATGAGTTGCTTTCTTAACAAGAATCTTCAGTGCAGGAAGATCAAACTTTCCTAGTTTGTGTAATCTAACAAGATGTACAACTTATTAGATTCACCTCATTTCTAAATTAGTTTGTTTAGAAAACAAACACCTTCATTGCCGAACACAGTACTGTGTGAAATAAGCTAGTTCTGTTCTCAGAATGAGTTGCTTTCTTAACAAGAATCTTCCGTGCAGGAAGATCAAACTTTCCTAGTTTGTGTAATCTAAAAAAGATGTACAACTTACTAGATTCACCTCATTTATAACGTAGTTAGTTTAGAAAACAAACACCTTCATTTCCGAACACAGTACTGTGTGAAATAAGCCAGTTCTGTTCTTGGAACGAGTTGATTTCTTAACAAGAATCTTCAGTGCAGGAAGATCAAACTTTCCTAGTTTGTGTTATCTAAAAAGATGTACAACTTAGTAGATTCACCTCATTTATAACGTAGTTAGTTTAGAAAACAAACACCTTCATTTCCGAACACAGGACTGTGTGAAATAAGCCAGTTCTGTTCTTGGAATGAGTTGCTTTCTTACGAATAGTCTTCAGTGCAGCAAGATCAAACTTACCTTGTTTGTGTAATCTAACAAGATGTACAACTTAGTAGATTCACCTCATTTCTAACGTAGTTTCTTTAGAAAACAAACACCTTCATTGCCGAACACAGTACTGTGTGAAATAAGCCCGTTCTGTTCTCCAAATGAGTTGCTTTCTTACGAAGAGTCTTAAGTGCAGCAAGATCAAACTTTCCTGGT
This sequence comes from Orientallactaga sibirica, assembly GCA_036365145.1. Lineage (NCBI taxonomy): Eukaryota > Metazoa > Chordata > Mammalia > Rodentia > Dipodidae > Orientallactaga > Orientallactaga sibirica. The sequence goes on along the minus strand of JAEOAD010002665.1, from coordinate 401,597 downwards.
TTCTGTAATGTAACATGATGTACAACTTAGTAGACTAGCTTCATTTCTAGAGTAGTTTGTTCAGAAAACAAACCCCTTCATTTCTGAACACTGTACTGTGTGAAATAAGCTAGTTCTGTTTTCCGAATTAGTCCTTTTTAAGAAGTATCTTCAGTGCAGCAAGATCAAACTTTCCTAGTTTGTGTAATCTAACAAGATGTACAACTTAGTAGATTCACCTCATTTCTAACGTAGTTTGTTTAGAAAACAAACACCTTCATTGCCGAACACAGTACTGTGTGAAATAAGCTAGTTCTGTTCTCGGAATGAGTTGCTTTCTTAACAAGAATCTTCAGTGCAGGAAGATCAAACTTTCCTAGTTTGTGTAATCTAACACGATGTACAACTTACTAGATTCACCTCATTTCTAACGTAGTTTGTTTAGAAAACAAACACCTTCATTTCCGAACACAGTACTGTGTGAAATAAGCTAGTTCTGTTCTTGGAATGAGTTGATTTCTTAACAAGAAACTTCAGTGAAGGAAGATCAAACTTTCTAGTTTGTGTAATCTAAAAAGATGTACAACTTAGTAGATTCACCTCATTTCTAACGTAGTTTGTTTAGAAAACAAACACCTTCCTTGCCGAACACAGTACTGTGTGAAATAAGCTAGTTCTGTTCTGGGAATGAGTTGATTTCTTAACAAGAATCTTCAGTGCAGGAAGATCAAACTTTCTTAGTTTGTGTAATCTAAAAGATGTACAACTTAGTAGATTCACCTCATTTCTATCATAGTTTCTTTAGAAAACAAACACCTTCATTGCGAACACAGTACTGTGTGAAATAAGCCCGTTCTGTTCTCCAAATGATTTGCTTTCTTACGAGAGTCTTAAGTGCAGCAAGGTCAGTCTTTCCTAGTTTCTGTAATGTAACATGATGTACAACTTAGTAGACTAGCTTCATTTCTAAAGTAGTTTGTTCAGAAAACAAACCCCTTCATTTCTGAACACTGTACTGTGTGAAATAAGCTAGTTCTGTTTTCGAATTAGTTGCTTTGTTAAGAAGTATCTTCACTGCAGCAAGATCAAACGTTCCTAGTTTGTGTAATCTAACAAGATGTAGAACTTAGTAGATTCACCTCATTTCTCACGTAGTTTCTTTAGAAAACAAACACCTTCATTGCCGAACACAGTACTGTGTGAAATAAGCTAGTTCTGTACTCGGAATGAGTTGCTTTCTTAACAAGAATCTTCAGTGCAGGAAGATCAAACTTTCCTAGTTTGTGTAATCTAACAAGATGTACAACTTATTAGATTCACCTCATTTCTAAATTAGTTTGTTTAGAAAACAAACACCTTCATTGCCGAACACAGTACTGTGTGAAATAAGCTAGTTCTGTTCTCAGAATGAGTTGCTTTCTTAACAAGAATCTTCCGTGCAGGAAGATCAAACTTTCCTAGTTTGTGTAATCTAAAAAGATGTACAACTTACTAGATTCACCTCATTTATAACGTAGTTAGTTTAGAAAACAAACACCTTCATTTCCGAACACAGTACTGTGTGAAATAAGCCAGTTCTGTTCTTGGAATGAGTTGATTTCTTAACAAGAATCTTCAGTGCAGGAAGATCAAACTTTCCTAGTTTGTGTAATCTAAAAAGATGTACAACTTAGTATATTCACCTCATTTCTAACGTTTTGTTTAGAAAACAAACACCTTCATTGCCGAACACAGTACTGTGTGAAATAAGCTAGTTCTGTTCTCGGAATGAGTTGCTTTCTTAACAAGAATCTTCAGTGCAGGAAGATCAAACTTTCCTAGTTTGTGTAATCTAAAAAGATGTACAACTTAGTAGATTCACCTCATTTCTAACGTAGTTTGTTTAGAAAACAAACACCTTCATTGCCGAACACAGTACTGTGTGAAATAAGCTAGTTCTGTTCTCGGAATGAGTTGCTTTCTTAACAAGAATCTTCAGTGCAGGAAGATCAAACTTTCCTAGTTTGTGTAATCTAAAAAGATGTACAACTTAGTAGATTCACCTCATTTATAACGTAGTTAGTTTAGAAAACAAACACCTTCATTTCCGAACACAGGACTGTGTGAAATAAGCCAGTTCTGTTCTTGGAATGAGTTGCTTTCTTAGAATAGTCTTCAGTGCAGCAAGATCAAACTTACCTTGTTTGTGTAATCTAACAAGATGTACAACTTAGTAGATTCACCTCATTTCTAACGTAGTTTCTTTAGAAAACAAACACCTTCATTGCCGTACTGTGTGAAATAAGCCCGTTCTGTTCTCCAAATGAGTTGCTTTCTTACGAAGAGTCTTAAGTGCAGCAAGATCAAACTTTCCTGGTTTCTGTAATGTAACATGATGTACAACTTAGTAGACTAGCTTCATTTCTAAAGTAGTTTGTTCAGAAAACAAACCCCTTCATTTCTGAACACTGTACTGTGTGAAATAAGCTAGTTCTGTTTTCCGAATTAGTCCTTTTTTAAGAAGTATCTTCAGTGCAGCAAGATCAAACTTTCCTAGTTTGTGTAATCTAACAAGATGTACAACTTAGTAGATTCACCTCATTTCTAACGTAGTTTGTTTTTAGAAAACAAACACCTTCATTGCCGAACACAGTACTGTGTGAAATAAGCTAGTTCTGTTCTCGGAATGAGTTGCTTTCTTAACAAGAATCTTCAGTGCAGGAAGATCAAACTTTCCTAGTTTGTGTAATCTAACACGATGTACAACTTACTAGATTCACCTCATTTCTAACGTAGTTTGTTTAGAAAACAAACACCTTCATTTCGAACACAGTACTGTGTGAAATAAGCTAGTTCTGTTCTTGGAATGAGTTGATTTCTTAACAAGAAACTTCAGTGAAGGAAGATCAAACTTTCCTAGTTTGTGTAATCTAAAAAGATGTACAACTTAGTAGATTCACCTCATTTCTAACGTAGTTTGTTTAGAAAACAAACACCTTCCTTGCCGAACACAGTACTGTGTGAAATAAGCTAGTTCTGTTCTGGGAATGAGTTGATTTCTTAACAAGAATCTTCAGTGCAGGAAGATCAAACTTTCTTAGTTTGTGTAATCTAAAAAGATGTACAACTTAGTAGATTCACCTCATTTCTATCATAGTTTCTTTAGAAAACAAACACCTTCATTGCCGAACACAGTACTGTGTGAAATAAGCTAGTTCTGTTCTCAGAATGAGTTGCTTTCTTAACAAGAATCTTCCGTGCAGGAAGATCAAACTTTCCTAGTTTGTGTAATCTAAAAAGATGTACAACTTACTAGATTCACCTCATTTATAACGTAGTTAGTTTAGAAAACAAACACCTTCATTTCCGAACACAGGACTGTGTGAAATAAGCCAGTTCTGTTCTTGGAATGAGTTGCTTTCTTACGAATAGTCTTCAGTGCAGCAAGATCAAACTTACCTTGTTTGTGTAATCTAACAAGATGTACAACTTAGTAGATTCACCTCATTTCTAACGTAGTTTCTTTAGAAAACAAACACCTTCATTGCCGAACACAGTACTGTGTGAAATAAGCCCGCTCTGTTCTCCAAATGAGTTGCTTTCTTACAGAAGAGTCTTAAGTGCAGCAAGATCAAACTTTCCTGGTTTCTGTAATGTAACATGATGTACAACTTAGTAGACTAGCTTCATTTCTAAAGTAGTTTGTTCAGAAAACAAACCCCTTCATTTCTGAACACTGAAGTATCTTCAGTGCAGAAGATCAAACTTTCCTAGTTTGTGTAATCTAACAAGATGTACAACTTAGTAGATTCACCTCATTTCTAACGTAGTTTGTTTAGAAAACAAACACCTTCATTGTTCTGTTTTCAGTGCAGGAGAAGATCAAACTTTCCTAGTTTGTGTAATTAGTTTTTTTCAAGAAGTACTGTAAATCTTCAGTGCAGCAAGATCAAACTTTCCTAGTTTGTGTAATCTAACAAGATGTACAACTTAGTAGATTCACCTCATTTCTAACGTAGTTTTTTCTAACTAGTTTGACCAGCAAACAAGACGCAACACTTGGACTCTTCTTTCAGCAGTTTATTCAGGAACCTTGAACAATCTTCTGACCAAACTGGGTGTAAAAAGCCACCTCATTTCTAATGCTTAAGAAGCCTTTGAACAGCCAACCCTGGTGTGCCACGTGGTGAATGCAGATAGGTCCACATATGAGGAAGCAAGCCTAGATCACTTTCAGCAAGCCAAATAAGGACTTGTTTAACAGCCAACCATCCATCGGGAATGCGGAAGGCGGAAGCCAGCGCCATCTTTAAGGACGTTTACTCGGCACCTCGCAGCTCTCTACAGTTCCCCCAGTTTTTGTTTTAAAACAAGCCACAGGTAAGAGTAGGGTCTGATCTCTGATGATGCGTATTTTTGCAACCCTGATGCCTTTTTCTCAGAGGCGGGATCTGGGGCATCAACCCGCATGCAATCAAACATGCTCTTCTCTGGATTTTTAGGGCTAACCCAGAGTGCAGTGCTTAGCCTCGCAACCTGAGCAGGAAGAAGATTAACTTTTAATTGTAGCCAGCCAGACTTAGGGGGACTGTGCAGCCTCTATGGCAGTAAAGGCTTGAATGATCATAGCTGCATCCCGTCATTGCGTGACCCTGATTTTACACAGACACCACAAGCAAACCAAAGAGACCAGTAACAGAAGGCCTGCTAAAAAGCACCCAAACCCGCCCATTCCTTCAGATGATTCATAGCGGAGATCAGCCAAGATGACAATCCGGATGCAAAAGAGAGGTCCATGCAGGTAGAATTAAACTACAGCCAGCCTCAATTCTTTTAAGGTATCTTCAAATTCAAGCGACCAATTCTGTAATAGAAAACTAGACAAAGATCTGGATAAATTTGCAGCCCTAGTATAATTTATATATTGAACAGATGTCACACACACACCCTGCATTTTCCATTCACAGCCTAACTGTGCCGACTGCCAAAGTGTATCTACTTGTTCTTGAACCAGGTCGATGCGCTGATTGAAAATCATCAACCCTCCTTTTATTTGAGAATTAAGGGATGTTTGTAAATCTAAGGCATGAGCCACATTAGCTGATAGGTTATTCAAAGCAGAGGCAGTCTGGACCGTGTTAGACAAGGCAACAGCAGACACTGTAGCCCCAACAGCTGCAAGGGAAATGGCAGCCACAATGGCAACTATAATGCCAAAGTCTCTCCGGGCCTAAGCAATAGAGTTGCACACAAGGAAATTCTTCACTAATATTTTTAATCAAAGCAAAGCATAAGCTACCTTTTAAATATATGCTCCTATTCCCTTCTATAGGGCTTATCTCTTCATCGAAGGGCAAATATGCAACACCTAAGCTCCTATTGCTAGCAAAAAAGCGAGGAAAAACTTGAGCATTATACATCACCGGCATTGATTTTGGGAACACTGACAGAATTCCCCATCTCTGCGCTGCCATCCCCAACTGTATCATCATAGGAAAGAGCAGGAGAGTCATCACAATGACAGTCATGACGCTCTTCATTTTGGTTTTTTCTAATTAGGCGTTCTGGCACCCACACCGGATCTTGTTGGTCCTGTGGGAAAACACAAACAGAACCTCGTGCCCATGTTAGCACGGGATCAGGCCCACGCCATTGGCCTGTCAGAATATCCTTCCATTTAACCATCCCCTTAACTGATCCATGGCCATCATGATGCCTATCAGCCGCAGATCGGCCTTGAGCATCAAATTTAAAAATTAATAGTAAATAGGGCAAGGGAAAGTCTTTCCTTAGGGTGCGGCCGTGGCCTATTCCCCCTTTTTGTTTTAATAAGCACTCTTTCAGAGTGCGATGAGCCCTTTCCACAATGCCTTGGCCTTGAGGGTTATATGGCAAGCCATGGAGGAGCTGTACTTCCATCTGTTGGCAAAAGGAGGCAAAGCTCCGAGCCGTATAGGCTGGTCCATTATCTGTTTTCAGTTGCTGGGGCTTTCCCCAAGCGGCCCAAGCTTCCAGGCAATGGGTTATAACATTGTGTACCTTTTCTCCTATTAAAGGCGTGGCGTGTATGACGCCTGAGCAGGTATCCACAGACACATGTATATACTTTAAGCTTCCAAATTCAGATATATGTGTTACATCCATTTGCCAAACTTTTAGAGGGAGCAAACCCCTTGGATTTACTCCCATGCTGGGTGGATGTTGATAAACCACACATTGAGGACAGTCCAGAACCACTTGTCGAGCATCTGCTCGAGAAAGATGAAATTTTTGTTGTAATGCTCTAGCATTTACATGAAAAGTCTTATGAAAATTCCTTGCCTTTTCCAAGGTGGAACTCAAAAATATGCATTCCATCCTAGTCCATTGATCCACTTTATCATTACCTTCACTCAAAGGGCCTGGAAGACCTGAATGAGCTCGAACATGCTGTATGAAAAAGCAACATCTTCTTTGCCAAATCAGATTTTGTAATTGTTGAAATAAAAGACAAACTGGACTGGTAGTTTTAATTGGTCCAGCTACCTCTATAATCTTAAGAGCATTTACAACATAAACAGAATCAGACAGCAAATTAAACTCAAAAGGACAGGCTTTAAAAACTTCTACAACTATTTTCAACTCCACAATCTGAGGGGAGCCAGGCTGAAACTGATGCATAACGGGCTCATATCCATCTATCATATAGACCCCACAGCCTGTCTTAGAGCCATCTGTGAATATATTCACCGCATTTGGAAGGGGAACTGATGATGTCATTTTGGGAAAAATAACAGGATGCTCTTTGAAAAATCCTAACAAAGGATGCTTAGGGTAATGATTGTCTATATGGCCATCAAATCCACATTGTAAAATGGCCCAATCATCTACTGTGGCACAAAGAATTTTAACTTGATGGCTGGAATAGGGCACTATAACCATTTTTGGAGTAACTCCAAAATATTGCAAACATTGTTGGATTCCATTCAAAGCCAATGTAGCCACCGCAGTAGGATAATATTCAATAGATCTAGCAGGAGATATTTTAGGATAAATCCAAAGTAGCGGTCCCTCTTGCCATAGCAAGCCTGTGGGTTGATAATATGTAGGAAGAATGCACATAACAATATTTTGACCTTCTGTAAACCTCTGCAAAAAGGCGTTCTGTAATCTTTCTTCTACCTTCTGTAAAGCCTTTCTTGCTTCTACAGTTAGATGTCTAGGAGAATCTAGGGCAGAATCTCCATTCAAAACGTTATACAAAGGTTTTAATTCATAATTTGGTAATTTTAAATAACATCTAATCCAATTTATATCTCCTAACAGCTTTTGAAAGTCATTTAGGGTTTTCAGATTATCTTTTCTTAACTCTACCTTTTGTGGAATAATCTGTTTCTCACTAATCTTAGCTCCTAAATAATTTACAACTTTATCCTTCTGAACCTTTTCAGGAGCTATAAACAACCCCTTCCTTCCAAGTAATTTAACTAAATAAATATAGGCCTGTTCTAACATCAGTTCTTTCTTTGCAGCCAATAAGATGTCATCCATATAATGAATGCATCTTAAGGTGGGAAATTTTTCCCTCAATGGTTTTATTGCTTCCCCTACATAAAGCTGACACATGGTGGGGCTATTGGCCATGCCTTGGGGCAACACCACCCATTCAAACCTCTGATCTGGCTTTTCGTGATTACAAGATGGGACAGTAAAAGCAAATCTCTCACAGTCTTTGCTATATAAGGGAATGGAGAAAAAACAGTCTTTTATATCAATGACAATTATGTGCCAAGAAGCCGGCAATGATGATAGCAGCGGTAAGCCTCGCTGCACCGGGCCCATAATTTGCATTTGACTATTGATTGCTCTCAAATCCTGCAGTAGGCGCCATTCTCCAGATTTTTCTTAATTACAAAAATGGGTGTATTCCACGGTGACACTGACGGCTTGATGTGCCCTAGGGATAATTGCTCAGTCACAAGTTGTTTTGCAGCTTTTAACTTCTCAGAGGACAATGGCCACTGAGGAACCCACACCGGCTCCTCAGTCATCCAGGTGATAGGAATACCCTCCTCAGTGGCCCCTAGGAAAAACCAGGCCTTGCCTAGCACTTCTTTGCTGAGTTGCAATGGGGTCCTTTCTTCCTTGCAAAAATTTTCCCAGGCCAAAATTAGGATGATAACCCATATCCCTTATTATCCTCTGAGAGGTAGGAGAATAGTCATTACTCAATCTAAAACCCATATCTTTCAAAAGGTCTCTGCCCCACAGGGAAACAGGAAGTTCCAACACATAGGGTTGCACAACTCCCGAGTGTCCCTCCCCATCCTTCCATTGTAACTGCCTTGCACTAATGTCTGGCGCCTTAGCATAACCCAGACCTTGCAAAGTCTGAGAAGATGTCTGTATAGGCCAGCCAGTAGGCCAATCTTTCTTGGCAATAATGCTTCTATCTGCACCTGTATCCAGCAAGCCTAAAATCCTTTTACCATCCACAACAAGTTCTAAAACTGGTCTCTGATCCAATTCCAAAGACAGGAATGTTAAGTCGGTCCCCGTGGATCCAAACCCTCCTTTTCCTCTCTCTGGACTGCGCGGGGAAACCATCATGCAAACTAGGCAAAAGTATCAATTGGGCTATCCTATCTCCGGGGGAAATGGCTGAGATCCCCTTAGGGGACTCCACCATGATTTTCACAACCCCAACATAATCTGGGTCAATAACTCCTGGGTGGATTCTGAGTCCTCTCAGCACTGATGATGACCTTCCTAAGAGCAACCCAACAGTGCCTGGCTCAAGGGGTCCTTTAAAATCTGATTCTATTAATTGGACCCCCATCTGAGGAGTTAATACGAGTCGGGAGGTGGAACAGATGTCCAATCCTGCTGAACCTGTAGTGGCTCTCCGCGGTCTTTGGGATGACGGAGAGTCGGCCACCTCTCTTGGCTCTGCTCCCTGTCCTGATTCTCTATTGCCCCATATATTTGTGGGCCCTGAGGGCGGGGGGCCCTTGGCCCCGTTTTTGGACGAGCACCATCATAGCCTCGAGTTAAAGGCTGCCCATTAATGTCCTTCACTGAGCGGCACTCATTCGCCCAGTGTTTTCCCTTCTTACATTTAGGACAAAGGCCAGGTTGCCTGGGGCGTTGTCCTTCTTCTGCCTTAGCTATACTTCCTCTTTCAGGACAATGTCGCTTTGTATGCCCTATTTTACCACATTTAAAGCAAGCCCCTGAGTTTCCTCTTTTATTTTGAGTTAACTGAACCACGGCAGCTGCGAGGCCAGCATTGGTCAATGGCCCTCCCAACTCTCTGCAGACTTTCATCCATACCTCCAAGCCTTTACTCTTATAGGGAGTAATAGCGGCCCTGCATTCTTTGGTGCATTGTTCATAAACAAGTTGTTTAATCAAAGGCGTAGCTGTGTCAGGATCCCCAAACACTCTCCCTGCGGCTTCCACCATGCGAGCAACAAAGTCTGAGAATGGTTCCATAGAACCCTGTAGAATCTTAGTAAGGTTGCCGCTCACTTCCCCTTTGTTGGGCAGAGACTTCCATGCTTTAATGGATATCCTATTAATTTGTTCAAAAACTTGTACTGGGTATCCTGTCTGCTGATTAGCAAAACGTCCCTGTCCCAACAGCATATCTCTGTCCCAGGCCGGGTTTCCTGCAGCCTGATTAGCGGCAGCCTCTTCATTAGCGTACTCAATTAAGAATGCTTTCCAGTCTAAATATTGGCCTGGACTCAGGCAGGCGCGCGCTAACCCTGACCAGTCACTAGGTGTCATGCAATGTCTTTGCAATGCTTCCACTTGAGCCACGGTAAAGGAGGCTGTAATCCCATAAGTTCTCACGGATTCAGCTAAAGACTTAACTACTTTAAAGTCTAGTGGCTCCTCATATCTATTCCCTTGTTGATCCTGAAACACTGGGTAGGCTAACTGTAGCTCCTTCCCCACCGCTTTCCAGACTTCCGGACAAAAAGAACGCCCCGTGCCACTACCCCGTCCCTCTGGGTACAGAGGGGGGGCGGACGGCATAACTTTGCATTGAGACGTTCCTTCCGGACAAAAAGAATGCCCCGAGCCGCTACCCCATCCCTCTGGGTACAGAGGGGGGGCGGACGGCATAACTTTGCATTGAGACGTTCCGCAGTAGTCTCCACTTCCGGGATCCCCCCTCTCTCTCTTTTTCTCCCTTTTTCTTAATTTTAATCTTTCCATTTGTTCTATGAGAGCCTGCAGCTCCTCGTCAGAATCCGTAGACTCTGAATCTTCTAGCTCAAGTGTTGGATATAAATTGTTCTTTGTTTTTGCCTCTTTTTCACTGTTTGCCTGTTCCGACCTTTCTTCCTGTAACATCTCTAAGGCCGCCTGTCCATTTTCCATTGTCTCACTGCATTGTTGGTCCTCGAGGCAGTTCCTCACTAACCTCCAGATCGATCTTACCCCGCCTTTAAGCGTGCCTTGGTCTGCTGCAAAATCAAGATCTTCGCCCAATTTTTCCCATGAAGGGATTGTAAGACTTCCAGAGCGCAAAACCAAGGGGCTATGGCATCACATTCCTCCAGGAACCTCTGCAGGGTACTCCCCTTTATCTTTAAGTTTTTTGAACGAAGCAGCTCATTCAGAGCCAAAAAAATTGGGTGCGAGTGAGAAGCGCCCATGGCTAATTTTGCAAAAAATTCTTTTAAAACTTTTACTTTTGGTTCGCTACACCGCAAACCCTTCCTGCTCCCTCTTTTTCTACCGAGAGGAGCAAAATTCCCCGCTTTTGTCGCGGATTCCCACCTTACCTGGGAACTTTCCTGCTCCCTCTTTTTCTACCGAGAAGAGCAAAATCCCCGCTTTTGTCGCGGATTCCCACCTTACCTGGGAACTTACCAGTGCACTGCCCTGACTGCAGAAAGTTCTGAGTCCCTCTTGAGTGAGCTCCCCGTACGGGCCACCATTTGTCGCGACTGCCTCGACCAGCAAGGAAGACGCAACACTTGGACTCTTCTTTCAGCAGTTTATTCAGGAACCTTGAACAATCTTCTGACCCGGGGAAAAGCCCGCCCAATGCTTAAGAAGCCTTTGAACAGCCAACCCTGGTGTGCCACGTGGTGAATGCAGATAGGTCCACATATGAGGAAGCAAGCCTAGATCACGGCCCAAGCCAAATAAGGACTTGTTTACTCGCCATCGGGAAGGCGGAAGGCGGAAGCCAGCGCCATCTTTAAGGCGCGGCACCTCACAGCCTCTACATTAAGTGATCAAACTTTCCTAGTTTGTGTAACCTAAAAAGATGTACAACTTAGTATATTCACCTCATTTCTAACGTAGTTTGTTTAGAAAACAAACACCTTCATTGCCGAACACAGTACTGTGTGAAATAAGCTAGTTCTGTTCTCGGAATGAGTTGCTTTCTTAACAAGAATCTTCTGCAGGAAGATCAAACTTTCAGGTAAGATGTACAACTTTATATTCACCTCAGTTTGTGTAATCTAAAAAGATGTGTGAAATAAGCTAGTTCTGTTCTCGGAATTTGCTTTCTTAACATTTTCAGTAGGAAGATCAAACTTCCTAGTTTAGAAAACAAATGTACAACTTAGATTCATTTTTTATAACGTAGGACTGTTAGAAAACAAACACCTTTCTGGACTGTGTGAAATAAGCCAGTTCTGTTCTTGGAATGAGTTGCTTTCTTCATAATAGTCTTCAGTGCAGCAAGATCAAACTTACCTTGTTTGTGTAATCTAACAAGATGTAGAACTTAGTAGATTCACCTCATTTCTCACGTAGTTTCTTTAGAAAACAAACACCTTCATTGCCGAACACAGTACTGTGTGAAATAAGCTAGTTCTGTACTCGGAAGGAGTTGCTTTCTTAACAAGAATCTTCAGTGCAGGAAGATCAAACTTTCCTAGTTTGTGTAATCTAACAAGATGTACAACTTAGTAGATTCACCTCATTTCTAACGTAGTTTGTTTAGAAAACAAACACCTGCATTGCCGAACACAGTACTGTGTGAAATAAGCTAGTTCTGTTCTCGGAATGAGTTGCTTTCTTAACAAGAATCTTCAGTGCAGGAAGATCAAACTTTCCTAGTTTGTGTAATCTAAAAAGATGTACAACTTAGTAGATTCACCTCATTTCTAACGTAGTTTGTTTAGAAAACAAACACCTTCATTGCCGAACACAGTACTGTGTGAAATATGCTAGTTCTGTTCTCGGAATTAGTTGCTTTCTTACGAAGAGGCTTAAGTGCAGCAAGATCAAACTTTCCTAGTTTCTGTAATGTAACATGATGTACAACATAGTAGACTAGCTTCATTTCTAAAGTGGTTTGTTCAGAAAACAAACCCCTTCATTTATGAACACTGTACTGCGTGAAATAAGCTAGTTCTGTTTTCCGAATTATTTGCTTTGTTAAGAAGTATCTTCACTGCAGCAAGATCAAACGTTTCCAGTTTGTGTAATCTAACAAATTGTAGAACTTTTTGATTCACCTCATTTCTCCCGTAGTTTCTTTAGAAAACAAACACCTTCATTGCCGAACACAGTACTGTGTAAAATAAGCTAGTTCTGTTCTCGGAATGAGTTGCTTTCTTAACAAGAATCTTCAGTGCAGGAAGATCAAACTTTCCTAGTTTGTGTAATCTAACAAGATGTACAACTTAGTAGATTCACCTCATTTCTAACGTAGTTTGTTTAGAAAACATACACCTTCAGTGCCGAACATAGTACTGTGTAAAATAAGGCCGTTCTGTTCTCCAAATGAGTTGCTTTCTTACGAAGAGTCTTAAGTGCAGCAAGATCAAACTTTCCTTGTTTCTGTAATGGAACATGATGTACAACTTAGTAGACTAGCTTCATTTCTAAAGTAGTTTGTTCAGAAAACAAACCCATTCATTTCTGAACACTGTACTGTGTGAAAAAAGCTAGTTCTGTTTTCCGAATTAGTTGCTTTTTTAAGAAGTATCTTCAGTGCAGCAAGATCAAACTTTCCTAGTTTGTGTAATCTAACAAGATGTACATCTTAGTAGATTCATCTCATTTCTAACGTAGTTTGTTTAGAAAACAAACACCTTCATTGCCAAACACAGTACTGTGTGAAATAAGCTAGTTCTGTTCTGGGAATGAGTTGATTTCTTAACAAGAATCTTCAGTGCAGGAAGATCAAACTTTCCTAGTTGGTGTAATCTAAAAAGATGTACAACTTAGTAGATTCACCTCATTTCTAACGTAGTTTGTTTAGAAAACAAACACCTTCATTTCAGAACACAGTACTGTGTGAAATAAGCCCGTTCTATTCTCCAAATGAGTTGCTTTCTTACGAAGAGTCTTAAGTGCAGCAAGATCAACCTTTCCTAGTTTCTGTAATGTAACATGATGTACCACTTAGTAGACTAGCTTCATTTCTAAAGTAGTTTGTTCAGAAAACAAACCCCTTCATTTCTGAACACTGTACTGTGTGAAATAAGCTAGTTCTGTTTTCCGAATTTGTTGCTATGTTAAGAAGTATCTTCACTGCAGCAAGATCAAACTTTCCTAGTTTGTGTAATATAACAAGATGTACAACTTAGTAGATTCACCTCATTTCTAACGTAGTTTGTTTAGAAAACATACACCTTCAGTGCCGAACATAGTACTGTGTGAAATAAGGCAGTTCTGTTCTCGGAATGAGTTGCTTTCTTACGAATAGTCTTCAGGGCAGCAAGATCAAACTTACCTTGTTTGTGTAATCTAACAAGATGTACAACTTAGTAGATTCACCTCATTTCTAACGTAGTTTCTTTAGAAAACAAACACCTTCACTGCCGAACACAGTACTGTGTGAAATAAGCCCGTTCTGTTCTCCAAATGAGTTGCTTTCTTACGAAGAGTCTTAAGTGCAGCAAGATCAAACTTTCCTAGTTTCCGTAATGGAACATGATGTACAACTTAGTAGACTAGCTTCATTTCTAAAGTAGTTTGTTCAGAAAACAAACCCTTCATTTCTGAACACTGTACTGTGTGAAAAAAGCTAGTTCTGTTTTCCGAATTAGTTGCTTTTTTAAGAAGTATCTTCAGTGCAGCAAGATCAAACTTTCCTAGTTTGTGTAATCTAACAAGATGTACAACTTAGTAGATTCATCTCATTTCTAACGTAGTTTGTTTAGAAAACAAACACCTTCATTGCCAAACACAGTACTGTGTGAAATAAGCTAGTTCTGTTCTGGGAATGAGTTGATTTCTTAACAAGAATCTTCAGTGCAGTAAGATCAAACTTTCCTAGTTTGTGTAATCTAAAAAGATGTACAACTTAGTAGATTCACCTCATTTCTAACGTAGTTTGTTTAGAAAACAAACACCTTCATTGCCGAACACAGTACTGTGTGAAATAAGCCCGTTCTATTCTCCAAATGAGTTGCTTTCTTACGAAGAGTCTTAAGTGCAGCAAGATCAACCTTTCCTAGTTTCTGTAATGTAACATGATGTACAAATTAGTAGACTAGCTTCATTTCTAAAGTAGTTTGTTCAGAAAACAAACCCCTTCATTTCTGAACACTGTACTGTGTGAAATAAGGTAGTTCTGTTTTCCGAATTTGTTGCTTTGTTAAGAAGTATCTTCACTGCAGCAAGATCAAACTTTCCTAGTTTGTGTAATCCAACAAGATGTACAACTTAGTAGATTCACCTCATTTCTAACGTAGTTTGTTTAGAAAACAAACACCTTCATTGCCGAACACAGTACTGTGTGAAATAAGCTAGTTCTGTTCTCGGAATGAGTTGCTTTCTTAACAAGAATCTTCAGTGCAGGGAGATCAAACTTTCCTAATTTGTGTAATCTAACAAGATGTACAATTTAGTAGATTCACCTCATTTCTAACGCAGTTTGTTTAGAAAACAAACACCATCATTTCGGAACACAGTACTGTGTGAAATTAGCTAGTTCTGTTCTTGGAATGAGTTGATTTCTTAACAAGAATCTTCAGTGCAGGAAGATCAAACTTTCCTAGTTTGTGTAATCTAAAGAGATGATCAACTTAGTAGATTCACCTCATTTCTAACGTAGTTTGTATAGAAAACATACACCTTCAGTGCCGAACATAGTACTGTGTGAAATAAGGCCGTTCTGTTCTCGGAATGAGTTGCTTTCTTACGAATATTCTTCAGGGCAGCAAGATCAAACTTACCTTCTTTGTGTAATCTAACAAGATGTACAACTTAGTAGATTCATCTCATTTCTAACGTAGTTTCTTTAGAAAACAAACACCTTCACTGCCGAACACAGTACTGAGTGAAATAAGCCCGTTCTGTTCTCCAAATGAGTTGCTTTCTTACGAAGAGTCTTAAGTGCAGCAAGATCAAACTTTCCTAGTTTCTGTAATGTAACATGATGTACAACTTAGTAGACTAGCTTCATTTCTAAAGTAGTTTGTTCAGAAAACAAACCCCTTCATTTCTGAACACTGTACTGTGTGAAATAAGCTAGTTCTGTTTTCCGAATTAGTTGCTTTTTTAAGAAGTATCTTCAGTGCAGCAAGATCAAACTTTCCTAGTTTGTGTAATCTAACATGATGTACAACTTAGTAAACTAGCTTCATTTCCAAAGTGGTTTGTTCAGAAAACAAATCCCTTCATTTCTGAACACTGTACTGTGTGAAATAAGCTAGTTCTGTTTTCCGAATTAGTTGCTTTGTTAAGAAGTATCTTCACTGCAGCAAGATCAAACTTTCCTAGTTTGTGTAATATAACAAGATGTACAACTTAGTAGATTCACCTCATTTCTATCGTAGTTTCTTCAGAAAACAAACACCTTGATTGCCGAACACAGTACTGTGTGAAATAAGCCCGTTCTGTTCTCCAAATGAGTTGCTTTCTTACGTAGAGTCTTAAGTGCAGCAAGGTCAATCTTTCCTAGTTTCTGTAATGTAACATGATGTACAACTTAGTAAACTAGCTTCATTTCTAAAGTGGTTTGTTCAGAAAACAAACCCCTTCATTTCTGAACACTGTACTGTGTGAAATAGGCTAGTTCTGTTTTCCGTATTAGTTGCTTTGTTAAGAAATATCTTCACTGCAGCAAGATCAAACTTTCCTAGTTTGTGTAATCTAACAAGATGTACTACTTAGTAGATTCACCTCATTTCTATCGTAGTTTCTTTAGAAAACAAACACCTTCATTGCCGAACACAGTACTGTGTGAAATAAGCCCGTTCTGTTCTCCAAATGAGTTTCTTTCTTACGTAGAGTCTTAAGTGCAGCAAGGTCAATCTTTCCTCGTTTCTGTAATGTAACATGATGTACAACTTAGTAGACTAGCTTCATTTCTAAAGTGGTTTGTTCACAAAACAAACCCCTTCATTTCTGAACACTGCACTGTGTGAAATAAGCTAGTTCTGTTTTCGGAATTAGTTGCTTTCTTAAGTATCTTCACTGCAGCAAGATCAAACGTTCCTAGTTTGTGTAATCTAACAAGATGTAGAACTTAGCAGATTGACCTCATTTCTCACGTAGTTTCTTTAGAAAACAAACACCTTCATTGCCGAACACAGTACTGTGTGAAATAAGCTAGTTCTGTACTCGGAATGAGTTGCTTTCTTAACAACAATCTTCAGTGCAGGAAGATCAAACTTTCCTAGTTTGTGTAATCTAAAAAGATGTACAACTTAGTAGATTCACCCCATTTCTAACGTAGTTTGTTTAGAAAACAAACACCTTCATTGCCGAACACAGTACTGTGTGAAATAAGCTAGTTCTGTTCTGGGAATGAGTTTCTTTCTTAACAAGAATCTTCAGTGCAGGAAGATCAAACTTTCCTAGTTTGTGTAATCTAACAAGATGTACAACTTAGTAGATTCACCTCATTTCTAACGTAGTTTGTTTAGAAAACAAACACCTTCATTGCCGAACACAGTACTGTGTGAAATAAGCTATTTCTGTTCTTGGAATGAGTTGATTTCTTAACAAGAATCTTCAGTGCAGGAAGATCAAACTTTCCTAGTTTGTGTAATCCATAAAGATGTACAACTTAGTAGATTCACATCATTTCTATCGTAGTTTGTTTAGAAAACAAACACCTTCATTGCCGAACACAGAACTGTGTGAAATAAGGCCGTTCTGTTCTCGGAATGAGTTGCTTTCTTACGAATAGTCTTCAGTGCAGCAAGATCAAACTTACCTTGTTTGTGTAATCTAACAAGATGTACAACTTAGTAGATTCACCTCATTTCTAACGTAGTTTCTGTAGAAAACAAACACCTTCATTGCCGAACACAGTACTGTGTGAAATAAGCCCGTTCTGTTCTCCAAATGAGTTGCTTTCTTACGAAGAGTCTTAAGTGCAGCAAGATCAAACTTTCCAGTTTCTGTAATGTAACATGATGTACAACTTAGTAGACTAGCTTCATTTCTAAAGTAGTTTGTTCAGAAAAGAAACCCCTTCATTTCTGAACACTGTACTGTGTGAAATAAGCTAGTTCTGTTTTCCGAATTAGTTGCTTTGTTAAGAAGTATCTTCACTGCAGCAAGATCAAACTTTCCTAGTTTGTGTAATGTAACAAGATGTAGAACTTAGTAGATTCACCTCATTTCTCACGTAGTTTCTTTAGAAAACAAACACCTTCATTGCAGAACACAGTACTGTGTGAAATAAGCTAGTTCTGTACTCGGAATGAGTTGCTTTCTTAACAAGAATCTTCAGTGCAGGAAGATCAAACTTTCCTAGTTTGTGTAATCTAACAAGATGTACAACTTAGTAGATTCACCTCATTTCTAACGTAGTTTGTTTAGAAAACAAACACCTTCATTGCCGAACACAGTACTGTGTGAAATAAGCTAGTTCTGTTCTCGGAATGAGTTGCTTTCTTAACAAGAATCTTCAGTGCAGGAAGATCAAACTTTCCTAGTTTGTGTAATCTAACAAGATATAGAACTTAGTAGATTCACCTCATTTCTAACGTAGTTTCTTTAGAAAACAAACACCTTCATTGCCGAACACAGTACTGTGGGAAATAAGCCCGTTCTGTTCTCCAAATGAGTTGCTTTCTTACGAAGAGTCTTAAGTGCAGCAAGAGCAAACTTTCCTAGTTTCTGTAATGTAACATGATGTACAACTTAGTAGAGTAGCTTCATTTCTAAAGCAGTTTGTTCAGAAAACAAACCCTTTCATTTCGGAACACTGTACTGTGTGAAATAAGCTAGTTCTGTTTTCCGAATTAGTTGCTTTGTTAAGAAGTATCTTCACTGCAGCAAGATCAAACTTTCCTAGTTTGTGTAATCTAACAAGGTGTAGAACTTAGTAGATTCACCTCATTTCTTACGTAGTTTCTTTAGAAAACAAACACCTTCATTGCCGAACACAGTACTGTGTGACATAAGCTAGTTCTGTACTCGGAATGAGTTTCTTTCTTACGAAGAGTCTTCAGTGCAGCAAGATCAAACTTACCTTGTTTGTGTAATCTAACAAGATGTACAACTTAGTAGATTCACCTCATTTCTAACATAGTTTCTTTAGAAAACAAACACCTTCATTGCCGAACACAGTACTGTGTGAAATAAGCCCGTACCGTTCTCCAAATGAGTTGCTTTCTTACGTAGAGTCTTAAGTGCAGCAAGGTCAATCTTTCCTAGTTTCTGTAATGTAACATGATGTACAACTTAGTAGACTAGCTTCATTTCTAAAGTAGTTTGTTCAGAAAACAAACCCCTTCATTTCTGAACACTGTACTGTATGAAATAAGCTAGTTCTCTTTTCCGAATTAGTTGCTTTGTTAAGAAGTATCTTCACTGCAGCAAGATCAAACGTTCCTAGTTTGTGTAATCTAACAAGATGTAGAACTTAGTAGATTCACCTCATTTCTCACGTAGTTTCTTTAGAAAACAAACACCTTCATTGCCAAACACAGTACTCTGTGAAATAAGCCCGTTCTGTTGTCCAAATGAGTTGCTTTCTTAACAAGAATCTTCAGTGCAGGAAGATCAAACTTTCCTAGTTTGTGTAACATAACAAGATGTACAACTTAGTAGAATCACCTCATTTCTAACGTAGTTTGTTTAGAAAACAAACACCTTCATTGCCGAACACAGTACTGTGTGAAATAAGCTAGTTCTGTTCTCGGAATGAGTTGCTTTCTTACGAAGAGTCTTCAGTGCAGCAAGATCAAACTTACCTTGTTTTTGTAATCTAACAAGATGTACAGCTTAGTAGATTCACCTCATTTCTAACGTAGTTTCTTTAGAAAACAAACACCTTCATTGCCGAACAGAGTACTGGGTGAAATAAGCCCGTTCTGTTCTCCAAATGAGTCGCTTTCTTACGAAGAGTCTTAAGTGCAGCAAGATCAAACTTTCCTAGTTTCTGTAATGTAACATGATGTACAACTTAGTAGATTCACCTCATTTCTAACGTAGTTGGTTTAGAAAACAAACACCTTCATTTCCGAACACAGTACTGTGTGAAATAAGCTAGTTCTGATCTTGGAATGAGTTGATTTCTTAACAAGAATCTTCAGTGCAGGAAGATCAAACTTTACTAGTTTGTGTAATCTAAAAAGATGTACAACTTAGTAGATTCACCTCATTTCTAACGTAGTTTGTTTAGAAAACAAACACCTTCATTGCCGAACACAGTACTGTGTGAAATAAGCTAGTTCTGTTCTGGGAATGAGTTGATTTCTTAACAAGAATCTTCAGTGCAGGAAGATCAAACTTTCCTAGTTTGTGTAATCTAAAAAGATGTACAACTGAATAGATTCACCTCATTTCTAACGTTGTTTGTTTAGAAAACAAACACCTTCATTGCCGAACACAGTACTGTGTGAAATAAGCCCGTTCTGTTCTCCAAATGAGTTGCTTTCTTACGAAGAGTCTTAAGTGCAGCAACATCAAACTTTCCTGGTTTCTGTAATGTAACATGATGTACAACTTAGTAGACTAGCTTCATGTCTACAGTAGTTTGTTCAGAAAACAAACCCTTTCATTTCTGAACACTGTACTGTGTGAAATAAGCTAGTTCTGGTTTGCGAATTAGTTGCTTTGTTAAGAAGTATCTTCACTGCAGCAAGATCAAACTTTCCTAGTTTGTGTAATCTAACAAGATGTAGAACTTAGTAGATTCACCTCATTTCTCACGTAGTTTCTTTAGAAAACAAACACCTTCATTGCCGAACACAGTACTGTGTGAAATAAGCTAGTTCTGTACTCGAAATGAGTTGCTTTCTTAACAAGAATCTTCAGTGCAAGAAGATCAAACTTTCCGAGTTTGTGTAATCTAACAAGATGTACAACTTAGTAGATTCACCTAATTTCTAACGTAGTTTGTTTAGAAAACAAACACCTTCATTTCCGAACACAGTACTGTGTGAAATAAGCTAGTTCTGTTCTTGGAATGAGTTGATTTCTTAACAAGAATCTTCAGTGCAGGAAGATCAAACTTTCCTAGTTTGTGTAATCTAAAAAGATGTAAAACTTAGTAGATTCACCTCATTTCTAACGTAGTTTGTTTAGAAAACAAACACCTTCATTGCCGAACACAGTACTGTGTGAAATAAGCTAGTTCTGTTCTGGGAATGAGTTGATTTCTTAACAAGAATCTTCAGTGCAGGAAGATCAAACTTACCTTCTCTGTGTAATCTAACAAGATGTACAACTTAGTAGATTCACCTCATTTCTAACGTAGTTTCTTTAGAAAACAAACACCTTCATTGCCGAACACAGTACTGTGTGAAATAAGCCTGTTCTGTTCTCCAAATGAGTTGCTTTCCTACGAAGAGTCTTAAGTGCAGCAAGATCAAACTATCCTAGTTTCTGTAATGTAACATGATGTACAACTTAGTAAACTAGCTTCATTTCTAAAGTGGTTTGTTCAGAAAACAAACCCCTTCATTTCTGAACACTGTACTGCGTGAAATAAGCTAGTTCTGATTTCCGAATTAGTTGCTTTGTTAAGAAGTATCTTCACTGCCGCAAGATCAAACTTTCCTAGTTTGTGTAGTCTAACAAGATGTACAACTTAGTAGATTCACCTCATTTCTATCATAGTTTCTTTAGAAAACAAACACCTTCATTGCCGAACACAGTACTGGGTGAAATAAGCCCGTTCTGTTCTCCAAATGAGTTCCTTTCTTACGTAGAGTCTTAAGTGCAGCAAGGTCAATCTTTCCTAGTTTCTGTAATGTAACATGTTGTACAACTTAGTAGACTAGCTTCATTTCTAAAGTAGTTTGTTCAGAAAACAAACCCCTTTATTTCTGAACACTGTACTGTGTGAAATAAGCTAGTTCTGTTTCCCGAATTAGTTGCTTTGTTAAGAAGTATCTTCACGGCAGCAAGATCAAACTTTCCTAGTTTGTGTAATCTAACAAGATGTAGAACTTAGTAGATTCACCTCATTTCTCACGTAGTTTCTTTAGAAAACAAACACCTTCATTGCCGAATGCAGTACTGTGTGAAATAAGCTAGTTCTGTACTCGGAATGAGTTGCTTTCTTAACAAGAATCTTCAGTGCAGGAAGATTAAACTTTCCTAGTTTGTGTAATCTAACAAGATGTACAACTTAGTAGATTCACCTCATTTCTAACGTAGTTTGTTTAGAAAACAAACACCTTCATTGCTGAACACAGTACTGTGTGAAATAAGCTAGTTGTGTTCTCGGAATGAGTTGCTTTCTTAACAAGAATCTTCAGTGCAGGAAGATCAAACTTTCCTAGTTTGTGTAATCTAAAAAGATGTACAACTTAGTAGATTCACCTCATTTCTAACGTAGTTTGTTTAGAAAACAAACCCCTTCATTTCCGAACACAGTACTGTGTGAAATGAGCTAGTTCTGTTCTTGGAATGAGTGGATTTCTGAACAAGAATCTTCAGTGCAGGAAGATCAAACTTTCATACTTTGTGTAATCTAAAAAGATGTACAACTTAGTAGATTCACCTCATTCCTAACGTAGTTTGTTTAGAAAAAAAACACCTTCATTGCCGAACACAGTAGTGTGTGAAATAAGGCCGTTCTGTTCTCGGAATGAGTTGCTTTCTTACGAAGAGTCTTCAGTGCAGCAAGATCAAACTTACCTTGTTTGTGTAATCTAACAAGATGTACAACTTAGTAGATTCAACTCATTTCTAACGTAGTTTGTTTAGAAAACAAACACCTTCATTGCCGAACACAGTACTGTGTGAAATAAGCCCGTTTTGTTCTCCAAATGAGTTGCTTTCTTACGAAGAGTCTTAAGTGCAGCAAGATCAAACTTTCCTAGTTTCTGTAATGTAACATGATGTACATCTTAGTAAACTAGCTTCATTTCTAAAGTGGTTAGTTCAGAAAACAAACCCCTTCATTTCTGAACGCTGTACTGTGTGAAATAAGCTAGTTTTGTTTTCCGAATTAGTTGCTTTGTTAAGAAGTATCTTCACTGCAGCAAGATCAAACTTTCCTAGTTTGTGTAATCTAACAAGATGTACAACTTAGTAGATTCAACTCATTTCTATTGTAGTTTCTTTAGAAAACAAACACCTTTATTGCCAAACACAGTACTGTGTGAAATAAGCCCGTTCTGTTCTCCAAATGAGTTGCTTTCTTACGTAGAGTCTTAAGTGCAGCAAGGTCAATCTTTCCTAGTTTCTGTAATGTAACATGATGTACAACTTAGTAGACTAGCTTCATTTCTAAAGTAGTTTGTTCAGAAAACAAACCCCTTCATTTCTGCACACTGTACTGTGTGAAATAAGCTAGTTCTGTTTTCTGAATTAGTTGCTTTGTTAAGAAGTTTCTTCACTGCAGCAAGATCAAACGTTCCTAGTTTGTGTAATCTAACAAATTGTAGAACTTAGTAGATTCACCTCATATCTCACATAGTTTCTTTAGAAAAAAAACACCTTCATTGCCGAACACAGTACTGTGTGAAATAAGCTAGATCTGTACTCGGAAGGAGTTGCTTTCTTAACAAGAATCTTCAGTGCCGGAAGATCAAACTTTCCTAGTTTGTGTAATCTAACAAGATGTACAACTTAGTAGATTCACCTCATTTCTAACGTAGTTTGTTTAGAAAACAAACGCCTTCATTTCTGAACACTGTACTGTGTGAAATAAGCTAGTTCTGTTTTCCGAATTAGTTGCTTTGTTAAGAAGTATCTTCACTGCAGCAAGATCAAACTTTCCTAGTTTGTGTAATCTAACAAGATGTACAACTTAGTAGATTCACCTCATTTCTAACCTAGTTTGTTTAGAAAACAAACACCTTCATTGCCGAACACAGTACTGTGTGAAATAAGCTAGTTCTGTTCTGGGAATGAGTTGATTTCTTAACAAGAATCTTCAGTGCAGTAAGATCAAACTTTCCTAGTTTGTGTAATCTAAAAAGATGTACAACTTAGTAGATTCACCTCATTTCTAACGTAGTTTGTTTAGAAAACAAACACCTTCATTTCCGAACACAGTACTGTGTGAAATAAGCTAGTTCTGTTCTTGGAATGAGTTGATTTCTTAACAAGAATCTTCAGTGCAGGAAGATCAAACTTCCCTAGTTTGTGTAATCTAACAAGATGTACAACTTACTAGATTCACCTCATTTCTAACGTAGTTTGTTTAGAAAACAAACACCTTCATTGCCGAACACAGTACTGTGTGAAATAAGGCCATTCTGTTCTCTGAATGAGTTGCTTTCTTACGAAGAGTCTTCAGTGCAGCAAGATCAAACTTTCCTTGTTTGTGTAATCTACCAAGAAGTACAACTTAGTAGATTCACCTCATTTCTAACGTAGTTTCTTTAGAAAACAAACACCTTCATTGCCAAACACAGTACTGTGTGAAATAAGCTAGTTCTGTTCTCGGAATGAGTTGCTTTCTTAACAAGAATCTTCAGTGCAGGGAGATCAAACTTTCCTAATTTGTGTAATCTAACAAGATGTACAACTTAGTAGATTCATCTCATTTCTAACGTAGTTTGTTGAGAAGACAAACACCTTCATTGCCGAACACAGTACTGTGTGAAATAAGCTAGTTCTGTTCTTGGAATGAGTTGATTTCTTAACAAGAATCTTCAGTGCAGGAAGATCAAACTTTCCTAGTTTGTGTAATCTAAAAAGATGTACAACTTAGTAGATTCACCTCATTTCTAACGTAGTTTGTTTAGAAAACAAACACCTTCATTGCCGAACACAGGACTGTGTGACATAAGGCCGTTCTGTTCTCGGAATGAGTTGCTTTCTTAAGAAGAGTCTTCAGTGCAGCAAGATCAAACTTACCTTGTTTGTGTAATCTAACAAGATGTACAACTTAGTAGATTCACCTCATTTCTAACGTAGTTTCTTTAGAAAACAAACACCTTCCTTGCCGAACACAGTACTGTGTGAAATAAGCCCGTTCTGTTCTCCAAATGAGTTGCTTTGTTACGAAGAGTCTTAAGTGCAGCAAGATCAAACTTTCCTAGTTTCTGTAATGTAACATGATGCACAACTTAGTAAACTAGCTTCATTTCTAAAGTGGTTTGTTCAGAAAACAAACCCCTTCATTTCTGAACACTGTACTGTGTGAAATAAGCTAGTTCTGTTTTCTGAATAAGTTGCTTTGTTAAGAAGTATCTTCACTGCAGCAAGATCAAACTTTCCTAGTTTGTGTAATCTAACAAGATGTACAACTTAGTAGATTCACCTCATTTCTATCGTAGTTTCTTTAAGAAAACAAACACCTTCATTGCCGAACACAGTACTGTGTGAAATAAGCCCGTTCTGTTCTCCAAATGTGTTGCTTTCTTACGTAGAGTCTTAAGTGCAGCAACGTCAATCTTTCCTAGTTTCTGTAATGTAACATGATGTACAACTTAGTAGACTAGCTTCATTTCTAAAGTAGTTTGTTCAGAAAACAACACCCTTCATTTCTGAACACTGTACTGTGTGAAATAAGCTAGTTCTGTTTTCCGAATTAGTTGCTTTGTTAAGAAGTATCTTCACTGCAGCAAGATCAAACTTTCCTAGTTTGTGTAATCTAACAAGATGTAGAACTTAGTATATTCAATTCATTTCTCACGTTGTTTCTTTAGAAAACAAACACCTTCAATGCCGAACACAGTACTGTGTGAAATAAGCTAGTTCTGTACTCGGAATGAGTTGCTTTCTTAACAAGAATCTTCAGTGCAGCAAGATCAAACTTTCCTAGTTTGTGTAATCTAATAAGATGTACAACTTAGTAGATTCATCTCATTTCTAACGTAGTTTGTTTAGAAAACAAACACCTTCAATGACAAACACAGTACTGTGTGAAATAAGCTAGTTCTGTTCTGGGAATGAGTTGATTTCTTAAAAACAATCTTCAGTGCAGGAAGATCAAACTTTCCTAGTTTGTGTAATCTAAAAAGATGTACAACTTAGTACACAGTACTGTGTGAAATAAGCCCGTTCTGTTCTCCAAATGAGTTGATTTCTTACGAAGAGTCTTAAGTGCAGCAAGATCAAACTTTCCTAGGTTCTGTAATGTAACATGATGTACAACTTAGTAGACTAGCTTCATTTCTAAAGTAGTTTGTTCAGAAAAAAAACCCCTTCATTTCTGAACACTGTACTGTGTGAAATAAGCTAGTTCTGTTTTCCGAATTAGTTGCTTTTTTAAGAAGTATCTTCAGTGCAGCAAGATCAAACGTTCCTAGTTTGTGTAATCTAACAAGTTGTACAACTTAGTAGATTCATCTCATTTCTAACGTAGTTTGTTTAGAAAACAAACACCTTCATTGCCGAACACAGTACTGTGTGAAATAAGCTAGTTCTGTTCTGGGAATGAGTTGATTTCTTAACAAGAATCTTCAGTGCAGGAAGATCAAACTTTCCTAGTTTGTGTAATCTAACAAGATGTACAACTTAGTAGATTCACCTCATTTCTAACGTAGTTTGTTTACAAAACAAACACCTTCATTGCCAAACACAGTACTGTGTCAAATAAGCCCGTTCTGTTCTCCAAATGAGTTGCTTTCTTACGAAGAGTCTTAAGTGCAGCAAGATCAAACTTTCCTAGTTTCTGTAATGTAACATGATGTACAACTTAGTAGAATAGCTTCATTTCTAAAGTAGTTTGTTCAGAAAACAAACCCCTTCATTTCTGAACACTGTACTGTGTGAAATAAGGTAGTTCTGTTTTCCAAATTAGTTGCTTTGGTAAGAAGTATCTTCACTGCAGCAAGATCAAACTTTCCTAGTTTGTGTAATCTAACAAGATGTAGAACGTAGTAGATTCACCTCATTTCTCACGTAGTTTCTTTAGAAAACAAACACCTTCATTGCCGAACACAGTACTGTGTGAAATAAGCTAGTTCTGTACTCGGAATGAGTTGCTTTCTTAATAAGAATCTTCAGTGCAGGAAGATCAAACTTCCCTAGTTTGTGTAATCTAACAAGATGTACAACTTAGTAGATTCACCTCATTTCTAACGTAGTTTATTTAGAAAACAAACACCTTCATTGCCGAACACAGTACTGTGTGAAATAAGCTAGTTCTGTTCTCGGAATGACTTGCTTTCTTAACAAAAATCTTCAGTGTAGGAAGATCAAACTTTCCTAGTTTGTGTAATCTGAAAAGATGTACAACTTCGTAGATTCACCTCATTTCTAATGTACTTTGTTTAGAAAACAAACACCTTCATTGCCGAACACAGTATTGTGCGAAATATGCCCGTTCTGTTCTCCAAATGAGTTGCTTTCTTACGAAGAGTCTTAAGTGCAGCAAGATCAAACTTTCCTAGTTTCTGTAATGTAACATGATGTACAACTTAGTAGACTAGCTTCATTTCTAAAGTAGTTTGTTCCGAAAAGAAACCCCTTCTTTTCTGAACACTGTAGTGTGTGAAATAAGCTAGTTCTGTTTTCCGAATTAGTTGCTTTGTTAAGAAGTATCTTCACTGCAGCAAGATCAATCATTCCTAGTTTGTGTAAGCTCACAAGATGTAGAACTTAGTAGATTCACCTCATTTCTTACGTAGTTTCTTTAGAAAACAAACACCTTCATTGGCGAACACAGTACTGTGTGACATAAGCTAGTTCTGTACTCGGAATGAGTTGCTTTCTTAACAAGAATCTTCAGTGCAGGAAGATCAAACATTCCTTGTTTGTGTAATCTAACAAGATGTACAACTTAGTAGATTCACCTCATTTCTAACGTACTTTGTTTAGAAAACAAACACCTTCATTGCCGAACACAGTACTGTGTGAAATAAGCTAGTTCTGTTCTCGGAATGAGTTGCTTTCTTAAGAAGAATCTTCAGTGCAGGGAGATCAAACTTTCCTAGTTCGTGTAATCTAAAAAGATGTACAACTTAGTAGATTCACCTCATTTCTAACGTAGTTTGTTTAGAAAACAAACACCTTCATTGCCGAACACAGTACTGTGTGAAATAAGGCCGATCTGTTCTCGGAATGAGTTGCTTTCTTACGAAGAGTCTTCAGTGCAGCAAGATCAAACTTACATTGTTTGTGTAATCTAACAAGATGTACAACTTAGTAGATTCACTTCATTTCTAACGTAGTTTCTTTAGAAAACAAACACCTTCATTGCCGAACACAGTACTGTGTGAAATAAGCCCGTTCTGTTCTCCAAATGAGTTGCTTTCTTACGAAGAGTCTTAAGTGGAGCAATATCAAACTTTCCTAGTTTCTGTGATGTCACATGATGTACAACGTAGTAGACTAGCTTCATTTCTAAAGTAGTTTGTTCAGAAAACAAACCCCTTCATTTCTGAACACTGTACTGTGTGAAATAAGCTAGTTCTGTTTTCCGAATTAGTTGCTTTTTTACTAAGTATCTTCACTGCAGCAAGATCAAACGTGCCTAGTTTGTTTAATCTAACAAGATGTAGAACTTAGTAGATTCACCTCATTTCTCATGTATTTTCTTTAGAAAACAAACACCTTCATTGCCGAACAAGTACTGTGTGAAATAAGCTAGTTCTGTACTCGGAATGAGTTGCTTTCTTAACAAGAATCTTCAGTGCACGAAGATCAAACTTTCCTAGTTTGTGTAATCTAACAAGATGTACAACTTAGTAGATTCACCTAATTTATAACGTAGTTTGTTTAGAAAACAAACACCTTCATTGCCGAACACAGTACTGTGTGAAATAAGCTAGTTCTGTTCTCGGAATGAGTTGCTTTCTTACCAAGAATCTTCAGTGCAGGAAGATCAAACTTTCCTAGTTTGTGTAATCTAACAAGATGTACAACTTAGTAGATTCACCTCATTTCTAACGTAGTTTGTTTAGAAAACAAACACCTTCATTTAAGAACAAAGTACTGTGTGAAATAAGCGAGTTCTGTTCTTGGAATGAGTTGATTTCTTAACAAGAATCTTCAGTGCAGGAAGATCAAACTTTCCTAGTTTGTGTAATCTAAAAAGATGTACAACTTAGTAGATTCACCTCATTTCTAACGTAGTTTGTTTAGAAAACAAACACCTTCATTGCCGAACACAGTACTGTGTGAAATAAGGCCGTTCTGTTCTCGGAATGAGTTTCTTTCTTACGAATAGTCTTCAGTGCAGCAAGATCAAACTTACCTTGTTTGTGTAATCTAACAAGATGTACAACTTAGTAGATTCACCTCATTTCTAACGTAGTGTCTTTAGAAAACAAACACCTTCATTGCCAAACACAGTACTGTGTGAAATAAGCCCGTTCTGTTCTCCAAATGAGTTGCTTTCTTACGAAGAGTCTTAAGTGTAGCAAGATGAAACTTTCCTAGTTTCTGTAATGTTACATGATGTACAACTTAGTAGACTAGCTTCATTTCTAAAGTAGTTTGTTCAGAAAACAAACCCCTTCATTTCTGAACACTGTACTGTGTGAAATAAGCTAGCTCTGTTTTCCGAATTAGTTGCTTTTTTAAGAAGTATCTTCAGTGCAGCAAGATCAAACTTTCCTAGTTTGTGTAATCTAACAAGATGTACAACTTAGTAGATTCATCTCATTTCTAACGTAGTTTGTTTAGAAAACAAACACCTTCATTGCCGAACACAGTACTGTGTGAAATAAGCTAGTTCTGTTCTGGGAATGAGTTGATTTCTTAACAAGAATCTTCAGTGTAGGAAGATCAAACTTTCCTAGTTTGTGTAATCTAAAAAGATGTACAACTTAGTAGATTCACCTCATTTCTAATGTAGTTTGTTTAGAAAACAAACACGTTCATTGCCGAACACAGTATTGTGTGAAATATGCCCGTTCTGTTCTCCAAATGAGTTGCCTTCTTACGTAGAGTCTTAAGTGCAGCAAGGTCAATCTTTCCTAGTTTTTGTAATGTAACATGATGTACAACTTCGTAGACTAGCTTCATTTCTAAAGTAGTTTGTTCAGAAAACAAACCCCTTCATTTCTGAACACTGTACTGTGTGAAATAAGCTAGTTCTGTTTTCCGAATTAGTTGCTTTGTTAAGAAGTATCTTCACTGCAGCAAGATGAAACATTCCTAGTTTGTGTAATCTAACAAGATGTAGAACTTAGTAGATTCACCTCATTTCTTACTTAGTTTCTTTAGAAAACAAACACCTTCATTGCCGAACACAGTACTGTGTGACATAAGCTAGTTCTGTACTCGGAATGAGTTGCTTTCTTAACAAGAATCTTCAGTGCAGGAAGATCAAACTTTCCTTGTTTGTGTAATCTAACAAGATGTACAACTTAGTAGATTCACCGCATTTCTAACGTAGTTTGTTTAGAAAACAAACACCTTCATTGCCGAACATAGTACTGTGTGAAATAAGGCCGTTCTGTTCTCGGAATGAGTTGCTTTCTTACGAAGAGTCTTCAGTGCAGCAAGATCAAACTTACCTTGTTTGTGTAATCTAACAAGATGTACAACTTAGTAGATTCACCTCATTTCTAACGTAGTTTCTTTAGAAAACAAACACCTTCATTGCCGAACACAGTACTGTGTGAAATAAGCCCGTCCTGTTCTCCAAATGAGTTGCTTTCTTACGAAGAGTCTTAAGTGCAGCAAGATCAAACTTTCCTAGTTTCTGTGATGTAACATGATGTACAACTTAGTAGACTAGCTTCATTTCTAAAGTAGTTTGTTCAGAAAACAAACCCCTTCATTTCTGAACACTGTACAGTGTGAAATAAGCTAGTTCTGTTTTCCGAATTAGTTGCTTTTTCTGAAGTATCTTCACTGCAGCAAGATCAAACTTCGTTCCTAGTTTGTGTAATCTCCCAAGATGTAGATCTTAGTAGATTCACCTCATTTCTCACGTAGTTTCTTTAGAAAGCAAACACCTTCATTGCCGAACACAGTACTGTGTGAAATAAGCTAGTTCTGTACTCGGAATGAGTTGCTTTCTTAACAAGAATCTTCAGTGCAGGAAGATCAAACTTTCTAATTTGTGTAATCTAACAAGATGTACAACTTAGTAGATTCACCTCATTTCTAACGGAGTTTGTTTAGAAAACAAACACCTTCATTGCCGAACACAGTACTGTGTGAAATAAGCTAGTTCTGTTCTGGGAATGAGTTGATTTCTTAACAAGAATCTTCAGTGCAGGAAGATCAAACTTTCCTAGTTTGTGTAATCTAACAAGATGTACAACTTAGTAGATTCACCTCATTTCTAACGTAGTTTGTATAGAAAACAAACACCTTCATTGCCGAACACAGTACTGTGTGAAATAAGCTAGTTCTGTTCTCGGAATGAGTTGCTTTCTTAACAAGAATCTTCAGTGCAGGGAGATCAAACTTTCCTAGTTTGTGTAATCTAACAAAATGTACAACTTAGTAGATTCATCTCATTTCAACGTAGTTTGTTGAGAAGACAAACACCTTCATTGCGAACACAGTACTGTGTGAAATAAGCTAGTTCTGTTCTTGGAATGAGTTGATTTCTTAACAACAATCTTCAGTGCAGGAAGATCAAACTTTCCTAGTTTGTGTAATCTAAAAAGATGTACAACTTAGTAGATTCACCTCATTTCTAACGTAGTTTGTTTAGAAAACAAACACCTTCAGTGCCGAACACAGGACTGTGTGAAAAAAGACCGTTCTGTTCTCGGAATGAGTTGCTTTCTTACGAAGAGTCTTCAGTGCAGCAAGATCAAACTTACCTTGTTTGTGTAATCTAACAAGATGTACAACTTAGTAGATTCACCTCATTTCTATCGTAGTTTCTTTAGAAAACAAACACCTTCATTGCCGAACACAGTACTGTGTGAAATAAGCCCGTTCTGTTCTCCAAATGAGTTGCTTTCTTACGTAGAGTCTTAAGTGCAGCAAGGTCAATCTTTCCTAGTTTCTGTAATGTAACATGATGTACAACTTAGTAGACTAGCTTCATTTCTAAAGTAGTTTGTTCAGAAAACAATACCCTTCATTTCTGAACACTGTACTGTGTGAAATAAGCTAGTTCTGTTTTCCGAATTAGTTGCTTTGTTAAGAAGTATCTTCACTGCAGCAAGATCAAACTTTCCTAGTTTGTGTAATCTAACAAGATGTAGAACTTAGTATATTCACCTCATTTCTCACGTTGTTTCTTTAGAAAACAAACACCTTCATTGCCGAACACAGTACTGTGTGAAATAAGCTAGTTCACTTCTGGGAATGAGTTGATTTCTTAACAAGAATCTTCAGTGCAGGAAGATCAAACTTTCCTAGTTGGTGTAATCTAAAAAGATGTACAACTTAGTAGATTCACCTCATTTCTAACGTAGTTTGTTAAGAAAACAAACACCTTCATTGCCGAACACAGTACAGTGTGAAATAAGCCCGTTCTGTTCTCCAAATGAGTTGCTTCCTTATGTAGAGTTTTAAGTGCTGCATGATCAAACTTTCCTAGTTTCTGTAATGTAACATGATGTACACCTTAGTAGACTAGCTTCATTTCTAAAGAGGTTGGTTCAGAAAACAAACGCCTTCATTTCTGAACACTGTACTGTGTGAAATAAGCTAGTTCTGTTTTCCTAATTAGTTGCTTTTTTAAGAAGTATCTTCAGTGCAGCAAGATCAAACGTTCCTAGTTTGTGTAATCTAACAAGATGTACAACTTAGTAGATTCACCTCATTTCTAACCTACTTTGTTTAGAAAACAAACACCTTCATTGCCGAACACAGTACTGTGTGAAATAAGCTAGTTCTGTTCTCGGAATGAGTTGCTTTCTTACCAAGAATCTTCAGTGCAGGAAGATCAAACTTTCCTAGTTTGTGTAATCTAACAAGATGTACAACTTAGTAGATTCACCTCATTTCTAACGTAGTTTGTTTAGAAAACAAACACCTTCATTTAAGAACAAAGTACTGTGTGAAATAAGCGAGTTCTGTTCTTGGAATGAGTTGATTTCTTAACAAGAATCTTCAGTGCAGGAAGATCAAACTTTCCTAGTTTGTGTAATCTAAAAAGATGTACAACTTAGTAGATTCACCTCATTTCTAACGTAGTTTGTTTAGAAAACAAACACCTTCATTGCCGAACACAGTACTGTGTGAAATAAGGCCGTTCTGTTCTCGGAATGAGTTTCTTTCTTACGAATAGTCTTCAGTGCAGCAAGATCAAACTTACCTTGTTTGTGTAATCTAACAAGATGTACAACTTAGTAGATTCACCTCATTTCTAACGTAGTGTCTTTAGAAAACAAACACCTTCATTGCCAAACACAGTACTGTGTGAAATAAGCCCGTTCTGTTCTCCAAATGAGTTGCTTTCTTACGAAGAGTCTTAAGTGTAGCAAGATGAAACTTTCCTAGTTTCTGTAATGTTACATGATGTACAACTTAGTAGACTAGCTTCATTTCTAAAGTAGTTTGTTCAGAAAACAAACCCCTTCATTTCTGAACACTGTACTGTGTGAAATAAGCTAGCTCTGTTTTTCCAAATTAGTTGCTTTTTAAGAAGTATCTTCAGTGCAGCAAGATCAAACTTTCCTAGTTTGTGTAATCTAACAAGATGTACAACTTAGTAGATTCATCTCATTTCTAACGTAGTTTGTTTAGAAAACAAACACCTTCATTGCCGAACACAGTACTGTGTGAAATAAGCTAGTTCTGTTCTGGGAATGAGTTGATTTCTTAACAAGAATCTTCAGTGTAGGAAGATCAAACTTTCCTAGTTTGTGTAATCTAAAAAGATGTACAACTTAGTAGATTCACCTCATTTCTAATGTAGTTTGTTTAGAAAACAAACACGTTCATTGCCGAACACAGTATTGTGTGAAATATGCCCGTTCTGTTCTCCAAATGAGTTGCCTTCTTCGTAGAGTCTTAAGTGCAGCAAGGTCAATCTTTCCTAGTTTTTGTAATGTAACATGATGTACAACTTCGTAGACTAGCTTCATTTCTAAAGTAGTTTGTTCAGAAAACAAACCCCTTCATTTCTGAACACTGTACTGTGTGAAATAAGCTAGTTCTGTTTTCCGAATTAGTTGCTTTGTTAAGAAGTATCTTCACTGCAGCAAGATGAAACATTCCTAGTTTGTGTAATCTAACAAGATGTAGAACTTAGTAGATTCACCTCATTTCTTACTTAGTTTCTTTAGAAAACAAACACCTTCATTGCGAACACAGTACTGTGTGACATAAGCTAGTTCTGTACTCGGAATGAGTTGCTTTCTTAACAAGAATCTTCAGTGCAGGAAGATCAAACTTTCCTTGTTTGTGTAATCTAACAAGATGTACAACTTAGTAGATTCACCGCATTTCTAACGTAGTTTGTTTGAAAACAAACACCTTCATTGCCGAACATAGTACTGTGTGAAATAAGGCCGTTCTGTTCTCGGAATGAGTTGCTTTCTTCTGAAGAGTCTTCAGTGCAGCAAGATCAAACTTACCTTGTTTGTGTAATCTAACAAGATGTACAACTTAGTAGATTCACCTCATTTCTAACGTAGTTTCTTTAGAAAACAAACACCTTCATTGCCGAACACAGTACTGTGTGAAATAAGCCCGTCCTGTTCTCCAAATGAGTTGCTTTCTTACGAAGAGTCTTAAGTGCAGCAAGATCAAACTTTCCTAGTTTCTGTGATGTAACATGATGTACAACTTAGTAGACTAGCTTCATTTCTAAAGTAGTTTGTTCAGAAAACAAACCCCTTCATTTCTGAACACTGTACAGTGTGAAATAAGCTAGTTCTGTTTTCCGAATTAGTTGCTTTTTTACGAAGTATCTTCACTGCAGCAAGATCAAGCGTTCCTAGTTTGTGTAATCTCCCAAGATGTAGATCTTAGTAGATTCACCTCATTTCTCACGTAGTTTCTTTAGAAAGCAAACACCTTCATTGCCGAACACAGTACTGTGTGAAATAAGCTAGTTCTGTACTCGGAATGAGTTGCTTTCTTAACAAGAATCTTCAGTGCAGGAAGATCAAACTTTCTAATTTGTGTAATCTAACAAGATGTACAACTTAGTAGATTCACCTCATTTCTAACGGAGTTTGTTTAGAAAACAAACACCTTCATTGCCGAACACAGTACTGTGTGAAATAAGCTAGTTCTGTTCTGGGAATGAGTTGATTTCTTAACAAGAATCTTCAGTGCAGGAAGATCAAACTTTCCTAGTTTGTGTAATCTAACAAGATGTACAACTTAGTAGATTCACCTCATTTCTAACGTAGTTTGTATAGAAAACAAACACCTTCATTGCCGAACACAGTACTGTGTGAAATAAGCTAGTTCTGTTCTCGGAATGAGTTGCTTTCTTAACAAGAATCTTCAGTGCAGGGAGATCAAACTTTCCTAGTTTGTGTAATCTAACAAAATGTACAACTTAGTAGATTCATCTCATTTCCAACGTAGTTTGTTGAGAAGACAAACACCTTCATTGCCGAACACAGTACTGTGCGAAATAAGCTAGTTCTGTTCTTGGAATGAGTTGATTTCTTAACAACAATCTTCAGTGCAGGAAGATCAAACTTTCCTAGTTTGTGTAATCTAAAAAGATGTACAACTTAGTAGATTCACCTCATTTCTAACGTAGTTTGTTTAGAAAACAAACACCTTCAGTGCCGAACACAGGACTGTGTGAAAAAAGACCGTTCTGTTCTCGGAATGAGTTGCTTTCTTACGAAGAGTCTTCAGTGCAGCAAGATCAAACTTACCTTGTTTGTGTAATCTAACAAGATGTACAACTTAGTAGATTCACCTCATTTCTATCGTAGTTTCTTTAGAAAACAAACACCTTCATTGCCGAACAAAGTACTGTGTGAAATAAGCCCGTTCTGTTCTCCAAATGAGTTGCTTTCTTACGTAGAGTCTTAAGTGCAGCAAGGTCAATCTTTCCTAGTTTCTGTAATGTAACATGATGTACAACTTAGTAGACTAGCTTCATTTCTAAAGTAGTTTGTTCAGAAAACAATACCCTTCATTTCTGAACACTGTACTGTGTGAAATAAGCTAGTTCTGTTTTCCGAATTAGTTGCTTTGTTAAGAAGTATCTTCACTGCAGCAAGATCAAACTTTCCTAGTTTGTGTAATCTAACAAGATGTAGAACTTAGTATATTCACCTCATTTCTCACGTTGTTTCTTTAGAAAACAAACACCTTCATTGCCGAACACAGTACTGTGTGAAATAAGCTAGTTCACTTCTGGGAATGAGTTGATTTCTTAACAAAGAATCTTCAGTGCAGGAAGATCAAACTTTCCTAGTTGGTGTAATCTAAAAGATGTACAACTTAGTAGATTCACCTCATTTCTAACGTAGTTTGTTTAGAAAACAAACACCTTCATTGCCGAACACAGTACAGTGTGAAATAAGCCCGTTCTGTTCTCCAAATGAGTTGCTTCCTTATGTAGAGTTTTAAGTGCTGCATGATCAAACTTTCCTAGTTTCTGTAATGTAACATGATGTACACCTTAGTAGACTAGCTTCATTTCTAAAGAGGTTGGTTCAGAAAACAAACGCCTTCATTTCTGAACACTGTACTGTGTGAAATAAGCTAGTTCTGTTTTCCTAATTAGTTGCTTTCTTAACAAGAATCTTCAGTGCAGGAAGATCAAACGTTCCTAGTTTGTGTAGTCTAACAAGATGTACAACTTAGTAGATTCACCTCATTTCTAACGTAGTTTGTTTAGAAAACAAACACCTTCATTGCCGAACACAGTACTGTGTGAAATAAGCTAGTTCTGTTCTTGCAATGAGTTGATTTCTTAACAAGAATCTTCAGTGCAGGAAGATCAAACTTTCCTAGTTTGTCTAATCTAAAAAGATGTACAACTTAGTAGATTCACCTCATTTTTAACGTTGTTTGTTTAGAAAACAAACACCTTCATTGCCGAACACAGTACTGTGTGAAATAAGGCCGTTCTGTTCTCGGAATGAGTTGCTTTCTTACGAATAGTCTTCAGTGCAGCAAGATCAAACTTTCCTAGTTTCTGTAATGTAACATGATGTACAACTTAGTAGACTAGCTTCATTTCTAAAGTAGTTTGTTCAGAAAACAAACCCCTTCATTTCTGAACACTGTAATGTGTGAAATAAGCTAGTTCTGTTTTCCGAATTAGTTGCTTTGTTAAGTAGTATCTTCAGTGCAGCAAGATCAAACTTTCCTACTTTGTGTAATCTAAGATGATGTACAACTTAGTAGATTCATCTCATTTCTAACGTAGTTTGTTTAGAAAACAAACACCTTCAATGCCGAACACAGTACTGTGTGAAATAAGCTAGTTCTGTTCTGGGAATGAGTTGATTTCTTAACAACAATCTTCGGTGCAGGATGACCAACCTTTCCTAGTTTTTGTAATCTAAAAAGATGTACAACTTAGTAGATTCACCTCATTTCTAACGTAGTTTGTTTAGAAAACAAACACCTTCATTGCCGAACACAGTACTGTGTGAAATAAGCCCGTTCTGTTCTCCAAATGAGTTGCTTTCTTACGAAGAGTCTTAAGTGCAGCAAGATCAAACTTTCCTAGGTTCTGTAATGTAACATGATGTACAACTTAGTAGACTAGCTTCATTTCTAAAGTAGTTTGTTCAGAAAACAAACCCCTTCATTTCTGAACACTGTACTGTGTGAAATAAGCTAGTTCTGTTTTCCGAATTAGTTGCTTTCTTAAGAAGTATCTTCACTGCAGCAAGATCAAGCGTTCCTAGTTTGTGTAATCTAACAAGATGTAGAACTTAGTAGATTCACCTCATTTCTCACGTAGTTTCTTTAGAAAACAAACACCTTCATTGCCGAACACAGTACTGTGTGAAATAAAGCTAGTTCTGTGTACTGGAATGAGTTGCTTTCTTAACAAGAATCTTCAGTGCAGGAAGATCAAACTTTCCTAGTTTATGTAATCTAACAAGATGTACAACTTAGTAGATTCACCTCATTTCTAACGTAGTTTGCTTAGAAAACAAACACCTTCATTGCCGAACACAGTACTGTGTGAAATAAGCTAGTTCTGTTCTCGGAATGAGTTGCTTTCTTAACAAGAATCTTCAGTGCATTGAGATCAAACTTTCCTAGTTTGTGTAATCTAACAAGATGTACAACTTAGTAGATTCACCTCATTTATAACGTAGTTTGTTTAGAAAACAAACACCTTCAATTCGAACATAGTACTGTGTGAAATAAGCTAGTTCTCTTCTTGGAATGAGTTGATTTTTAACAAGAGTCTTCAGTGCAGGAAGATCAAACTTACCTTGTTTGTGTAATCTAACAAGATGTACAACTTAGTAGATTCACCTCATTTCTAACGTAGTTTGTTTAGAAAACAAACACGTTCATTGCAACACAGGACTGTGTGAAATAAGGCCGTTCTGTTCTCGAAATGAGTTGCTTTCTTCTGAAGAGTCTTCAGTCCAGCAAGATCAAACTTACCTTGTTTGTGTAATCTAACAAGATGTACAACTTAGTAGATTCACCTCATTTCTAAAGTAGTTTCTTTAGAAAACAAACACCTTCATTTCTGAACACAGTACAGTGTGAAATAAGCTAGTTCTGTTCTCCAAATCAGTTGCTTTCTTACGAAAGAGTCTTAAGTGCAGCAAGATCAAACTTTCCTAGTTTCTGTAATGATACATGATGTACAACTTAGTAGATTAGCTTCATTTCTAAAGTAGTTTGTTTAGAAAACAAACCCCTTCATTTCTGAACACTGTACTGTGTGAAATAATCTAGTTCTGTTTTCCCAATGAGTTGCTTTTTAACAAGAATCTTCAGTGCAGGAAGATCAAACTTTCTAGTTTGTGTAATCTAACAAGATGTACAACTTAGTAGATTCATCTCATTTCTAACGGAGTTTGTTTAGAAAACAAACACCTTCATTGCCGAACACAGTACTGTGTGAAATAAGCTAGTTCTGTTCTGGGAATGAGTTGATTTCTTAACAAGAATCTTCAGTGCAGGAAGATCAAACTTTCCTAGTTTGTGTAATCTAACAAGATGTACAACTTAGTAGATTCACCTCATTTCTCACGTAGTTTCTTTAGAAAACAAACACCTTCATTGCCGAACACAGTACTGTGTGAAATAAGCTAGTTCTGTTCTCCAAATGAGTTGCTTTCTTAACAAGAGAGTCTTAAGTGCAGGAGATCAAACTTTCCTAGTTTCTGTAATGTAACAAAATGTACAACTTAGTAAATTCATCTCATTTCCAAAGTGGTTTGTTGAGAAAACAAACACCTTCATTTCTGAACACTGTACTGTGTGAAATAAGCTAGTTCTGTTCTTGGAATGAGTTGATTTCTTAACAACAATCTTCAGTGCAGGAAGATCAAACTTTCCTAGTTTGTGTAATCTAACAAGAT
The DNA here is from genome assembly GCA_036365145.1 of Orientallactaga sibirica. NCBI lineage: Eukaryota > Metazoa > Chordata > Mammalia > Rodentia > Dipodidae > Orientallactaga > Orientallactaga sibirica. The sequence goes on along the minus strand of JAEOAD010002665.1, from coordinate 363,009 downwards.
GTACAATTAGTATATTCACCTCATTTCTAACGTTGTTTCTTTAGAAAACAAACACCTTCAGTGCCGAACACAGGGACTGTGTGAAAAAGCTAGTTCTGTTCTCGAATGAGTTGCTTTCTTAACAAGAGTCTTCAGTGCAGCAAGATCAAACTTTCCTTGTTTGTGTAATCTAACAAGATGTACAACTTAGTAGATTCACCTCATTTCTATCGTAGTTTTTTTAGAAAACAAACACCTTCATTGCCGAACAAAGTACTGTGTGAAATAAGCCTGTTCTGTTCTCAAATGAGTTGCTTTCTTAACAAGAGTCTTCAGTGCAGCAAGGTCAATCTTTCCTAGTTTCTGTAATCTAACATGATGTACAACTTAGTAGACTCAGCTCATTTCTAAAGTAGTTTGTTTAGAAAACAATACCCTTCATTTCTGAACACAGTACTGTGTGAAATAAGCTAGTTCTGTTCTTGGAATTAGTTGCTTTCTTAAGAAGAATCTTCAGTGCAGGAAGATCAAACTTTCCTAGTTTGTCTAATCTAACAAGATGTACAACTTAGTAGATTCACCTCATTTCTCACGTTGTTTGTTTAGAAAACAAACACCTTCATTGCCGAACACAGTACTGTGTGAAATAAGGCTAGTTCACTTCTGGGAATGAGTTGATTTCTTAACAAGAATCTTCAGTGCAGCAAGATCAAACTTTCCTAGTTTCTGTAATGTAAAAAGATGTACAACTTAGTAGATTCACCTCATTTCTAAAGTAGTTTGTTTAGAAAACAAACACCTTCATTTCTGAACACTGTACAGTGTGAAATAAGCCCGTTCTGTTTTCCAAATGAGTTGCTTCCTTATGTAGAGTTTTAAGTGCAGCAAGATCAAACTTTCCTAGTTTGTGTAATGTAACATGATGTACAACTTAGTAGACTAGCTTCATTTCTAAAGAGGTTGGTTCAGAAAACAAACGCCTTCATTTCTGAACACTGTACTGTGTGAAATAAGCTAGTTCTGTTTTCTAATTAGTTGCTTTCTTAACAAGAATCTTCAGTGCAGGAAGATCAAACGTTCCTAGTTTGTGTAATCTAACAAGATGTACAACTTAGTAGATTCACCTCATTTCTAACGTAGTTTGTTTAGAAAACAAACACCTTCATTGCCGAACACAGTACTGTGTGAAATAAGCTAGTTCTGTTCTTGCAATGAGTTGATTTCTTAACAAGAATCTTAAGTGCAGGAAGATCAAACTTTCCTAGTTTGTCTAATCTAAAAAGATGTACAACTTAGTAGATTCACCTTCATTTTTAACGTTGTTTGTTTAGAAAACAAACCCCTTCATTTCTGAACACAGTACTGTGTGAAATAAGGCTAGTTCTGTTCTCGAATGAGTTGCTTTCTTACGAATAGTCTTCAGTGCAGCAAGATCAAACTTTCCTAGTTTCTGTAATGTAACATGATGTACAACTTAGTAGACTAGCCTTCATTTCTAAAGTAGTTTGTTCAGAAAAACAAACCCCTTCATTTCTGAACACTGTACTGTGTGAAATAAGCTAGTTCTGTTTTCCGAATTAGTTGCTTTGTTAACAAGTATCTTCAGTGCAGCAAGATCAAACTTTCCTACTTTGTGTAATCTAAGATGATGTACAACTTAGTAGATTCATCTCATTTCTAACGTAGTTTGTTTAGAAAACAAACACCTTCAATGCCGAACACAGTACTGTGTGAAATAAGCTAGTTCTGTTCTGGGAATGAGTTGATTTCTTAACAACAATCTTAAGTGCAGGATGACCAAACTTTCCTAGTTTTTGTAATCTAAAAAAGATGTACAACTTAGTAGATTCACCTTCATTTCTAACGTAGTTTGTTTAGAAAACAAACACCTTCATTGCCGAACACAGTACTGTGTGAAATAAGCTGTTCTGTTTTCCAAATGAGTTGCTTTGTTAAGAAGAGTCTTAAGTGCAGCAAGATCAAACTTTCCTAGGTTCTGTAATCTAACATGATGTACAACTTAGTAGACTAGCTTCATTTCTAAAGTAGTTTGTTCAGAAAACAAACCCCTTCATTTCTGAACACTGTACTGTGTGAAATAAGCTAGTTCTGTTTTGGGAATGAGTTGATTTCTTAAGAAGTATCTTCACTGCAGCAAGATCAAACTTTCCTAGTTTGTGTAATCTAACAAGATGTAGAACTTAGTAGATTCACCTCATTTCTCACGTAGTTTCTTTAGAAAACAAACACCTTCATTGCCGAACACAGTACTGTGAAATAAGCTAGTTCTGTACTTGGAATGAGTTGCTTTCTTAACAAGAATCTTCAGTGCAGGAAGATCAAACTTTCCTAGTTTATGTAATCTAACAAGATGTACAACTTAGTAGATTCACCTCATTTCTAACGTAGTTTGTTTAGAAAACAAACACCTTCATTGCCGAACACAGTACTGTGTGAAATAAGCTAGTTCTGTTCTCGGAATGAGTTGCTTTCTTAACAAGAATCTTCAGTGCATTGAGATCAAACTTTCCTAGTTTGTGTAATCTAACAAGATGTACAACTTAGTAGATTCACCTCATTTATAACGTAGTTTGTTTAGAAAACAAACACCTTCAATTCCGAACACAGTACTGTGTGAAATAAGCTAGTTCTCTTCTTGGAATGAGTTGATTTTTTAACAAGAATCTTCAGTGCAGGAAGATCAAACTTTCCTAGTTTGTGTAATCTAAAAAGATGTACAACTTAGTAGATTCACCGTATTTCTAACGTAGTTTGTTTAGAAAACAAACACGTTCATTGCCGAACACAGGACTGTGTGAAATAAGGCCGTTCTGTTCTCGGAATGAGTTGCTTTCTTACGAAGAGTCTTCAGTCCAGCAAGATCAAACTTACCTTGTTTGTGTAATCTAACAAGATGTACAACTTAGTAGATTCACCTCATTTCTAACGTAGTTTCTTTAGAAAACAAACACCTTCATTGCCGAACACAGTACTGTGTGAAATAAGCCCGTTCTGTTCTCCAAATCAGTTGCTTTCTTACGAAAGAGTCTTAAGTGCAGCAAGATCAAACTTTCCTAGTTTCTGTAATGATACATGATGTACAACTTAGTAGACTAGCTTCATTTCTAAAGTAGTTTGTTCAGAAAACAAACCCCTTCATTTCTGAACACTGTACTGTGTGAAATAATCTAGTTCTGTTTTCCCGAATTACTTGCTTTTTTAAGAAGTATCTTCAGTGCCGCAAGATCAAACTTTCCTAGTTTGTGTAATCTAACAAGATGTACAACTTAGTAGATTCATCTCATTTCTAACGTAGTTTGTTTAGAAAACAAACACCTTCATTGCCGAACACAGTACTGTGTGAAATAAGCTAGTTCTGTTCTGGGAATGAGTTGATTTCTTAACAAGAATCTTCAGTGCAGGAAGATCAAACTTTCCTAGTTTGTGTAATCTAACAAGATGTACAACTTAGTAGATTCACCTCATTTCTCACGTAGTTTCTTTAGAAAACAAACACCTTCATTGCCGAACACAGTACTGTGTGAAATAAGCCCGTTCTGTTCTCCAAATGAGTTGCTTTCTTACGAAGAGTCTTAAGTGCAGCAAGATCAAACTTTCCTAGTTTCTGTAATGTAACATGATGTACAACTTAGTAAACTAGCTTCATTTCTAAAGTGGTTTGTTCAGAAAACAAACCCCTTCATTTCTGAACACTGTACTGTGTGAAATAAGCTAGTTCTGTTTTCTGAATTAGTTGCTTTGTTAAGAAGTATCTTCACTGCAGCAAGATCAAACTTTCCTAGTTTGTGTAATCTAACAAGATGTAGAATTAGTATATTCACCTCATTTCTCACGTTGTTTCTTTAGAAAACAAACACCTTCATTGCCGAACACAGTACTGTGTGAAATAAGCTAGTTCTGTACTCGGAATGAGTTGCTTTCTTAACAAGAATCTTCAGTGCAGGAAGATCAAACTTTCCTAGTTTGTGTAATCTAACAAGATGTACAACTTAGTAGATTCACCTCATTTCTAACGTAGTTTGTTTAGAAAACAAACACCTTCATTGCCGAACACAGTACTGTGTGAAATAAGCTAGTTCTGTTCTCGGAATGAGTTGCTTTCTTAACAAGAATCTTCAGTGCAGGAAGATCAAACTTTCCTAGTTTGTGTAATCTAACAAGATGTACAACTTAGTAGATTCACCTCATTTCTATCGTAGTTTGTTTAGAAAACAAACACCTTCATTTCCGAACACAGTACTGTGTGAAATAAGCTAGTTCTGTTCTTGGAATGAGTGGATTTCTTAACAAGAATCTTCAGTGCAGGAAGATCAAACTTTCCTAGTTTGTCTAATCTAAAAAGATGTACAACTTAGTAGATTCACCTCATTTTTAACGTAGTTTGTTTAGAAAACAAACACCTTCATTGCCGAACACAGTACTGTGTTAAATAAGGCCGTTCTGTTCTCGGAATGAGTTGCTTTCTTACGAAGAGTCTTCAGTGCAGCAAGATCAAACTTTCCTAGTTTCTGTAATGTAACATGATGTACAACTTAGTAGTCTAGCTTCATTTCTAAAGTAGTTTGTTCAGAAAACAAACCCCTTCATTTCTGAACACTGTAATGTGTGAAATAAGCTAGTTCTGTTTTCCCAATTAGTTGCTTTGTTAAGTAGTATCTTCAGTGCAGCAAGATCAAACTTTCCTAGTTTGTGTAATCTAAGATGATGTACAACTTAGTAGATTCATCTCATTTCTAACGTAGTTTGTTTAGAAAACAAACACCTTCAATGCCGAACACAGTACTGTGTGAAATAAGCTAGTTCTGTTCTGGGAATGAGTTGATTTCTTAAAAACAATCTTCGGTGCAGGAAGACCAACCTTTCCTAGTTTGTGTAATCTAAAAGGATGTACAACTTAGTAGATTCACCTCATTTCTAACGTAGTTTCTTTAGAAAACAAACACCTTCATTGCCGAACACAGTACTGTGTGAAATAAGCCCGTTCTGTTCTCCAAATGAGTTGCTTTCTTACGAAGAGTCTTAAGTGCAGCAAGATCAAACTTTCCTAGGTTCTGTAATGTAACATGATGTACAACTTAGTAGACTAGCTTCATTTCGAAAGTAGTTTGTTCAGAAAACAAACCCCTTCATTTCTGAACACTGTACTGTGTGAAATAAGCTAGTTCTGTTTTCGAATTAGTTGCTTTCTTAAGAAGTATCTTCACTGCAGCAAGATCAAACTTTCCTAGTTTGTGTAATCTAACAAGATGTAGAACTTAGTAGATTCACCTCATTTCTCACGTAGTTTCTTTAGAAAACAAACACCTTCATTGCCGAACACAGTACTGTGTGAAATAAGCTAGTTCTGTACTCGGAATGAGTTGCTTTCTTAACAAGAATCTTCAGTGCAGGAAGATGAAACTTTCCTAGTTTGTGTAATCTAACAAGATGTACAACTTAGTAGATTCACCTCATTTCTAACGTAGTTTCTTTAGAAAACAAACACCTTCATTGCCGAACACAGTACTGTGTGAAATAAGCCCGTTATGTTCTCCAAATGAGTTGCTTTCTTACGAAGAGTTTTAAGTGCAGCAAGATAAAACTTTCCTAGGTTCTGTAATGTAACATGATGTACACCTTAGTAGACTAGCTTCATTTCTAAAGAGGTTTGTTCAGAAAACAAACGCCTTCATTTCTGAACACTGTACTGTGTGAAATAAGCTAGTTCTGTTTTCCGAATTAGTTGCTTTGTTAAGAAGTATCTTCACTGCAGCAAGATCAAACTTTCCTAGTTTGTGTAATCTAACAAGATGTACAACTTAGTAGATTCATCTCATTTCTAACGTAGTTTGTTTAGAAAACAAACACCTTCATTGCCGAACACAGTACTGTGTGAAATAAGCTAGATCTGTTCTGGGAATGAGTTGATTTCTTAACAAGAATCTTCAGTGCAGGAAGATCAAACTTTCCTAGTTTGTGTAATCTAACAAGATGTACAACTTAGTAGATTCACCTCATTTCTAACGTAGTTTGTTTAGAAAACAAACACCTTCATTGCCGAACACAGTACTGTGTGAAATAAGCTAGTTCTGTTCTTGGAATGAGTTGCTTTCTTAACAAGAATCTTCAAGTGCAGGGAGATCAAACTTTCCTAGTTTGTGTAATCTAACAAGATGTACAACTTAGTAGATTCATCTCATTTCAACGTAGTTTGTTGAGAAGACAAACACCTTCATTGCGAACACAGTACTGTGTGAAATAAGCTAGTTCTGTTCTTGGAATGAGTTGATTTCTTAACAACAATCTTCAGTGCAGGAAGATCAAACTTTCCTAGTTTGTGTAATCTAAAAAGATGTACAACTTAGTAGATTTACCTCAATTCTAACGTAGTTTGTTTAGAAAACAAACATCTTCATTGCCGAACACAGGACTGTGTGAAATAAGGCCGTTCTGTTCTCGGAATGAGTTGCTTTCTTACGAAGAGTCTTCAGTGCAGCAAGATCAAACTTACCTTGTTTGTGTAATCTAACAAGATGTACAACTTAGTAGATTCACCTCATTTCTAACGTAGTTTCTTTAGAAAACAAACACCTTCATTGCCGAACACAGTACTGTGTGAAATAAGCCCGTTCTGTTCTCCAAATGAGTTGCTTTCTTACGAAGAGTCTTAAGTGCAGCAAGATCAAACTTTCCTAGTTTCTGTAATGTAACATGATGTACAACTTAGTAAACTAGCTTCATTTCTAAAGTGGTTTGTTCAGAAAACAAACCCCTTCATTTCTGAACACTGTACTGTGTGAAATAAGCTAGTTCTGTTTTCTGAATTAGTTGCTTTGTTAAGAAGTATCTTCACTGCAGCAAGATCAAACTTTCCTAGTTTGTGTAATCTAACAAGATGTACAACTTAGTAGATTCACCTCATTTCTATCGTAGTTTCTTTAGAAAACAAACACCTTCATTGCCGAACACAGTACTGTGTGAAATAAGCCCGTTCTGTTCTCCAAATGAGTTTCTTTCTTACGTAGAGTCTTAAGTGCAGCAAGGTCAATCTTTCCTAGTTTCTGTAATGTAACATGATGTACAACTTAGTAGACTAGCTTCATTTCTAAAGTAGTTCGTTCAGAAAACAATACCCTTCATTTCTGAACACTGTACTGTGTGAAATAAGCTAGTTCTGTTTTCCGAATTAGTTGCTTTGTTAAGAAGTATCTTCACTGCAGCAAGATCAAACTTTCCTAGTTTGTGTAATCTAACAAGATGTACAACTTAGTAGATTCATCTCATTTCTAACGTAGTTTGTTTAGAAAACAAACACCTTCATTGCCGAACACAGTACTGTGTGAAATAAGCTAGTTCAGTTCTGGGCATGAGTTGATTTCTTAACAACAATCTTCAGTGCAGGGAGATCAAACGTTCCTAGTTTGTGTAATCTAAAAAGATGTACAACTTAGTAGATTCACCTCATTTCTAACGTAGTTTGTTTAGAAAACAAACACCTTCATTGCCGAACACAGTACTGTGTGAAATAAGCCCGTTCTGTTCTCCAAATGAGTTGCTTCCTTATGTAGAGTTTTAAGTGCAGCATGATCAAACTTTCCTAGGTTCTGTAATGTAACATGATGTACACCTTAGTAGACTAGCTTCATTTCTAAAGAGGTTTGTTCAGAAAACAAACGCCTTCATTTCTGAACACTGTACGGTGTGAAATAAGCTAGTTCTGTTTTCCTAATTAGTTGCTTTGTTAAGAAGTATGTTCACTGCAGCAAGATCAAACTTTCCTAGTTTGTGTAATCTAACAAGATGTACAACTTAGTAGATTCACCTCATTTCTAACCTAGTTTGTTTAGAAAACAAACACCATCATTGCCGAACACAGTACTGTGTGAAATAAGCTAGTTCTGTTCTCGGAATGAGTTGCTTTCTTAACAAGAATCTTCAGTGCAGGAAGATCAAACTTTCCTAGTTTGTGTAATCTAACAAGATGTACAACTTAGTAGATTCACCTCATTTCTAACGTAGTTTGTTTAGAGAACAAACACCTTCATTTCCGAACACAGTACTGTGTGAAATAAGCTAGTTCTGTTCTTGGAATGAGTTGATTTCTTAACAAGAATCTTCAGTGCAGGAAGATCAAACTTTCCTAGTTTGTCTAATCTAAAAAGATGTACAACTTAGTAGATTCACCTCATTTCTAACGTAGTTTCTTTAGAAAACAAACACCTTCATTGCCGAACACAGTACTGTGTGAAATAAGGCCGTTCTGTTCTCGGAATGAGTTGCTTTCTTACGAAGAGTCTTCAGTGCAGCAAGATCAAACTTTCCTAGTTTCTGTAATGTAACATGATGTACAACTTAGTAGACTAGCTTCATTTCTAAAGTAGTTTGTTCAGAAAACAAACCCCTTCATTTCTGAACACTGTAATGTGTGAAATAAGCTAGTTCTGTTTTCCCAATTAGTTGCTTTGTTAAGTAGTATCTTCAGTGCAGCAAGATCAAACTTTCCTAGTTTGTGTAATCTAAGATGATGTACAACTTAGTAGATTCATCTCATTTCTAACGTAGTTTGTTTAGAAAACAAACACCTTCAATGCCGAACACAGTACTGTGTGAAATAAGCTAGTTCTGTTCTGGGAATGAGTTGATTTCTTAAAAACAATCTTCTTCGTGCAGGAAGACCAACCTTTCCTAGTTTGTGTAATCTAAAAGGATGTACAACTTAGTAGATTCACCTCATTTCTAACGTAGTTTCTTTAGAAAACAAACACCTTCATTGCCTAACACAGTACTGTGTGAAATAAGCCCGCTCTGTTCTCCAAATGAGTTGCTTTCTTACGAAGAGTCTTAAGTGCAGCAAGATCAAACTTTCCTAGGTTCTGTAATGTAACATGATGTACAACTTAGTAGACTAGCTTCATTTCGAAAGTAGTTTGTTCAGAAAACAAACCCTTCATTTCTGAACACTGTACTGTGTGAAATAAGCTAGTTCTGTTTTCGAATTAGTTGCTTTCTTAAGAAGTATCTTCACTGCAGCAAGATCAAACTTTCCTAGTTTGTGTAATCTAACAAGATGTAGAACTTAGTAGATTCACCTCATTTCTCACGTAGTTTCTTTTAGAAAACAAACACCTCATTGTAAACACAGTACTGTGTGAAATAAGCTAGTTCTGTACTGGAATGAGTTGCTTTCTTAACAAGAATCTTCAGTGCAGGAAGATGAAACTTTCCTAGTTTGTGTAATCTAACAAGATGTACAACTTAGTAGATTCACCTCATTTCTAACGTAGTTTCTTTAGAAAACAAACACCTTCATTGCCGAACACAGTACTGTGTGAAATAAGCCCGTTATGTTCTCCAAATGAGTTGCTTTCTTACGAAGAGTTTTAAGTGCAGCAAGATAAAACTTTCCTAGGTTCTGTAATGTAACATGATGTACACCTTAGTAGACTAGCTTCATTTCTAAAGAGGTTTGTTCAGAAAACAAACGCCTTCATTTCTGAACACTGTACTGTGTGAAATAAGCTAGTTCTGTTTTCCGAATTAGTTGCTTTGTTAAGAAGTATCTTCACTGCAGCAAGATCAAACTTTCCTAGTTTGTGTAATCTAACAAGATGTACAACTTAGTAGATTCATCTCATTTCTAACGTAGTTTGTTTAGAAAACAAACACCTTCATTGCCGAACACAGTACTGTGTGAAATAAGCTAGATCTGTTCTGGGAATGAGTTGATTTCTTAACAAGAATCTTCAGTGCAGGAAGATCAAACTTTCCTAGTTTGTGTAATCTAACAAGATGTACAACTTAGTAGATTCACCTCATTTCTAACGTAGTTTGTTTAGAAAACAAACACCTTCATTGCCGAACACAGTACTGTGTGAAATAAGCTAGTTCTGTTCTTGGAATGAGTTGCTTTCTTAACAAGAATCTTCAGTGCAGGGAGATCAAACTTTCCTAGTTTGTGTAATCTAACAAGATGTACAACTTAGTAGATTCATCTCATTTCCAACGTAGTTTGTTGAGAAGACAAACACCTTCATTGCCGAACACAGTACTGTGTGAAATAAGCTAGTTCTGTTCTTGGAATGAGTTGATTTCTTAACAACAATCTTCAGTGCAGGAAGATCAAACTTTCCTAGTTTGTGTAATCTAAAAAGATGTACAACTTAGTAGATTCACCCATTTTCTAACGTAGTTTGTTTAGAAAACAAACATCTTCATTGCCGAACACAGGACTGTGTGAAATAAGGCCGTTCTGTTCTCGGAATGAGTTGCTTTCTTACGAAGAGTCTTCAGTGCAGCAAGATCAAACTTACCTTGTTTGTGTAATCTAACAAGATGTACAACTTAGTAGATTCACCTCATTTCTAACGTAGTTTCTTTAGAAAACAAACACCTTCATTGCCGAACACAGTACTGTGTGAAATAAGCCCGTTCTGTTCTCCAAATGAGTTGCTTTCTTACGAAGAGTCTTAAGTGCAGCAAGATCAAACTTTCCTAGTTTCTGTAATGTAACATGATGTACAACTTAGTAAACTAGCTTCATTTCTAAAGTGGTTTGTTCAGAAAACAAACCCCTTCATTTCTGAACACTGTACTGTGTGAAATAAGCTAGTTCTGTTTTCTGAATTAGTTGCTTTGTTAAGAAGTATCTTCACTGCAGCAAGATCAAACTTTCCTAGTTTGTGTAATCTAACAAGATGTACAACTTAGTAGATTCACCTCATTTCTATCGTAGTTTTTTTTAGAAAACAAACACCTTCATTGCCGAACACAGTACTGTGTGAAATAAGCCCGTTCTGTTCTCCAAATGAGTTTCTTTCTTACGTAGAGTCTTAAGTGCAGCAAGGTCAATCTTTCCTAGTTTCTGTAATGTAACATGATGTACAACTTAGTAGACTAGCTTCATTTCTAAAGTAGTTCGTTCAGAAAACAATACCCTTCATTTCTGAACACTGTACTGTGTGAAATAAGCTAGTTCTGTTTTCCGAATTAGTTGCTTTGTTAAGAAGTATCTTCACTGCAGCAAGATCAAACTTTCCTAGTTTGTGTAATCTAACAAGATGTACAACTTAGTAGATTCATCTCATTTCTAACGTAGTTTGTTTAGAAAACAAACACCTTCATTGCCGAACACAGTACTGTGTGAAATAAGCTAGTTCAGTTCTGGGCATGAGTTGATTTCTTAACAACAATCTTCAGTGCAGGGAGATCAAACGTTCCTAGTTTGTGTAATCTAAAAAGATGTACAACTTAGTTCATTCACCTCATTTCTAACGTAGTTTGTTTAGAAAACAAACACCTTCATTGCCGAACACAGTACTGTGTGAAATAAGCCCGTTCTGTTCTCCAAATGAGTTGCTTCCTTATGTAGAGTTTTAAGTGCAGCATGATCAAACTTTCCTAGGTTCTGTAATGTAACATGATGTACACCTTAGTAGACTAGCTTCATTTCTAAAGAGGTTTGTTCAGAAAACAAACGCCTTCATTTCTGAACACTGTACGGTGTGAAATAAGCTAGTTCTGTTTTCCTAATTAGTTGCTTTGTTAAGAAGTATGTTCACTGCAGCAAGATCAAACTTTCCTAGTTTGTGTAATCTAACAAGATGTACAACTTAGTAGATTCACCTCATTTCTAACCTAGTTTGTTTAGAAAACAAACACAAACATCATTGCCGAACACAGTACTGTGTGAAATAAGCTAGTTCTGTTCTCGGAATGAGTTGCTTTCTTAACAAGAATCTTCAGTGCAGGAAGATCAAACTTTCCTAGTTTGTGTAATCTAACAAGATGTACAACTTAGTAGATTCACCTCATTTCTAACGTAGTTTGTTTAGAGAACAAACACCTTCATTTCCGAACACAGTACTGTGTGAAATAAGCTAGTTCTGTTCTTGGAATGAGTTGATTTCTTAACAAGAATCTTCAGTGCAGGAAGATCAAACTTTCCTAGTTTGTCTAATCTAAAAAGATGTACAACTTAGTAGATTCACCTCATTTCTAACGTAGTTTCTTTAGAAAACAAACACCTTCATTGCCGAACACAGTACTGTGTGAAATAAGGCCGTTCTGTTCTCGGAATGAGTTGCTTTCTTACGAAGAGTCTTCAGTGCAGCAAGATCAAACTTTCCTAGTTTCTGTAATGTAACATGATGTACAACTTAGTAGACTAGCTTCATTTCTAAAGTAGTTTGTTCAGAAAACAAACCCCTTCATTTCTGAACACTGTAATGTGTGAAATAAGCTAGTTCTGTTTTCCGAATTAGTTGCTTTGTTAAGTAGTATCTTCATTGCAGCAAGATCAAACTTTCCTACTTTGTGTAATCTAAGATGATGTACAACTTAGTAGATTCATCTCATTTCTAACGTAGTTTGTTTAGAAAACAAACACCTTCAATGCCGAACACAGTACTGTGTGAAATAAGCTAGTTCTGTTCTGGGAATGAGTTGATTTCTTAAAAACAATCTTCGGTGCAGGAAGACCAACCTTTCCTAGTTTGTGTAATCTAAAAAGATGTACAACTTAGTAGATTCACCTCATTTCTAACGTAGTTTGTTTAGAAAACAAACACCTTCATTGCTGAACACAGTACTGTGTGAAATAAGCCCGTTCTGTTCTCACAATGAGTTGCTTTCTTACGAAGAGTCTTAAGTGCAGCAAGATCAAACTTTCCTAGGTTCTGTAATGTAACATGATGTACAACTTAGTAGACTAGCTTCATTTCTAAAGTAGTTTGTTCAGAAAACAAACCCCTTCATTTCTGAACACTGTACTGTGTGAAATAAGCTAGTTCTGTTTTCCGAATTAGTTGCTTTGTTAAGAAGTATCTTCACTGCAGCAAGATCAAACTTTCCTAGTTTGTGTAATCTAACAAGATGTACAACTTAGTAGATTCACCTCATTTCTAACCGAGTTTGTTTAGAAAACAAACACCTTCATTCCCGAACACAGTACTGTGTGAAATAAGCTAGTTCTGTTCTGGGAATGAGTTGATTTCTTAACAAGAATCTTCAGTGCAGGAAGATCAAACGTTCCTAGTTTGTGTAATCTAACAAGATGTACAACTTAGTAGATTCACCTAATTTTAACGTAGTTTGTTTAGAAAACAAACACCTTCATTGCCGAACACAGTACTGTGTGAAATAAGCTAGTTCTGTTCTCGGAATGAGTTGCTTTCTTAACAAGAATCTTCAGTGCAGGGAGATCAAACTTTCCTAGTTTGTGTAATCTAAAAAGATGTACAACTTAGTAGATTCATCTCATTTCCAACGTAGTTTGTTGAGAAGAGAAACACCTTCATTGCCGAACACAGTACTGTGTGAAATAAGCTAGTTCTGTTCTTGGAATGAGTTGATTTCTTAACAACAATCTTCAGTGCAGGAAGATCAAACTTTCCTAGTTTGTGTAATCTAAAAAGATGTACAACTTAGTAGATTCACCTCATTTCTAACGTAGTTTGTTTAGAAAACAAACATCTTCATTGCCGAACACAGGACTGTGTGAAATAAGGCCGTTCTGTTCTCGGAATGAGTTGCTTTCTTACGAATAGTCTTCAGTGCAGCAAGATCAAACTTACCTTGTTTGTGTAATCTAACAAGATGTACAACTTAGTAGATTCACCTCATTTCTAACGTAGTTTCTTTAGAAAACAAACACCTTCATTGCCGAACACAGTACTGTGTGAAATAAGCCCTTTCTGTTCTCCAAATGAGTTGCTTTCTTACGAAGAGTCTTAAGTGCAGCAAGATCAAACTTTCCTAGTTTCTGTAATGTAACATGATGTACAACTTAGTAAACTAGCTTCATTTCTAAAGTGGTTTGTTCAGAAAACAAACCCCTTCATTTCTGAACACTGTACTGTGTGAAATAAGCTAGTTCTGTTTTCTGAATTAGTTGCTTTGTTAAGAAGTATCTTCACTGCAGCAAGATCAAACTTTCCTAGTTTGTGTAATCTAACAAGATGTACAACTTAGTAGATTCACCTCATTTCTATCGTAGTTTCTTTAGAAAACAAACACCTTCATTGCCGAACACAGTACTGTGTGAAATAAGCCCGTTCTGTTCTCCAAATGAGTTGCTTTCTTACGTAGAGTCTTAAGTGCAGCAAGGTCAATCATTCCTAGTTTCTGTAATGTAACGTGATGTACAACTTAGTAGACTAGCTTCATTTCTAAAGTAGTTTGTTCAGAAAACAATACCCTTCATTTCTGAACACTGTACTGTGTGAAATAAGCTAGTTCTGTTTTCCGAATTAGTTGCTTTGTTAAGAAGTATCTTCACTGCAGCAAGATCAAACTTTCCTAGTTTGTGTAATCTAACAAGATGTACAACTTAGTAGATTCATCTCATTTCTAACGTAGTTTGTTTAGAAAACAAACACCTTCATTGCCGAACACAGTACTGTGTGAAATAAGCTAGTTCAGTTCTGGGCATGAGTTGATTTCTTAACAACAATCTTCAGTGCAGGAAGATCAAACGTTCCTAGTTTGTGTAATCTAAAAAGATGTACAACTTAGTAGATTCACCTCATTTCTAACGTAGTTTGTTTAGAAAACAAACACCTTCATTGCCGAACACAGTACTGTGTGAAATAAGCCCGTTCTGTTCTCCAAATGAGTTGCTTCCTTATGTAGAGTTTTAAGTGCAGCATGATCAAACTTTCCTAGGTTCTGTAATGTAACATGATGTACACCTTAGTAGACTAGCTTCATTTCTAAAGAGGTTTGTTCAGAAAACAAACGCCTTCATTTCTGAACACTGTACTGTGTGAAATAAGCTAGTTCTGTTTTCCTAATTAGTTGCTTTGTTAAGAAGTATCTTCACTGCAGCAAGATCAAACTTTCCTAGTTTGTGTAATCTAACAAGATGTACAACTTAGTAGATTCACCTCATTTCTAACCTAGTTTGTTTAGAAAACAAACACCTTCATTGCGAACACAGTACTGTGTGAAATAAGCTAGTTCTGTTCTCGGAATGAGTTGCTTTCTTAACAAGAATCTTCAGTGCAGGAAGATCAAACTTTCCTAGTTTCTGTAATCTAACAAGATGTACAACTTAGTAGATTCACCTCATTTTTAACGTAGTTTGTTTAGAAAACAAACACCTTCATTGCCGAACACAGTACTGTGTGAAATAAGGCCGTTCTGTTCTCGGAATGAGTTGCTTTCTTACGAAGAGTCTTCAGTGCAGCAAGATCAAACTTTCCTAGTTTCTGTAATGTAACATGATGTACAACTTAGTAGACTAGCTTCATTTCTAAAGTAGTTTGTTGAGAAAACAAACCCCTTCATTTCTGAACACTGTAATGTGTGAAATAAGCTAGTTCTGTTTTCCGAATTAGTTGCTTTGTTAAGTAGTATCTTCATTGCAGCAAGATCAAACTTTCCTACTTTGTGTAATCTAAGATGATGTACAACTTAGTAGATTCACCTCATTTCTAACGTAGTTTGTTTAGAAAACAAACACCTTCAATGCCGAACACAGTACTGTGTGAAATAAGCTAGTTCTGTTCTGGGAATGAGTTGATTTCTTAACAACAATCTTCGGTGCAGGATGACCAACCTTTCCTAGTTTGTGTAATCTAAAAAGATGTACAACTTAGTAGATTCACCTCATTTCTAACGTAGCTTGTTTAGAAAACAAACAACTTCATTGCCGAACACAGTACTGTGTGAAATAAGCCCGTTCTGTTCTCCAAATGAGTTGCTTTCTTACGAAGAGTCTTAAGTGCAGCAAGATCAAACTTTCCTAGGTTCTGTAATGTAACATGATGTACAACTTAGTAGAGTAGCTTCATTTCTAAAGTAGTTTGTTCAGAAAAGAAACCCCTTCATTTCTGAACACTGTCCTGTGTGAAATAAGCTAGTTCTGTTTTCCGAATTAGTTGCTTTCTTAAGAAGTATCTTCACTGCAGCAAGATCAAACTTTCCTAGTTTGTGTAATCTAACAAGATGTAGAACTTAGTAGATTCACCTCATTTCTCACGTAGTTTCTTTAGAAAACAAACACCTTCATTGCCGAACACAGTACTGTGTGAAATAAGCTAGTTCTGTACTCGGAATGAGTTGCTTTCTTAACAAGAATCTTCAGTGCAGGAAGATCAAACTTTCCTAGTTTGTGTAATCTAACAAGATGTACAACTTAGTAGATTCAACTCATTTCTAACGTAGTTTCTTTAGAAAACAAACACCTTCATTGCCGAACACAGTACTGTGTGAAATAAGCCCGTTCTGTTTTCCAAATGAGTTGCTTTCTTACGAAGAGTATTAAGTGCAGCAAGATCAAACTTTCCTAGGTTCTGTAATGTAAGATGATGTACACCTTAGTAGACTAGCTTCATTTCTAAAGAGGTTTGTTCAGAAAACAAACGCATTCATTTCTGAAGACTGTACTGTGTGAAATAAGCTAGTTCTGTTTTCCGAATTAGTTGCTTTGTTAAGAAGTATCTTCACTGCAGCAAGATCAAACTTTCCTAGTTTGTGTAATCTAACAAGATGTACAACTTAGTAGATTCACCTCATTTCTAACCGAGTTTGTTAAGAAAACAAACACCTTCATTGCCTAACACAGTACTGTGTGAAATAAGCTAGTTCTGTTCTGGGAATGAGTTGATTTCTTAACAAGAATCTTCAGTGCAGGAAGATCAAACTTTCCCTAGTTTGTGTAATCTAACAAGATGTACAACTTAGTAGATTCACCTCATTTCTAACGTAGTTTGTTTAGAAAACAAACACCTTCATTGCCGAACACAGTACTGTGTGAAATAAGCTAGTTCTGTTCTCGAATGAGTTGCTTTCTTAACAAGAATCTTCAGTGCAGGGAGATCAAACTTTCCTAGTTTGTGTAATCTAACAAGATGTACAACTTAGTAGATTCAACTCATTTCCAACGTAGTTTGTTGAGAAGACAAACACCTTCATTGCCAACACAGTACTGTGTGAAATAAGCTAGTTCTGTTCTTGGAATGAGATGATTTCTTAACAACAATCTTCAGTGCAGGAAGATCAAACTTTCCTAGTTTGTGTAATCTAAAAAGATGTACAACTTAGTAGATTCACCTCATTTCTAACGTAGTTTGTTTAGAAAACAAACATCTTCATTGCCGAACACAGGACTGTGTGAAATAAGGCCGTTCTGTTCTCGGAATGAGTTGCTTTCTTACGAAGAGTCTTCAGTGCAGCAAGATCAAACTTGCCTTGTTTGTGTAATCTAACAAGATGTACAACTTAGTCGATTCACCTCATTTCTAACGTAGTTTCTTTAGAAAACAATCACCTTCATTGCCGAACACAGTACTGTGTGAAATAAGCCCGTTCTGTTCTCCAAATGAGTTGCTTTCTTACGAAGAGTCTTAAGTGCAGCAAGATCAATCTTTCCTAGTTTCTGTAATGTAACATGATGTACAACTTAGTAGACTAGCTTCATTTCTAAAGTAGTTTGTTCAGAAAACAATACCCTTCATTTCTGAACACTGTACTGTGTGAAATAAGAAATAGTTCTGTTTTCAATTAGTTGCTTTGTTAAGAAGTATCTTCCCTGCAGCAAGATCAAACTTTCCTAGTTTGTGTAATCTAACAAGATGTAGAACTTAGTATATTCACCTCATTTCTCACGTTGTTTCTTTAGAAAACAAACACCTTCATTGCCGAACACAGTACTGTGTGAAATAAGCTAGTTCTGTACTCGGAATGAGTTGCTTTCTTAACAAGAATCTTCAGTGCAGGAAGATCAAACTTTCCTAGTTTGTGTAATCTAACAAGATGTACAACTTAGTAGATTCACCTCATTTCTAACGTAGTTTGTTTAGAAAACAAACACCTTCATTGCCGAACACAGTATTGTGTGAAATAAGCTAGTTCTGTTCTCGGAATGAGTTGCTTTCTTAACAACAATCTTCAGTGCAGGAAGATCAAACTTTCCTAGTTTGTGTAATCTAACAAGATGTACAACTTAGTAGATTCACCTCATTTCTAACGTAGTTTGTTTAGAAAACAAACACCTTCATTTCCGAACACAGTACTGTGTGATATAAGCTAGTTCTGTTCTTGGAATGAGTTGATTTCTTAACAAGAATCTTCAGTGCAGGAAGATCAAACTTTCCTAGTTTGTCTAATATAAAAAGATGTACAACTTAGTAGGTTCACCTCATTTTTAACGTAGTTTGTTTAGAAAACAAACACCTTCATTGCCGAACACAGTACTGTGAAATAAGGCCGCGTTCTGTTCTCGAATGAGTTGCTTTCTTACGAAGAGTCTTCAGTGCAGCAAGATCAAACTTTCCTAGTTTCTGTAATGTAACATGATGTACAACTTAGTAGACTAGCTTCATTTCTAAAGTAGTTTGTTCAGAAAACAAACCCCTTCATTTCTGAACACTGTAATGTGTGAAATAAGCTAGTTCTGTTTTCCCAATTAGTTTCTTTGTTAAGTAGTATCTTCAGTGCAGCAAGATCAAACTTTCCTAGTTTGTGTAATCTAACAAGATGTACAACTTAGTAGATTCATCTCATTTCTAACATAGTTTGTTCAGAAAACAAACACCTTCAATGCCGAACACAGTACTGTGTGAAATAAGCTAGTTCTGTTCTGGGAATGTGTTGATTTCTTAACAACAATCTTGATGCAGGATGACCAACCTTTCCTAGTTTGTGTAATCTAAAAAGATGTACAACTTAGTAGATTCACCTCATTTCTAACGTAGTTTCTTTAGAAAACAAACACCTTCATTGCCGAACACAGTACTGTGTGAAATAAGCCCGTTCTGTTCTCCAAATGAGTTGCTTTCTTACGAAGAGTCTTAAGTGCAGCAAGATCAAACTTTCCTAGGTTCTGTAATGTAACATGATGTACAACTTAGTAGACTAGCTTCATTTCTAAAGTAGTTTGTTCAGAAAACAAACCCCTTCATTTCTGAACACTGTCCTGTGTGAAATAAGCTAGTTCTGTTTTCCGAATTAGTTGCTTTCTTAAGAAGTATCTTCACTGCAGCAAGATCAAACTTTCCTAGTTTGTGTAATCTAACAAGATGTAGAACTTAATAGATTCACCTCATTTCTCACATAGTTTCTTTAGAAAACAAACACCTTCATTGCCGAACACAGTACTCTGTGAAATAAGCTAGTTCTGTACTCGGAATGATTTGCTTTCTTAACAAGAATCTTCAGTGCAGGAAGATCAAACTTTCCTAGTTTGTGTAATCTAACAAGATGTACAACTTAGTAGATTCACCTCATTTCTAACGTAGTTTCTTTAGAAAACAAACACCTTCATTGCCGAACAGAGTACTGTGTGAAACAAGCCCGTTCTGTTCTCCAAATGAGTTGGTTTCTTACGAAGAGTTTTAAGTGCAGCAAGATCAAACTTTCCTAGGTTCTGTAATGTAACATGATGTACACCTTAGTAGACTAGCTTCATTTCTAAAGAGGTTTGTTCAGAAAACAAACGACTTCATTTCTGAACACTGTACTGTGTGAAATAAGCTAGTTCTGTTTTCCGAATTAGTTGCTTTGTTAACAAGAATCTTCAGTGCAGGAAGATCAAACTTTCCTAGTTTGTGTAATCTAACAAGATGTACAACTTAGTAGATTCACCTCATTTCTAACGTAGTTTGTTTAGAAAACAAACACCTTCATTGCCGAACACAGTACTGTGTGAAATAAGCTAGTTCTGTTCTCGGAATGAGTTGCTTTCTTAACAAGAATCTTCAGTGCAGGGAGATCAAACTTTCCTAGTTTGTGTAATCTAACAAGATGTACAACTTAGTAGATTCATCTCATTTCCAACGTAGTTTGTTGAGAAGACAAACACCTTCATTGCCGAACACAGTACTGTGTGAAATAAGCTAGTTCAGTTCTTGGAATGAGTTGATTTCTTAACAACAATCTTCAGTGCAGGAAGATCAAACTTTCCTAGTTTGTGTAATCTAAAAAGATGTACAACTTAGTAGATTCACCTCATTTCTAACGTAGTTTGTTTAGAAAACAAACATCTTCATTGCCGATCACAGGACTGTGTGAAATAAGGCCGTTCTGTTCTCGGAATGAGTTGCTTTCTTACGAAGAGTCTTCAGTGCAGCAAGATCAAACTTACCTTGTTTGTGTAATCTAACAAGATGTACAACTTAGTAGATTCACCTCATTTCTAACGTAGTTTCTTTAGAAAACAAACACCTTCATTGCCGAACACAGTACTGTGTGAAATAAGCCCGTTCTGTTCTCCAAATGAGTTGCTTTCTTACGAAGAGTCTTAAGTGCAGCAAGATCAAACTTTCCTAGTTTCTGTAATGTAACATGCTGTACAACTTAGTAAACTAGCTTCATTTCTAAAGTGGTTTGTTCAGAAAACAAACCCCTTCATTTCTGAACACTGTACTGTGTGAAATAAGCTAGTTCTGTTTTCTGAATTAGATGCTTTGTTAAGAAGTATCTTCACTGCAGCAAGATCAAACGTTCCTAGTTTGTGTAATCTAACAAGATGTACAACTTAGTAGATTCACCTCATTTCTATCGTAGTTTCTTTAGAAAACAAACACCTTCATTGCCGAACACAGTACTGTGTGTAATAAGCCCGTTCTGTTCTCCAAATGAGTTGCTTTCTTACGTAGAGTCTTAAGTGCAGCAAGGTCAATCTTTCCTAGTTTCTGTAATGTAACATGATGTACAACTTAGTAGACTAGCTTCATTTCTAAAGTAGTTTGTTCAGAAAACAATACCCTTCATTTCTGAACACTGTACTGTGTGAAATAAGCTAGTTCTGTTTTCCGAATTAGTTGCTTTGTTAAGAAGTATCTTCACTGCAGCAAGATCAAACTTTCCTAGTTTGTGTAATCTAACAAGATGTAGAACTTAGTATATTCACCTCATTTCTCACGTTGTTTCTTTAGAAAACAAACACCTTCATTGCCGAACACAGTACTGTGTGAAATAAGCTAGTTCTGTACTCGGAATGAGTTGCTTTCTTATCAAGAATCTTCAGTGCAGGAAGATCAAACTTTCCTTGTTTGTGTAATCTAACAAGATGTACAACTTAGTAGATTCACCTCATTTCTAACCTAGTTTGTTTAGAAAACAAACACCTTCATTGCCGAACACAGTACTGTGTGAAATAAGCTAGTTCTGTTCTCAGAATGAGTTGCTTTCTTAACAAGAATCTTCACTGCAGCAAGATCAAACTTTCCTAGTTTGTGTAACCTAACAAGATGTACAACTTAGTAGATTCACCTCATTTCTAACCGAGTTTGTTAAGAAAACAAACACCTTCATTGCCGAACACAGTACTGTGTGAAATAAGCTAGTTCTGTTCTGGGAATGAGTTGATTTCTTAACAAGAATCTTCAGTGCAGGAAGATCAAACTTTCCTAGTTTGTGTAATCTAACAAGATGTACAACTTAGTAGATTCACCTCATTTCTAACGTAGTTTGTTTAGAAAACAAACACCTTCATTGCCGAACACAGTACTGTGTGAAATAAGCTAGTTCTGTTCTCGGAATGAGTTGCTTTCTTAACAAGAATCTTCAGTGCAGGGAGATCAAACTTTCCTAGTTTGTGTAATCTAACAAGATGTACAACTTAGTAGATTCAACTCATTTCCAACGTAGTTTGTTGAGAAGACAAACACCTTCATTGCCGAACACAGTACTGTGTGAAATAAGCTAGTTCTGTTCTTGGAATGAGATGATTTCTTAACAACAATCTTCAGTGCAGGAAGATCAAACTTTCCTAGTTTGTGTAATCTAAAAAGATGTACAACTTAGTAGATTCACCTCATTTCTAACGTAGTTTGTTTAGAAAACAAACATCTTCATTGCCGAACACAGGACTGTGTGAAATAAGGCCGTTCTGTTCTCGGAATGAGTTGCTTTCTTACGAAGAGTCTTCAGTGCAGCAAGATCAAACTTGCCTTGTTTGTGTAATCTAACAAGATGTACGACTTAGTCGATTCACCTCATTTCTAACGTAGTTTCTTTAGAAAACAATCACCTTCATTGCCGAACACAGTACTGTGTGAAATAAGCCCGTTCTGTTCTCCAAATGAGTTGCTTTCTTACGAAGAGTCTTAAGTGCAGCAATATCAATCTTTCCTAGTTTCTGTAATGTAACATGATGTACAACTTAGTAGACTAGCTTCATTTCTAAAGTAGTTTGTTCAGAAAACAATACCCTTCATTTCTGAACACTGTACTGTGTGAAATAAGCTAGTTCTGTTTTCCGAATTAGTTGCTTTGTTAAGAAGTATCTTCCCTGCAGCAAGATCAAACTTTCCTAGTTTGTGTAATCTAACAAGATGTAGAACTTAGTATATTCACCTCATTTCTCACGTTGTTTCTTTAGAAAACAAACACCTTCATTGCCGAACACAGTACTGTGTGAAATAAGCTAGTTCTGTACTCGGAATGAGTTGCTTTCTTAACAAGAATCTTCAGTGCAGGAAGATCAAACTTTCCTAGTTTGTGTAATCTAACAAGATGTACAACTTAGTAGATTCACCTCATTTCTAACGTAGTTTGTTTAGAAAACAAACACCTTCATTGCCGAACACAGTATTGTGTGAAATAAGCTAGTTCTGTTCTCGGAATGAGTTGCTTTCTTAACAACAATCTTCAGTGCAGGAAGATCAAACTTTCCTAGTTTGTGTAATCTAACAAGATGTACAACTTAGTAGATTCACCTCATTTCTAACGTAGTTTGTTTAGAAAACAAACACCTTCATTTCCGAACACAGTACTGTGTGATATAAGCTAGTTCTGTTCTTGGAATGAGTTGATTTCTTAACAAGAATCTTCAGTGCAGGAAGATCAAACTTTCCTAGTTTGTCTAATATAAAAAGATGTACAACTTAGTAGGTTCACCTCATTTTTAACGTAGTTTGTTTAGAAAACAAACACCTTCATTGCCGAACACAGTACTGTGTGAAATAAGGCCGTTCTGTTCTCGGAATGAGTTGCTTTCTTACGAAGAGTCTTCAGTGCAGCAAGATCAAACTTTCCTAGTTTCTGTAATGTAACATGATGTACAACTTAGTAGACTAGCTTCATTTCTGAAGTAGTTTGTTCAGAAAACAAACCCCTTCATTTCTGAACACTGTAATGTGTGAAATAAGCTAGTTCTGTTTTCCCAATTAGTTTCTTTGTTAAGTAGTATCTTCAGTGCAGCAAGATCAAACTTTCCTAGTTTGTGTAATCTAACAAGATGTACAACTTAGTAGATTCATCTCATTTCTAACATAGTTTGTTCAGAAAACAAACACCTTCAATGCCGAACACAGTACTGTGTGAAATAAGCTAGTTCTGTTCTGGGAATGTGTTGATTTCTTAACAACAATCTTCGGTGCAGGATGACCAACCTTTCCTAGTTTGTGTAATCTAAAAAGATGTACAACTTAGTAGATTCACCTCATTTCTAACGTAGTTTCTTTAGAAAACAAACACCTTCATTGCCGAACACAGTACTGTGTGAAATAAGCCCGTTCTGTTCTCCAAATGAGTTGCTTTCTTACGAAGAGTCTTAAGTGCAGCAAGATCAAACTTTCCTAGGTTCTGTAATGTAACATGATGTACAACTTAGTAGACTAGCTTCATTTCTAAAGTAGTTTGTTCAGAAAACAAACCCCTTCATTTCTGAACACTGTCCTGTGTGAAATAAGCTAGTTCTGTTTTCCGAATTAGTTGCTTTCTTAAGAAGTATCTTCACTGCAGCAAGATCAAACTTTCCTAGTTTGTGTAATCTAACAAGATGTAGAACTTAATAGATTCACCTCATTTCTCACATAGTTTCTTTAGAAAACAAACACCTTCATTGCCAACACAGTACTCTGTGAAATAAGCTAGTTCTGTACTGGAATGATTTGCTTTCTTAAAAAGAATCTTCAGTGCAGGAAGATCAAACTTTCCTAGTTTGTGTAATCTAACAAGATGTACAACTTAGTAGATTCACCTCATTTCTAACGTAGTTTCTTTAGAAAACAAACACCTTCATTGCCGAACAGAGTACTGTGTGAAACAAGCCCGTTCTGTTCTCCAAATGAGTTGGTTTCTTACGAAGAGTTTTAAGTGCAGCAAGATCAAACTTTCCTAGGTTCTGTAATGTAACATGATGTACACCTTAGTAGACTAGCTTCATTTCTAAAGAGGTTTGTTCAGAAAACAAACGCCTTCATTTCTGAACACTGTACTGTGTGAAATAAGCTAGTTCTGTTTTCCGAATTAGTTGCTTTGTTAACAAGAATCTTCAGTGCAGGAAGATCAAACTTTCCTAGTTTGTGTAATCTAACAAGATGTACAACTTAGTAGATTCACCTCATTTCTAACGTAGTTTGTTTAGAAAACAAACACCTTCATTGCCGAACACAGTACTGTGTGAAATAAGCTAGTTCTGTTCTCGGAATGAGTTGCTTTCTTAACAAGAATCTTCAGTGCAGGGAGATCAAACTTTCCTAGTTTGTGTAATCTAACAAGATGTACAACTTAGTAGATTCATCTCATTTCCAACGTAGTTTGTTGAGAAGACAAACACCTTCATTGCCGAACACAGTACTGTGTGAAATAAGCTAGTTCAGTTCTTGGAATGAGTTGATTTCTTAACAACAATCTTCAGTGCAGGAAGATCAAACTTTCCTAGTTTGTGTAATCTAAAAAGATGTACAACTTAGTAGATTCACCTCATTTCTAACGTAGTTTGTTTAGAAAACAAACATCTTCATTGCCGATCACAGGACTGTGTGAAATAAGGCCGTTCTGTTCTCGGAATGAGTTGCTTTCTTACGAAGAGTCTTCAGTGCAGCAAGATCAAACTTACCTTGTTTGTGTAATCTAACAAGATGTACAACTTAGTAGATTCACCTCATTTCTAACGTAGTTTCTTTTAGAAAACAAACACCTTCATTGCCGAACACAGTACTGTGTGAAATAAGCCCGTTCTGTTCTCCAAATGAGTTGCTTTCTTACGAAGAGTCTTAAGTGCAGCAAGATCATACTTTCCTAGTTTCTGTAATGTAACATGCTGTACAACTTAGTAAACTAGCTTCATTTCTAAAGTGGTTTGTTCAGAAAACAAACCCCTTCATTTCTGAACACTGTACTGTGTGAAATAAGCTAGTTCTGTTTTCTGAATTAGATGCTTTGTTAAGAAGTATCTTCACTGCAGCAAGATCAAACTTTCCTAGTTTGTGTAATCTAACAAGATGTACAACTTAGTAGATTCACCTCATTTCTATCGTAGTTTCTTTAGAAAACAAACACCTTCATTGCCGAACACAGTACTGTGTGTAATAAGCCCGTTTTGTTCTCCAAATGAGTTGCTTTCTTACGTAGAGTCTTAAGTGCAGCAAGGTCAATCTTTCCTAGTTTCTGTAATGTAACATGATGTACAACTTAGTAGACTAGCTTCATTTCTAAAGTAGTTTGTTCAGAAAACAATACCCTTCATTTCTGAACACTGTACTGTGTGAAATAAGCTAGTTCTGTTTTCCGAATTAGTTGCTTTGTTAAGAAGTATCTTCACTGCAGCAAGATCAAACTTTCCTAGTTTGTGTAATCTAACAAGATGTAGAACTTAGTATATTCACCTCATTTCTCACGTTGTTTCTTTAGAAAACAAACACCTTCATTGCCGAACACAGTACTGTGTGAAATAAGCTAGTTCTGTACTCGGAATGAGTTGCTTTCTTATCAAGAATCTTCAGTGCAGGAAGATCAAACTTTCCTTGTTTGTGTAATCTAACAAGATGTACAACTTAGTAGATTCACCTCATTTCTAACCTAGTTTGTTTAGAAAACAAACACCTTCATTGCCGAACACAGTACTGTGTGAAATAAGCTAGTTCTGTTCTCAGAATGAGTTGCTTTCTTAACAAGAATCTTCAGTGCAGGAAGATCAAACTTTCCTAGGTTGTGTAATCTAACAAGATGTACAACTTAGTAGATTCACCTCATTTCTAACGTAGTTTGTTTAGAAAACAAACACCTTCATTTCTGAACACAGTACTGTGTGAAATAAGCTAGTTCTGTTCTTGGAATGAGTTGATTTCTTAACAAGAATCTTCAGTGCAGGAAGATCAAACTTTCCTAGTTTGTCTAATCTAAAAAGATGTACAACTTATTAGATTCACCTCATTTTTAAGGTAGTTTGTTTAGAAAACAAACACCTTCATTGCCGAACACAGTACTGTGTGAAATAAGGCCGTTCTGTTCTCGGAATGAGTTGCTTTCTTACGAAGAGTCTTCAGTGCAGCAAGATCAAACTTTCCTAGTTTCTGTAATGTAACATGATGTACAACTTAGTAGACTAGCTTCATTTCTAAAGTAGTTTGTTCAGAAAACAAACCCCTTCATTTCTGAACACTGTAATGTGTGAAATAAGCTAGTTCTGTTTTCCGAATTAGTTGCTTTGTTAAGTATTATCTTCATTGCAGCAAGATCAAACTTTCCTACTTTGTGTAATCTAAGATGATGTACAACTTAGTAGATTCATCTCATTTCTAACGTAGTTTGTTTAGAAAACAAACACCTTCAATGCCGAACACAGTACTGTGTGAAATAAGCTAGTTCTGTTCTGGGAATGAGTTGATTTCTTAACAACAATCTTCGGTGCAGGATGACCAACCTTTCCTAGTTTGTGTAATCTAAAAAGATGTACAACTTAGTAGATTCACCTCATTTCTAACGTAGTTTCTTTAGAAAACAAACACCTTCATTGCTGAACACAGTACTTTGTGAAATAAGCCCGTTCTGTTCTCCAAATGAGTTACTTTCTTACGAAGAGTCTTAAGTGCAGCAAGATCAAAGTTTCCTAGGTTCTGTAATGTAACATGATGTACAACTTAGTAGACTAGCTTCATTTCTAAAGTAGTTTGTTCAGAAAACAAACCCCTTCATTTCTGAACACTGTACTGTGTGAAATAAGCTAGTTCTGTTTTCCGAATTAGTTGCTTTCTTAAGAAGTATCTTCACTGCAGCAAGATCAAACATTCCTAGTTTGTGTAATCTAACAAGATGTAGAACTTAGTAGATTCACCTCATTTCTCACGTAGTTTCGTTAGAAAACAAACACCTTCATTGCCGAACACAGTACTGTGTGAAATAAGCTAGTTCTGTACTCGGAATGAGTTGCTTTCTTAACAAGAATCTTCAGTGCAGGAAGATCAAACTTTCCTGGTTTGTGTAATCTAACAAGATGTAGAACTTAGTAGATTCACCTCATTTCTAACGTAGTTTCGTTAGAAAACAAACACCTTCATTGCCGAACACAGTACTGTGTGAAATAAGCCCGTTCTGTTCTCCAAATGAGTTGCTTTCTTACGAAGAGTTTAAAGTGCAGCAAGATCAAACTTTCCTAGGTTCTGTAATGTAACATGATGTACACCTTAGTAGACTAGCTTCATTTCTAAAGAGGTTTGTTCAGAAAACAAACGCCTTCATTTCTGAACACTGTACTATGTGAAATAAGCTAGTTCTGTTTTCCGAATTAGTTGCTTTGTTAAGAAGTATCTTCACTGCAGCAAGATCAAAGTTTCCTAGTTTGTGTAATCTAACAAGATGTACAACTTAGTAGATTCATCTCATTTCTAACGTAGTTTGTTTAGAAAACAAACACCTTCATTGCCGAACACAGTACTGTGTGAAATAAGCTAGTTCAGTTCTGGGAATGAGTTGATTTCTTAACAACAATCTTCAGTGCAGGAAGATCAAACGTTCCTAGTTTGTGTAATCTAAAAAGATGTACAACTTAGTAGATTCACCTCATTTCTAACGTAGTTTGTTTAGAAAACAAACACCTTCATTGCCGAACACAGTACTGTGTGAAAAAAGCTAGTTCTGTACTCGGAATGAGTTGCTTTCTTAACAAGAATCTTCAGTGCAGGAAGATCAAACTTTCCTAGTTTGTGTAATCTAACAAGATGTACAACTTAGTAGATTCACCTCATTTCTAACGTAGTTTCTTTAGAAAACAAACACCTTCATTGCCGAACACAGTACTGTGTGAAATAAGCCCGTTCTGTTCTCCAAATGAGTTGCTTTCTTACGAAGAGTTTTAAGTGCAGCAAGATCAAACTTTCCTAGGTTCTGTAATGTAACATGATGTACACCTTAGTAGACTTGCTTCATTTCTAAAGAGGTTTGTTCAGAAAACAAACGCCTTGATTTCTGAACACCGTACTGTGTGAAATAAGCTAGTTCTGTTTTCCTAATTAGTTGCTTTGTTAAGAAGTATCTTCACTGCAGCAAGATCAAACTTTCCTAGTTTGTGTAATCTAACAAGATGTACAACTTAGTAGATTCACCTCATTTCTAACCTAGTTTGTTTAGAAAACAAACACCTTCATTGCCGAACACAGTACTATGTGAAATAAGCTAGTTCTGTTCTCGAATGAGTTGCTTTCTTAACAAGAATCTTCAGTGCAGGAAGATCAAACTTTCCTAGATTGTGTAATCTAACAAGATGTACAACTTAGTAGATTCACCTCATTTCTAACGTAGTTTGTTTAGAAAACAAACACCTTCATTTCCGAACACAGTACTGTGTGAAATAAGCTAGTTCTGTTCTTGGAATGAGTTGATTTCTTAACAAGAATCTTCAGTGCAGGAAGATCAAACTTTCCTAGTTTGTCTAATCTAAAAAGATGTACAACTTAGTAGATTCACCTCATTTTTAACGTAGTTTGTTTAGAAAACAAACACCTTCATTGCCGAACACAGTACTGTGTGAAATAAGCTAGTTCTGTACTCGGAATGAGTTGCTTT
The DNA here is from genome assembly GCA_036365145.1 of Orientallactaga sibirica. NCBI lineage: Eukaryota > Metazoa > Chordata > Mammalia > Rodentia > Dipodidae > Orientallactaga > Orientallactaga sibirica. Next base: position 334,299 of record JAEOAD010002665.1, on the reverse strand, counting down.
CTTAACAAGAATCTTCAGTGCAGGAAGATCAAACTTTCCTAGTTTGTGTAATCTAACAAGATGTACAACTTAGTAGATTCACCTCATTTCTAACGTAGTTTGTTCAGAAAACAAACCCCTTCATTTCTGAACACTGTAATGTGTGAAATAAGCTAGTTCTGTTTTCCCAATTAGTTGCTTTGTTAAGTAGTATCTTCAGTGCAGCAAGATCAAACTTTCCTAGTTTGTGTAATCTAAGATGATGTACAACTTAGTAGATTCATCTCATTTCTAACGTAGTTTGTTTAGAAAACAAACACCTTCAATGCCGAACACAGTACTGTGTGAAATAAGCTAGTTCTGTTCTGGGAATGAGTTGATTTCTTAACAACAATCTTCGGTGCAGGATGACCAACCTTTCCTAGTTTGTGTAATCTAAAAAGATGTACAAATTAATAGATTCACCTCATTTCTAACGTAGTTTCTTTAGAAAACAAACACCTTCATTGCCGAACACAGTACTGTGTGAAATAAGCCCGTTCTGTTCTCCAAATGAGTTGCTTTCTTACGAAGAGTCTTAAGTGCAGCAAGATCAAACTTTCCTAGTTTCTGTAATGTAACATGATGTACAACTTAGTAGACTAGCTTCATTTCTAAAGTAGTTTGTTCAGAAAACAAACCCCTTCATTTCTGAACACTGTCCTGTGTGAAATAAGCTAGTTCTGTTTTCCTAATTAGTTGCTTTCTTAAGAAGTATCTTCACTGCAGCAAGATCAAACTTTCCTAGTTTGTGTAATCTAACAAGATGTAGAACTTAGTAGATTCACCTCATTTCTCACGTAGTTTCTTTAGAAAACAAACACCTTCATTGCCGAACACAGTACTCTGTGAAATAAGCTAGTTCTGTACTCGGAATGAGTTGCTTTCTTAACAAGAATCTTCAGTGCAGGAAGATCAAACTTTCCTAGTTTGTGTAATCTAACAAGATGTACAACTTAGTAGATTCACCTCATTTCTAACGTAGTTTGTTTAGAAAACAAACACATTCATTGCCGAACACAGTACTATGTGAAATAAGCTCGTTCTGTTCTCCAAATGAGTTGCTTTCTTACGAAGAGTTTTAAGTGCAGCAAGATCAAACTTTCCTAGGTTCTGTAATGTAACATGATGTACACCTTAGTAGACTAGCTTCATTTCTAAAGAGGTTTGTTCAGAAAACAAACGCCTTTATTTCTGAACACTGTACTGTGTGAAATAAGCTAGTTCTGTTTTCCGAATTAGTTGCTTTGTTAAGAAGTATCTTCACTGCAGCAAGATCAAACATTCCTAGTTTGTGTAATCTAACAAGATGTACAACTTAGTAGATTCACCTCATTTCTAACCGAGTTTGTTTAGAAAACAAACACCTTCATTGCCGAACACAGTACTGTGTGAAATAAGCTAGTTCTGTTCTGGGAATGAGTTGATTTCTTAACAAGAATCTTCAGTGCAGGAAGATCAAACTTTCCTAGTTTGTGTAATCTAACAAGATGTACAACTTAGTAGATTCACCTCATTTCTAACGTAGTTTGTTTAGAAAACAAACACCTTCATTGCCGAACACAGTACTGTGTGAAATAAGCTAGTTCTGTTCTCGGAATGAGTTGCTTTCTTAACAAGAATCTTCAGTGCAGGGAGATCAAACTTTCCTAGTTTGTGTAATCTAACAAGATGTACAACTCAGTAGATTCATCTCATTTCCAACGTAGTTTGTTGAGAAGACAAACACCTTCATTGCCGAACACAGTACTGTGTAAATAAGCTAGTTCTGTTCTTGGAATGAGTTGATTTCTTAACAACAATCTTCAGTGCAGGAAGATCAAACTTTCCTAGTTTGTGTAATCTAAAAAGATGTACAACTTAGTAGATTCACCTCATTTCTAACGTAGTTTGTTTAGAAAACAAACATCTTCATTGCCAACACAGGACTGTGTGAAATAAGGCCGTTCTGTTCTCGAATGAGTTGCTTTCTTACGAAGAGTCTTCAGTGCAGCAAGATCAAACTTACCTTGTTTGTGTAATCTAACAAGATGTACAACTTAGTAGATTCACCTCATTTCTAACGTAGTTTCTTTAGAAAACAAACACCTTCATTGCCGAACACAGTACTGTGTGAAATAAGCCCGCTTCTATTCTCCAAATGAGTTGCTTTCTTCTGAAGAGTCTTAAGTGCAGGAAGATCAAACTTTCCTAGTTTCTGTAATGTAACATGATGTACAACTTAGTAAACTAGCTTCATTTCTAAAGTGGTTTGTTCAGAAAACAAACCCCTTCATTTCTGAACACTGTACTGTGTGAAATAAGCTAGTTCTGTTTTCTGAATTAGTTGCTTTGTTAAGAAGTATCTTCACTGCAGCAAGATCAAACTTTCCTAGTTTGTGTAATCTAACAAGATGTACAACTTAGTAGATTCACCTCATTTCTATCGTAGTTTCTTTAGAAAACAAACACCTTCATTGCCGAACACAGTACTGTGTGAAATAAGCCCGTTCTGTTCTCCAAATTAGTTGCTTTCTTACGTAGAGTCTTAAGTGCAGCAAGGTCAATCTTTCCTAGTTTCTGTAATGTAACATGATGTACAACTTAGTAGACTAGCTTCATTTCTAAAGTAGTTTGTTCAGAAAACAATACCCTTCATTTCTGAACACTGTACTGTGAAAATAAGCTAGTTCTGTTTTCCAATTAGTTGCTTTGTTAAGAAGTATCTTCACTGCAGCAAGATCAAACTTTCCTAGTTTGTGTAATCTAACAAGATGTAGAACTTAGTATATTCACCTCATTTCTCACGTTGTTTCTTTAGAAAACAAACACCTTCATTGCCGAACACAGTACTGTGTGAAATAAGCTAGTTCTGTACTCGGAATGAGTTGCTTTCTTATCAAGAATCTTCAGTGCAGGAAGATCAAACTTTCCTTGTTTGTGTAATCTAACAAGATGTACAACTTAGTAGATTCACCTCATTTCTAACCTAGTTTGCTTAGAAAACAAACACCTTCATTGCCGAACACAGTACTGTGTGAAATAAGCTAGTTCTGTTCTTGGAATGAGTTGCTTTCTTAACAAGAATCTTCAGTGCAGGAAGATCAAACATTCCTAGGTTGTGTAATCTAACAAGATGTACAACTTAGAAGATTCACCTCATTTCTAACGTAGTTTATTTAGAAAACAAACACCTTCATTTCCGAACACAGTACTGTGTGAAATAAGCTAGTTCTGTTCTTGGAATGAGTTGATTTCTTAACAAGAATCTTCAGTGCAGGAAGATCAAACTTTCCTAGTTTGTCTAATCTAAAAAGATGTACAACTTAGTAGATTCACGTCATTTTTAATGTAGTTTGTTTAGAAAACAAACACCTTCATTGCCGAACACAGTACTGTGTGAAATAAGGCCGTTCTGTTCTCGGAATGAGTTGCTTTCTTACGAAGAGTCTTCAGTGCAGCAAGATCAAACTTTCCTAGTTTCTGTAATGTAACATGATGTACAACTTAGTAGACTAGCTTCATTTCTAAAGTAGTTTGTTCAGAAAACAAACCCCTTCATTTCTGAACACTGTAATGTGTGAAATAAGCTAGTTCTGTTTTCCGAATTAGTTGCTTTGTTAAGTAGTATCTTCATTGCAGCAAGATCAAACTTTCCTACTTTGTGTAATCTAAGATGATGTACAACTTAGTAGATTCATCTCATTTCTAACGTACTTGGTTAGAAAACAAACACCTTCAATGCCGAACCCAGTACTGTGTGAAATAAGCTAGTTCTGTTCTGGGAATGAGTTGATTTCTTAACAACAATCTTCGGTGCAGGATGACCAACCTTTCCTAGTTTGTGTAATCTAAAAAGATGTACAACTTAGTAGATTCACCTCATTTCTAACGTAGTTTCTTTAGAAAACAAACACCTTCATTGCCGAACACAGTACTGTGTGAAATAAGCCCGTTCTGTTCTCCAAATGAGTTGCTTTCTTACGAAGAGTCTTAAGTGCAGCAAGATCAAAGTTTCCTAGGTTCTGTAATGTAACATGATGTACACCTTAGTAGACTAGCTTCATTTCTAAAGTTGTTTGTTCAGAAAACAAACGCCTTCATTTCTGAACACTGTACTGTGTGAAATAAGCTAGTTCTGTTTTCCGAATTAGTTGCTTTGTTAAGAAGTATCTTCACTGCAGCAAGATCAAACTTTCCTAGTTTGTGTAATCTAACAAGATGTACAACTTAGTAGATTCATCTCATTTCTAACGTAGTTTGTTTAGAAAACAAAGACCTTCATTGCCGAACACAGTACTGTGTGAAATAAGCTAGTTCAGTTCTGGGAATGAGTTGATTTCTTAACAACAATCTTCAGTGCAGGAAGATCAAACGTTCCTAGTTTGTGTAATCTAAAAAGATGTACAACTTAGTAGATTCACCTCATTTCTAACGTAGTTTGTTTAGAAAACAAACACCTTCATTGCCGAACACAGTACTGTGTGAAATAAGCTAATTCTGTACTCGGAATGAGTTGCTTTCTTAACAAGAATCTTCAGTGCAGGAAGATCAAACTTTCCTAGTTTGTGTAATCTAACAAGATGTACAACTTAGTAGATTCACCTCATTTCTAACGTAGTTTCTTTAGAAAACAAACACCTTCATTGCCGAACACAGTACTGTGTGAAATAAGCCCGTTCTGTTCTCCAAATGAGTTGCTTTCTTATGAAGAGTTTTAAGTGCAGCAAGATCAAACTTTCCTAGGTTCTATAATGTAACATGATATACCCCTTAGTAGACCAGCTTCATTTCTAAAGAGGTTTGTTCAGAAAACAAACGCCTTCATTTCTGAACACTGTACTGTGTGAAATAAGCTAGTTCTGTTTTCCTAATTAGTTGCTTTGTTAAGAAGTATCTTCACTGCAGCAAGATCAAACTTTCCTAGTTTGTGTAATCTAACAAGATGTACAACTTAGTAGATTCACCTCATTTCTAACCTAGTTTGTTTAGAAAACAAACACCTTCATTGCCGAACACAGTACTGTGTGAAATAAGCTGGTTCTGTTCTCGGAATGAGTTGCTTTCTTAACAAGAATCTTCAGTGCAGGAAGATCAAACTTTCCTAGTTTGTGTAATCTAACAAGATGTACAACTTAGTAGATTCACCTCATTTCTAACGTAGTTTGTTTAGAAAACAAACACCTTCATTTCCGAACACAGTACTGTGTGAAATAAGCTAGTTCTGTTCTTGGAATGAGTTGATTTCTTAACAAGAATCTTCAGTGCAGGAAGATCAAACTTTCCTAGTTTGTCTAATCTAAAAAGATGTACAACTTCGTACATTCACCTCATTTTTAACGTAGTTTGTTTAGAAAACAAACACCTTCATTGCCGAACACAGTACTGTGTGAAATAAGGCCGTTCTGTTCTCGGAATGAGTTGCTTTCTTACGAAGAGTCTTCAGTGCAGCAAGATCAAACTTTCCTAGTTTCTGTAATGTAACATGATGTACAACTTAGTAGACTAGCTTCATTTCTAAAGTAGTTTGTTCAGAAAACAAACCCCTTCATTTCTGAACACTGTAATGTGTGAAATAAGCTAGTTCTGTTTTCCCAGTTAGTTGCTTTGTTAAGTAGTATCTTCAGTGCAGCAAGATCAAACTTTCCTAGTTTGTGTAATCTAACAAGATGTAGAACTTAGTAGATTCACCTCATTTCTCACGTTGTTTCTTTAGAAAACAAACACCTTCATTGCCGAACACAGTACTGTGTGAAATAAGCTAGTTCTGTACTCGGAATGAGTTGCTTTCTTATTAAGAATCTTCAGTGCAGGAAGATCAAACTTTCCTAGTTTGTGTAATCTAACAAGATGTACAACTTAGTAGATTCACCTCATTTCTAATGTAGTTTGTTTAGAAAACAAACACCTTCATTGCTGAACACAGTACTGTGTGAAATAAGCTAGTTCTATTCTCAGAATGAGTTGCTTTCTTAACAAGAATCTTCAGTGCAGGAAGATCAAACTTTCCTAGGTTGTGTAATCTAACAAGATGTACAACCTAGTAGATTCACCTCATTTCTAACGTAGTTTGTTTAGAAAACAAACACCTTCATTTCCGAACACAGTACTGTGTGAAATAAGCTAGTTCTGTTCTTGGAATGAGTTGATTTCTTAACAAGAATCTTCAGTGCAGGAAGATCAAACTTTCCTAGTTTGTCTAATCTAAAAAGATGTACAACTTAGTAGATTCACCTCATTTTTAACGTAGTTTGTTTAGAAAACAAACACCTTCATTGCCGAACACAGTACTGTGTGAAATAAGGACGTTCTGTTCTCGGAATGAGTTGCTTTCTTATGAAGAGTCTTCAGTGCAGCAAGATCAAACTTACCTTGTTTGTGTAATCTAACAAGTTGTACAACTTAGTTGATTCACCTCATTTCTCACGTAGTTTCTTTAGAAAACAAACACCTTCATTGCCGAACACAGTACTGTGTGAAATAAGCTAGTTCTGTACTCGGAATGAGTTGCTTTCTTAACAAGAATCTTCAGTTCAGGAAGATCAAACTTTCCTAGTTTGTGTAATCTAACAAGATGTACAACTTAGTAGATTCACCTCATTTCTCACGTAGTTTCTTTAGAAAACAAACACCTTCATTGCCGAACACAGTACTGTGTGAAATAAGCCCGTTCTGTACTCGGAATGAGTTGCTTTCTTAACAAGAATCTTCAGTGCAGGTAGATCAAACTTTCCTATTTTATGTAATCTAACAAGATGTACAACTTAGTAGATTCACCTCATTTCTAACGTAGTTTGTTTAGAAAACAAACACCTTCATTGCCAAACACAGTACTGTGTGAAATAAGCTAGTTCTGTTCTCGTAATGAGTTGCTTTCTTAACAAGAATCTTCAGTGCAGGAAGATCAAACTTTCCTAGTTTGTGTAATCTAACAAGATGTACAACTTAGTAGATTCACCTCATTTCTAACGTAGTTTGTTTAGAAAACAAACACCTTCATTGCCGAACACAGTACTGTGTGAAATAAGCCCGTTCTGTTCTCCAAATGAGTTGCTTTCTTACGAAGAGTCTTAAGTGCAGCAAGATCAAACTTTCCTAGTTTCTGTAATGTAACATGATGTACAACTTAGTAGACTAGCTTCATTTCTAAAGTAGTTTGTTCAGAAAACAAACCCCTTCATTTCTGAACACTGTACTGTGTGAAATAAGCTAGTTCTGTTTTCCGAATTAGTTGCTTTGTTAAGAAGTATCTTCACTGCAGCAAGATCAAACTTTCCTAGTTTGTGTAATCTAACAAGATGTAGAACTTAGTAGATTCACCTCATTTCTCACGTAGTTTCTTTAGAAAACAAACACCTTCATTGCCGAACACAGTACTGTGTGAAATAAGCTAGTCCTGTACTCGGAATGAGTTGCTTTGTTAACAAGAATCTTCAGTGCAGGAAGATCAAACTTTCCTAGTTTGTGTAATCTAACAAGATGTACAACTTAGTAGATTCACCTCATTTCTAACGTAGTTTGTTTAGAAAACAAACACCTTCATTGCCGAACACAGTACTGTATTAAATAAGCTACTTCTGTTCTCGGAATGAGTTGCTTTCTTAACAAGAATCTTCAGTGCAGGAAGATCAAACTTTCTAGTTTGTGTAATCTAACAAGATGTACAACTTAGTAGATTCACCTCATTTCTAACGTAGTTTGTTTAGAAAACAAACACCTTCATTGCCGAACACAGTACTGTGTGAAATAAGCTAGTTCTGTTCTTGGAATGAGTTGATTTCTTCACAAGAATCTTCAGTGCAGGAAGATCAAACTTTCCTAGTTTGTGTAATCTAAAAAGATGTACAACTTAGTAGATTCACCTCATTTCTAACGTAGTTTGTTTAGAAAACAAACACCTTCATTGCCGAACACAGTACTGTGTGAAACAAGGCCGTTCTGTTCTCGGAATGAGTTGCTTTCTTACGCAGAGTCTTCAGTGCAGCAAGATCAAACTTACCTTCTTTGTGTAATCTAACCAGATGTACCACTTAGTAGATTCACCTCATTTCTAACGTAGTTTCTCTAGAAAACAAACACCTTCATTGCCAACACAGTACTGTGTGAAATAAGCCCGTTCTGTTCTCCCAAATGAGTTGCTTTCTTACGAAGAGTCTTCAGTGCAGCAAGATCAAACTTTCCTAGTTTCTGTAATGTCACATGATGTACAACTTAGTAAACTAGCTTCATTTCTAAAGTGGTTTATTCAGAAAACAAACCCCTTCATTTCTGAACACTGTACTGCGTGAAATAAGCTAGTTCTGTTTCCCGAATTAGTTGCTTTGTTAAGAAGTATCTTCACTGCAGCAAGATCAAACTTTCCTAGTTTGTGTAATCTCACAAGAGGTACAACTTAGTAGATTCACCTCATTTCTATCGTAGTTTCTTTAGAAAACAAACACCTTCATTGCCGAACACAGTACTGTGTGAAATAAGCCCGTTCTGTTCTCCAAATGAGTTGCCTTCTTACGTAGAGTCTTAAGTGCAGCAAGGTCAATCTTTCCTAGTTTCTGTAATGTAACATGATGTACAACTTAGTAGACTAGCTTCATTTCTAAAGTAGTTTGTTCAGAAAACAAACCCCTTCATTTCTGAACACTGTACTGTGTGAAATAAGCTAGTTCTGTTTTCCGAATTAGTTGCTTTGTTAAGAAGTATCTTCACTGCAGCAAGATCAAACGTTCCTAGTTTGTGTAATCTAACAAGATGTAGAACTTAGTAGATTCACGCCATTTCTCACGTAGTTTCTTTAGAAAACAAACACCTTCATTGCCCAACACAGCACTGTGTGAAATAAGCTTGTTCTGTACTCGGAATGAGTTGCTTTCTTAACAAGAATCTTCAGTGCAGGAAGATCAAACTTTCCTAGTTTGTGTAATCTAACAAGATGTACAACTTAGTAGATTCACCTCATTTCTAACGTAGTTTGTTTAGAAAACAAACACCTTCATTGCCGAACACAGTACTGTGTGAAATAAGCTAGTTCTGTTCTCGGAATGAGTTGCTTTCTTAACAAGAATCTTCAGTGCAGGAAGATCAAACGTTCCTAGTTTGTGGAATCTAACAAGATGTACAACTTAGTAGATTCACCTCATTTCTAACGTAGTTTGTTTAGAAAAAAAACACCTTCATTGCCGAACCCAGTACTGTATTTAATAAGCTAGTTCTGTTCTAGGAATGAGTTGATTTCTTAACAAGAATCTTCAGTGCAGGAAGATCAAACTTTCTTAGTTTGTGTAATCTAAAAAGATGTACAACTTAGTAGATTCACCTCATTTCTAACGTAGTTTGTTTAGAAAACAAACACCTTCATTGCCGAACACAGTACTGTGTGAAACAAGGCCGTTCTGTTCTCGGAATGAGTTGCTTTCTTACGAAGAGTCTTCAGTGCAGCAAGATCAAACTTACCTTCTTTGTGTAATCTAACCATATGTACCACTTAGTCGATTCACCTCATTTCTAACGTAGTTTCTCTAGAAAACAAACACCTTCATTGCCTAACACAGTACTGTGTGGAATAAGACCGTTCTGTTCTCCAAATGAGTTGCTTTCTTACGAAGAGTCTTCAGTGCAGCAAGATCAAACTTTCCTAGTTTCTGTAATGTAACATGATGTACAACTTAGTAAACTAGCTTCATTTCTAAAGTGGTTTGTTCAGAAAACAAACCCCTTCATTTCTGAACACTGTACAGCGTGAAATAAGCTAGTTCTGTTTTCCGAATTAGTTGCTTTGTTAAGAAGTCTCTTCACTGCAGCAAGATCAAACGTTCCTAGTTTGTGTAATCTAACAAGAGGTACAACTTAGTAGATTCACCTCATTTCTATCGTAGTTTCTTTAGAAAACAAACACCTTCATTGCCGAACACAGTACTGTGTGAAATAAGCCCGTTCTGTTCTCCAAATGAGTTGCTTTCTTACGTAGAGTCTTAAGTGCAGCAAGGTCAATCTTTCGTAGTTTCTGTAATGTAACATGATGTACAACTTAGTAGACTAGCTTCATTTCTAAAGTAGTTTGTTCAGAAAACAAACCCCTTCATTTCTGAACACTGTACTGTGTGAAATAAGCTAGTTCTGTTTTCTGAATTAGTTGCTTTGTTAAGAAGTATCTTCACTGCAGCAAGATCAAACATTCCTAGTTTGTGTAATGTAACAAGATGTAGAAATTAGTAGATTCACCTCATTTCTCACGTAGTTTCTTTAGAAAACAAACACCTTCATTGCCGAACACAGTACTGTGTGAAATAAGCTAGATCTGTACTCGGAATGAGTTGCTTTCTTAACAAGAATCTTCAGTGCAGGAATATCAAACTTTCCTAGTTTGTGTAATCTAATAAGATGTACAACTTAGTACATTCACCTCATTTGTAACGTAGTTTGTTTAGAAAAGAAACACCATTATTGCCGAACACAGTACTGTGTGAAATAAGGCCGTTCTGTTCTCGGAATGAGTTGCTTTCTTACGAAGAGTCTTCAATGCAGCAAGATGAAACTTACCTTGTTTGTGTAATCTAACAAGATGTACAACTTAGTAGATTCACCTCATTTCTAACGTAGTTTGTTTAGAAAACAAACACCTTCATTGCCGAACACAGTACTGTGTGAAATAAGGCCGTTCTGTTCTCGCAATGAGTTGCTTTCTTACGAAGAGTCTTAAGTGCAGCAAGATCAAACTTTCCTAGTTTCTGTAATGTAACATGATGTACAACTTAGTAGACTAGCTTCATTTCTAAAGTAGTTTGTTCAGAAAACAAACCCCTTCATTTCTGAACACTGTACTGTGTGAAATAAGCTAGTTCTGTTTTCCGAATTAGTTGCTTTGTTAAGAAGTATCTTCACTGCAGCAAGATCAAACTTTCCTAGTTTGTGTAATCTAACAAGATGTACAACTTAGTAGATTCACCTCATTTCTATCGTAGTTTCTTTAGAAAACAAACACCTTCTCTGCCGAACACAGTACTGTTTGAAATAAGCCCGTTCTGTTCTCCAAATGAGTTGCTTTCTTACGTAGATTCTTAAGTGCAGCAAGGTCAATCTTTCCTAGTTTCTGTAATGTAACATGATGTACAACTTAGTAGACTAGCTTCATTTCTAAAGTAGTTTGTTCAGAAAACAAACCCCTTCATTTCTGAACACTGCACTGTGTGAAATAAGCTAGTTCTGTTTTCCGAATTAGTTGCTTTGTTAAGAAGTATCTTCACTGCAGCAAGATCAAACGTTCCTAGTTTGTGTAATCTAACAAGATGTAGAACTTAGTAGATTCACCTCATTTCTCACGTAGTTTCTTTAGAAAACAAACACCTTCATTGCCGAACACAGTGCTGTGTGAAATAAGCTAGTTCTGTTCTCGGAATGAGTTGCTTTCTTAACAAGAATCTTCAGTGCAGGGAGATCAACCTTTCCTAGTTTGTGTAATCTAACAAGATGTACAACTTAGTAGATTCACCTCATTTCTAACGTAGTTTGTTTAGAAAACAAACACCTTCATTGCCGAACACAGTACTGTGTGAAATAAGCTAGTTCTGTACTCGGAATGAGTTGCTTTCTTAACAAGAATCTTCAGTGCAGGGAGATCAAACTTTCCTAGTTTGTGTAGTCTAACAAGATGTACAACTTAGTAGATTCACCTCATTTCTAACGTAGTTTGTTTAGAAAACAAACACCTTCATTGCCGAACACAGTACTGTGTGAAATAAGGCCGTTCTGTTCTCGGAATGAGTTGCTTTCTTATGAAGAGTCTTCAGTGCAGCAAGATCAAACTTACCTTCTTTGTGTAATCTAACCAGATGTACCACTTAGTAGATTCACCTCATTTCTAACGTAGTTTCTCTAGAAAACAAACACCTTCATTGTCGAACACAGTACTGTGTGAAATAAGCCCGTTCTGTTCTCCAAATGAGTTGCTTTCTTACGAAGAGTCTTAAGTGCAGCAAGATCAAACTTTCCTACTTTCTGTAATGTAACATGATGTACAACTTAGTAAACTAGCTTCATTTCTAAAGTGGTTTGTTCAGAAAACAAACCCCTTCATTTCTCAACACTGTACTGCGTGAAATAAGCCATTTCTGTTTTCCGAATTAGTTGCTTTGTTAAGAAGTATCTTCACTGCAGCAATATCAAACTTTCCTAGTTTGTGTAATCTAACAAGATGTACAACTTAGTAGATTCACCTCATTTCTATCGTAGTTTCTTTAGAAAACAAACACCTTCATTGCCGAACACAGTACTGTGTGAAATAAGCCCGTTCTGTTCTCCAAATGAGGTGCTTTCTTACGTAGAGTCTTAAGTGCAGCAAGGTCAATCTTTCCTAGTTTCTGTAATGTAACATGATGTACAACTTAGTAGACTAGCTTCATTTCTAACGTAGTTTGTTCAGAAAACAAACCCCTTCATTTCTGAACACTGTACTGTGTGAAATAAGCTAGTTCTGTTTTCCGAATTAGTTGCTTTGTTAAGAAGTATCTTCACTGCAGCAAGATCAAACGTTCCTAGTTTGTGTAATGTAACAAGATGTAGAACTTAGTAGATTCACCTCATTTCTCACGTAGTTTCTTTAGAAAACAAACACCTTCATTGTCGAACACAGTACTGTGTGAAATAAGCTAGTTCTGTACTCGGAATGAGTTGCTTTCTTAACAAGAATCTTCAGTGCAGGGAGTTCAAACTTTCCTAGTTTGTGTAATCTAACAGGATATACAACTTAGTAGATTCACCTCATTTCTTACGTAGTTTGTTTAGAAAACAAACACCTTCATTGCCGAACACAGTACTGTGTGAAATAAGCTAGATCTGTTCTCGGAATGAGTTGCTTTCTTAACAAGAATCTTCAGTGCAGGAAGATCAAACTTTCCTAGTTTGTGTAATCTAACAAGATGTACAACTTAGTAGATTCACCTCATTTCTAACGTAGTTTGTTTAGAAAACAAACACCTTCATTGACGAACCCAGTACAGTGTGAAATAAGCTAGTTCTGTTCTTGGAATGAGTTGATTTCTTAAGAAGAATCTTCAGTGCAGGAAGATCAAACTTTCCTAGTTTGTGTAATCTAAAAAGATGTACAACTTAGTAGATTCACCTCATTACTAACGTAGTTTGTTTACAAAACAAACACCTTCATTGCCGAACACAGTACTGTGTGAAATAAGCTAGATCTGTTCTCGGAATGAGTTGCTTTCTTAACAAGAATCTTCAGTGCAGGAAGATCAAACTTTCCTAGTTTGTGTAATCTAACAAGATGTACAACTTAGTAGATTCACCTCATTTCTAACGTAGTTTGTTTAGAAAACAAACACCTTCATTGCCGAACACAGTACTGTGTGAAATAAGCCCGTTCTGTTCTCCAAATGAGTTGCTTTCTTACGAAGAGTCTTAAGTGCAGCAAGATCAAACTTTCCTAGTTTCTGTAATGTAACATGTTGTACAACTTAGTAAACTAGCTTCATTTCTAAAGTGGTTTGCTCAGATTACAAACCCCTTCATTTCTGAACACTGTACTGTGTGAAATAAGCTAGTTCTGTTTTCCGAATTAGTTGCTTTGTTAAGAAGTATCTTCACTGCAGCAAGATCAAACATTCCTAGTTTGTGTAATCTAACAAGATGTACAACTTAGTAGATTCACCTCATTTCTCACGTAGTTTCTTTAGAAAACAAACACCTTCATTGCCGAACACAGTACTGTGTGAAATAAGGCCGTTCTGTTCTCGGAATGAATTGCTTTCTTACGAAGACTCTTCAGTGCAGCAAGATCAAACTTACCTTCTTTGTGTAATCTAACCAGATGTACCACTTAGTAGATTCACCTCATTTCTAACGTAGTTTGTTTAGAAAACAAACACCTTCATTGCCGAACACAGTACTGTGTGAAATAAGCCCGTTCTGTTCTCCAAATGAGTTGCTTTCTTACGAAGAGTCTTAAGTGCAGCAAGATCAAACTTTCCTAGTTTCTGTAATGTAACATGATGTACAACTTAGTAGACTAGCTTCATTTCTAAAGTAGTTTGTTCAGAAAACAAACCCCTTCATTTCTGAACACTGTACTGTGTGAAATAAGCTAGTTCTGTTTTCCGAATTAGTTGCTTTTTTAAGAAGTATCTTCACTGCAGCCAGATCAAACTTTCCTAGTTTGTGTAATCTAACAAGATGTAGAACTTAGTAGATTCACCTCATTTCTCACGTAGTTTCTTCAGAAAACAAACACCTTCATTGCCGAACACAGTACTGTGTGAAATAAGCAGGTTCTGTACTGGGAATGAGTTGCTTTCTTAACAAGAATCTTCAGTGCAGGAAGATCAAACTTTCCTAGTTTGTGTAATCTAACAAGATGTACAACTTAGTAGATTCACCTCATTTCTAACGTAGTTTGTTTAGAAAACAAACACCTTCATTGCCGAACACAGTACTGTGTGATATAAGGCCGTTCTGTTCTCGGAATGAGTTGCTTTCTTACGAACAGTCTTCCGTGCAGCAAGATCAAACTTACCTTCTTTGTGTAATCTAACCAGATGTACCACTTAGTAGATTCACCTCATTTCTAACGTAGTTTCTCTAGAAAACAAACACCTTCATTGCCGAACACAGTAATGTGTGAAATAAGCCCGTTATGTTCTCCAAATGCGTTGCTCTCTTACGAAGAGTTTTAAGTGCAGCAAGATCAAACTTTCCTAGTTTCTGTAAGGTAACATGATGTACAACTTAGTAGACTAGCTTCATTTCTAAAGTTAGTTTGTTCAGAAAACAAACCCTTTCATTTCTGAACACTGTACTGTGTGAAATAAGCTAGTTCTGTTTTCCGAATGAGTTGCTTTTTTGAGAAGTATCTTCACTGCAGCAAGATCAAACTTTCCTAGTTTGTGTAACCTAACAAGATGTAGAACTTAGTAGATTCACCTCATTTCTCACGTAGTTTCTTTAGAAAACAAACACCTTCATTGCCGAACACAGTACTGTGTGAAATAAGCAGGTTCTGTACTGGGAATGAGTTGCTTTCTTAACAAGAATCTTCAGTGCAGGAAGATCAAACTTTCCTAGTTTGTGTAATCTAACAAGATGTACAACTTAGTAGATTCACCTCATTTCTAACGTCGTTTTTTTAGAAAACAAACACCTTCATTGCCGAACACAGTACTGTGTGAAATAAGCTAGTTCTGTTCTTGGAATGAGTTGATTTCTAAACAAGAATCTTCAGTGCAGGAAGATCAAACTTTCCTAGTTTGTGTAATCTAAAAAGATGTACAACTTAGTAGATTCACCTCATTTCTATCGTAGTTTCTTTAGAAAACAAACACCTTCATTGCCGAACACAGTACTGTGTGAAATAAGCCCGTTCTGTTCTCCAAACGAGTTGCTTTCTTACGAAGAGTGTTAAGTGCAGCAAGATCAAACTTTCCTAGTTTGTGTAATCTAACAAGATGTAGAACTTAGTATATTCACCTCATTTCCCACGTAGTTTCTTTAGAAAACAAACACCTTCATGGCCGAACATAGTACTGTGTGAAATAAGCTAGTTCTGTTTTCCGAATGAGTTGCTTTTTTAAGAAGTATCTTCACTGCACCAAGATCAAACTTTCCTTGTTTGTGTAATCTAACAAGATGTAGAACTTAGCAGATTCACCTCATTTCTCACGTAGTTTCTTTAGAAAACAAACACCTTCATTGCCGAACACAGTACTGTGTGAAAAGGGCTAGTTCTGTTCTCGGAATGAGTTGCTTTCTTAAGCAGAATCTTCAGTGCAGGAAGATCAAACTTTCTTTGTTTGTGTAATCTAAGAAGATGTACAACTTCGTACATTCACCTCATTTTTAACGTAGTTTGTTTAGAAAACAAACACCTTCATTGCCGAACACAGTACTGTGTGAAATAAGGCCGTTCTGTTCTCGGAATGAGTTGCTTTCTTACGAAGAGTCTTCAGTGCAGCAAGATCAAACTTTCCTTGTTTGTGTAATCTAACCAGATGTACCACTTAGTAGATTCACCTCATTTCTAACGTAATTTGTTTAGAAAACAAACACTTTCATTGCCGAAGACAGTACTGTGTGAAATAAGCTAGTTCTGTTCTCGGAATGAGTTGCTTTCTTACGAAGAGTCTTCAGTGCAGCAAGATCAAACTTTCCTATTTTTTGTAATGTAACATGATGTATAACTTAGTAGATTAGCTTCACTTCTAAAGTAGTTTTTTCAGAAAACAAACCCCTTCATTTCTGAACACTGTACTGTGTGAAATAAGCTAGTTCTCTTTTCCGAATTAGTTGCTTTGTTAAGAAGTATCTTCACTGCAGCAAGATCAAACTTTCCTAGTTTGTGTAATCTAACAAGATGTAGAACTTAGTAGATTCACCTCATTTCTAACGTAGTTTCTTTAGAAAACAAACACCTTCATTGCCAAACACAGTACTGTGTGAAATAAGCTAGTTGTGTACTCAGAATGAGTTGCTTTCTTAACAAGAATCTTCAGTGCAGGAAGATCAAACTTTCCTAGTTTGTGTAATCTAAGAAGATGTACAACTTAGTAGATTCAACTCATTTCTAACGTAGTTTGTTTAGAAAACAAACACCTTCATTGCCGAACATAGTACTGTGTGAAATAAGCTAGTACTGTTCTCGGAATGAGTTGCTTTCTTAACAAGAATCTTCAGTACAGGAAGATCAAACTTTCCTAGTTTGTGCAATCTAACAAGATGTACAACTTAGTAGATTCACCTCATTTCTAACGTAGTTTGTTTAGAAAACAAACACCTTCATTGCCGAACACAGTACTGTGTGAAATAAGCTAGTTCTGTTCTCGGAATGAGTTGCTTTCTTAACAAGAATCTTCAGTGCAGGGAGATCAAACTTTCCTAGTTTGTGTAATCTGACAAGATGTACAACTTAGTAGATTCAAGTCATTTCTAACGTAGTTTGTTTAGAAAACAAACACCTCTTCATTGCCGAACACAGTACTGTGTGAAATAAGCTAGTTCTGTTCTTGGAATGAGTTGATTTCTTAACAAGCATCTTCAGTGCAGGAAGATCAAACTTTCCTAGTTTGTGTAATCTAAAAAGATGTACAACTTAGTAGATTCACCTCATTTCTAACGTAGTTTCTTTAGAAAACAAAAACCTTCATTGCTGAACACAGTACTGTGTGAAATAAGGCCGTTCTCTTTTCGGAATGAGTTGCTTTCTTACGAAGAGTCTTCAGTGTAGCAAGATCAAACTTACCTTGTTTGGTAATCTAACAAGATGTACAACTTAGTAGATTCACCTCATTTCTAACGTAGTTTCTTTAGAAAACAAACACCTTCATTGTCGAACACAGTACTGTGTGAAATAAGCTAATTCTGTTCTCCAAATGAGTTGCTTTCTTACGAATAGTCTTCAGTGCAGCAAGATCAAACTTTCCTTGTTTGTGTAATCTAACCAGACGTACCACTTAGTAGATTCACCTCATTTCTAACGTCGTTTGTTTAGATAACAAACACCTTCATTGCCAACACAGTACTGTGTGAAATAAGCTAGTTCTGTTCTCGGAATGAGTTGCTTTCTTACGAAGAGTCTTCAGTGCAGGAAGATCAAACTTTCCTAATTTTTGTAATGTAACAAGATATACAACTTAGTAGACACCTCATTTCTAAAAAGTAGTTTGTTCAGAAAACAAACCCCTTCATTTCTGAACACTGTACTGTGTGAAATAAGCTAGTTCTGTTTTCAAATTAGTTGCTTTGTTAAGAAGTATCTTCACTGCAAGAAGATCAAACTTTCCTAGTTTGTGTAATCTAACAAGATGTACAACTTAGTAGATTCACATCATTTCTCACGTAGTTTCTTTAGAAAACAAACACCTTTCATTTCTGAACACAGTACTGTGTGAAATAAGCTAGTTCTGTTTTGGAATGAGTTGCTTTAACAAGAATCTTCACTGCAGGAAGATCTAACTTTCCTAGTTTGTGTAATGTAACAAGATGTACAACTTAGTAGATTCACCTCATTTCTCACGTTGTTTGTTTAGAAAACAAACACCTTCATTGTGTCGAACACAGTACTGTGTGAAATAAGCTAGTTCTGTTCTCGGAATGAGTTGCTTTCTTAACAAGAATCTTCAGTGCAGTAAGATCAAACTTTCCTAGTTTGTGTAATCTAACAAGATGTACAACTTAGTAGATTCACCTCATTTTCTAACATAGTTTGTTTAGAAAACAAACACCTTCATTGCCGAACACAGTACTGTGTGAAATAAGCTAGATCTGTTCTCGGAATGAGTTGATTTCTTAACAAGAATCTTCAGTGCAGGAAGATCAAACTTTCGTAGTTTGTGTAATCTAACAAGATGTACAACTTAGTAGATTCACCTCATTTCTAACGTAGTTTGTTTAGAAAACAAACACCTTCATTGCCAACACAGTACTGTGTGAAATAAGCTAGTTCTGTTCTTGGAATGAGTTGATTTCTTAACAAGAATCTTCAGTGCAGGAGATCAAACTTTCCTAGTTTGTGAAATCTAACAAGATGTACAACTTAGTAGATTCACCTCATTTCTAACGTAGTTTGTTTAGAAAACAAACACCTCTTCATTGCCAAACACAGTACTGTGTGAAATAAGCTAGTTCTGTTCTTGGAATGAGTTGATTTCTTAACAAGAATCTTCAGTGCAGGAAGATCAAACTTTCCTAGTTTGTGTAATCTAAAAAGATGTACAACTTAGTAGATTCACCTCATTTCTAACGTAGTTTCTTTAGAAAACAAACACCTTCATTGCTGAACACAGTACTGTGTGAAATAAGCCCGTTCTGTTCTCCAAATGAGTTGCTTTCTTACGAAGAGTCTTAAGTGCAGCAAGATCAAACTTTCCTAGTTTGTGTAATCTAACCAGATGTACAACTTAGTAGATTCACTTCATTTCCCACGTAGTTTCTTTAGAAAACAAACACCTTCAATTCTGAACACAGTACTGTGTGAAATAAGCTAGTTCTGTTCTCGAATGAGTTGCTTTCTTAACAAGAATCTTCAGTGCAGGAAGATCAAACTTTATTAGTTTGTGTAATCTAAAAAGATGTACAACTTAGTAGATTCACCTCATTTCTAACGTAGTTTGTTTTAGAAAACAAACACCTTCATTGCCGAACAGAGTACTGTGTGAAATAAGGCCGTTCTGTTCTCTGAATGAGTTACTTTCTTACTAAGAGGCTTCAGTGCAGCAAGATCAAACTTACCTTGTTTGTGAAATCTAACAAGATGTACAACTTAGTAGATTCACCTCATTTCTAACGTAGTTTCTTTAGAAAACAAACCCATTGAGTTCTGAACACTGTACTGTGTGAAATAATCTAGTTCTGTTCTCCAATTAGTTGCTTTTTTAAGAAGTCTTCACTGCAGCAAGATCAAACTTTCCTAGTTTGTGTAATCTAACAAGATGTACAACTTAGTAGATTCAGCTTCATTTCTAAAGTAGTTTGTTTAGAAAACAAACACCTTCATTTCTGAACACAGTACTGTGTGAAATAAGCTAGTTCTGTTTTTCGAATGAGTTGCTTTTTAACAAGAATCTTCAGTGCAGGAAGATCAAACTTTCCTAGTTTGTGTAATCTAACAAGATGTACAACTTAGTAGATTTACCTCATTTCTCACGTAGTTTGTTTTAAAACAAACACCTTCATTGCTGAACACAGTACTGTGTGAAATAAGCTAGTTCTGTTCTCGGAATGAGTTGCTTTCTTAACAAGAATCTTTAGTGCAGGAAGATCAAACTTTCCAAGTTTGTGTAATCTAACAAGATCTACAACTTAGTAGATTCACCTCATTTCTAACGTAGTTTGTTTGAAAACAAACACCTTCATTGCGAACACAGTACAGTGTGAAATAAGCTAGTACTGTTCTCGGAATGAGTTGCTTTCTTAACAAGAATCTTCAGTGCAGGAAGATCAAACTTACCTAGTTTGTGTAATCTATCAATATGTACAACTTAGTAGATTCACCTCATTTCTAACGTAGTTTTCTTTAGAAAACAAACACCTTCATTGCCTAACACAGTACTGTGTGAAATAAGGCCGTTCTGTTCTCTGAATGAGTTACTTTCTTACGAAGAGTCTTAAGTGCAGCAAGATCAAACTTTCCTAGTTTCTGTAATCTAACAAGATGTACAAGTTAGTAGATTCACTTCATTTCTAAAGTTAGTTTCTCTAGAAAACAAACCCCTTTCATTTGAACACAGTACTGTGTGAAATAAGCTAGTTCTGTTCTCGCAATGAGTTGCTTTTTTAACAAGAATCTTCAGTGCAGGAAGATCAAACTTTCCAAGTTTGTGTAATCTAACAAGATCTACAACTTAGTAGATTCACCTCATTTCTAACGTAGTTTCTTTAGAAAACAAACACCTTCATTGCGAACACAGTACAGTGTGAAATAAGCTAGTACTGTTCTCGGAATGAGTTGCTTTCTTAACAAGAATCTTCAGTGCAGGAAGATCAAACTTTCCTAGTTTGTGTAATCTAACAATATGTACAACTTAGTAGATTCACCTCATTTCTAACGTCGTTTGTTTAGAAAACAAACACCTTCATTGCCTAACACAGTACTGTGTGAAATAAGCTAGTTCTGTTCTTGGAATGAGTTGATTTCTAAACAAGAGTCTTCAGTGCAGCAAGATCAAACTTTCCTTGTTTGTGTAATCTAAAAGATGTACAAGTTAGTAGATTCACCTCATTTCTAACGTAGTTTCTTTAGAAAACAAACACCTTCATTGCGAACACAGTACTGTGTGAAATAAGCTAGTTCTGTTTTCCAATTAGTTGCTTTGTTAAGAAGTATCTTCACTGCAGCAAGATCAAACTTTCCCTAGTTTTGTAATCTAACAAGATGTAGAACTTAGTAGATTCACCTCATTTCCCACGTAGTTTGTTTAGAAAACAAACACTTTCATGGCCGAACACAGTACTGTGTTAAATAAGCTAGTTCTGTTTTCGGAATGAGTTGCTTTTTAACAAGAATCTTCAGTGCAGGAAGATCAAACTTTCCTAGTTTGTGTAATCTAACAAGATGTACAAATTAGTAGATTCACCTCATTTCTAACGTAGTTTGTTTAGAAAACAAACACCTTCATTGCTGAACACACTACTGTGTGAAATAAGCTAGTTCTGTTCTCGGAATGAGTTGATTTCTTAACAAGAATCTTCAGTGCAGGAAGATCAAACTTTCTTTAGTTTGTGTAATCTCACAAGATGTACAACTTAGTAGATTCACCTCATTTCTAAGGTAGTTTGTTTAGAAAACAAACACCTTCATGGCCGAACACAGTACTGTGTGAAATAAGCTAGTTCTGTTCTGGGATTGAGTTGATTTCTTAACAAGAATCTTCAGTGCAGGAAGATCAAACTTTCCTTGTTTGTGTAATCTAAAAAGATGTACAACTTAGTAGATTCACCTCATTTCTAACGTAGTTTGTTTAGAAAACAAACACCTTCATTGCCGAACACAGTACTGTGTGAAATAAGGCTGTTCTGTTCTCGGAATGAGTTGCTTTCTTAAAGCGTCTTCAGTGCAGCAAGATCAAACTTACCTATTTGTGTAATCTAACACAGATGTATAACTTAGTAGATTCACCTCATTTCTAACGTAGTTTTTCTAGAAAACAAACCCCTTCATTTCCGAACACAGTACTGTGTGAAATAAGCTAGTTCTGTTCTCGGAATGAGTTGCTTTCTTAACAAGAATCTTCAGTGCAGTAAGATCAAACTTTCCTAGTTTGTGTAATCTAACAAGATGTTCAAATTAGTAGATTCACCTCATTTCTAACGTAGTTTGTTTAGAAAACAAACACTTTCATTGCTGAACACACTACTGTGTGAAATAAGCTAGTTCTGTTCTCGGAATGAGTTGATTTCTTAACAAGAATCTTCAGTGCAGGAAGATCAAACTTTCCTAGTTTGTGTAATCTCACAAGATGTACAACTTAGTAGATTCAACTCATTTCCCAACGTAGTTTCTTTAGAAAACAAACACCTTCATTGCCGAACATAGTACTGTGTGAAATAAGCTAGTTCTGTTCTCGGAATGAGTTGCTTTCTTAACAAGAATCTTCAGTGAAGGAAGATCAAACTTCCTAGTTTGTGTAATCTAACAAGATGTACAACTTAGTAGATTCACCTCATTTCTAACGTAGTTTGTTTAGAAAACAAACACCTTCATTGCAGAACACAGTACTGTGTTAAATAAGCTAGTTCTGTTCTCGAATGAGTTGCTTTCTTAACAAGAATCTTCAGTGCAGGAGATCAAACTTTCCTAGTTTGTGTAATCTGACAAGATGTACAACTTAGTAGATTCAAGTCATTTCTAACGTAGTTTGTTTAGAAAACAAACATCTTCATTGCCGAACACAGTACTGTGTGAAATAAGCTAGTTCTGTTCTTGGAATGAGTTGATTTCTTAACAAGCATCTTCAGTGCAGGAAGATCAAACTTTCCTAGTTTGTGTAATCTAAAAAGATGTACAACTTAGTAGATTCACCTCATTTCTAACGTAGTTTCTTTAGAAAACAAAAACTTCATTGCTGAACACAGTACTGTGTGAAATAAGGCCGTTCTCTTTCCGAATGAGTTGCTTTCTTACGAAGAGTCTTCAGTGTAGCAAGATCAAACTTACCTTGTTTGGTAATCTAACAAGATGTACAACTTAGTAGATTCACCTCATTTCTAACGTAGTTTCTTTAGAAAACAAACACCTTCATTGCCGAACACAGTACTGTGTGAAATAAGCTAATTCTGTTCTCGGAATGAGTTGCTTTCTTACGAATAGTCTTCAGTGCAGCAAGATCAAACTTTCCTTGTTTGTGTAATCTAACCAGACGTACCACTTAGTAGATTCACCTCATTTCTAACGTCGTTTGTTTAGATAACAAACACCTTCATTGCCGAACACAGTACTGTGTGAAATAAGCTAGTTCTGTTCTCGGAATGAGTTGCTTTCTTACGAAGAGTCTTCAGTGCAGGAAGATCAAACTTTCCTAATTTTTGTAATGTAACATGATATACAACTTAGTAGACTAGCTTCACTTCTAAAGTAGTTTGTTCAGAAAACAAACCCCTTCATTTCTGAACACTGTACTG
The DNA here is from genome assembly GCA_036365145.1 of Orientallactaga sibirica. Classification (NCBI taxonomy): domain Eukaryota; kingdom Metazoa; phylum Chordata; class Mammalia; order Rodentia; family Dipodidae; genus Orientallactaga; species Orientallactaga sibirica. The sequence goes on along the minus strand of JAEOAD010002665.1, from coordinate 311,193 downwards.
TGTGAAATAAGCTAGTTCTGTTTTCCGAATTAGTTGCTTTGTTAAGAAGTATCTTCACTGCAGCAAGATCAAACTTTCCTAGTTTGTGTAATCTAACAAGATGTAGAACTTAGTAGATTCACATCATTTCTCACGTAGTTTCTTTAGAAAACAAACACCTTCATTGCCGAACACAGTACTGTGTGAAATAAGCTAGTTCTGTACTTGGAATGAGTTGCTTTCTTAACAAGAATCTTCAGTGCAGGAAGATCTAACTTTCCTAGTTTGTGTAATCTAACAAGATGTACAACTTAGTAGATTCACCTCATTTCTAACGTTGTTTGTTTAGAAAACAAACACCTTCATTGCCGAACACAGTACTGTGTGAAATAAGCTAGTACTGTTCTCGGAATGAGTTGCTTTCTTAACAAGAATCTTCAGTGCAGTAAGATCAAACTTTCCTAGTTTGTGTAATCTAACAAGATGTACAACTTAGTAGATTCACCTCATTTCTAACATAGTTTGTTTAGAAAACAAACACCTTCATTGCCGAACACAGTACTGTGTGAAATAAGCTAGTTCTGTTCTCGGAATGAGTTGATTTCTTAACAAGAATCTTCAGTGCAGGAAGATCAAACTTTCGTAGTTTGTGTAATCTAACAAGATGTACAACTTAGTAGATTCACCTCATTTCTAACGTAGTTTGTTTAGAAAACAAACACCTTCATTGCCGAACACAGTACTGTGTGAAATAAGCTAGTTCTGTTCTCGGAATGAGTTGCTTTCTTAACAAGAATCTTCAGTGCAGGGAGATCAAACTTTCCTAGTTTGTGAAATCTAACAAGATGTACAACTTAGTAGATTCACCTCATTTCTAACGTAGTTTGTTTAGAAAACAAACACCTCTTCATTGCCAAACACAGTACTGTGTGAAATAAGCTAGTTCTGTTCTTGGAATGAGTTGATTTCTTAACAAGAATCTTCAGTGCAGGAAGATCAAACTTTCCTAGTTTGTGTAATCTAAAAAGATGTACAACTTAGTAGATTCACCTCATTTCTAACGTAGTTTCTTTAGAAAACAAACACCTTCATTGCTGAACACAGTACTGTGTGAAATAAGCCCGTTCTGTTCTCCAAATGAGTTGCTTTCTTACGAAGAGTCTTAAGTGCAGCAAGATCAAACTTTCCTAGTTTGTGTAATCTAACCAGATGTAGAACTTAGTAGATTCACCTCATTTCCCACGTAGTTTCTTTAGAAAACAAACACCATCAATGCCGAACACAGTACTGTGTGAAATAAGCTAGTTCTGTTCTCGGAATGAGTTGCTTTCTTAACAAGAATCTTCAGTGCAGGAAGATCAAACTTTATTAGTTTGCGTATTCTAAAAAGATGTACAACTTAGTAGATTCACCTCATTTCTAACGTAGTTTGTTTAGAAAACAAACACCTTCATTGCCGAACAGAGTACTATGTGAAATAAGGCCGTTCTGTTCTCTGAATGAGTTACTTTCTTACGAAGAGGCTTCAGTGCAGCAAGATCAAACTTACCTTGTTTGTGAAATCTAACAAGATGTACAACTTAGTAGATTCACCTCATGTCTAACGTAGTTTCTTTAGAAAACAAACCCATTGAGTTCTGAACACTGTACTGTGTGAAATAATCTAGTTCTGTTTTCCGAATTAGTTGCTTTTTTAAGAAGTATCTTCACTGCAGCAAGATCAAACTTTCCTAGTTTGTGTAATCTAAGAAGATGTACAACTTAGTAGATTCACCTCATTTCTATCGTAGTTTGTTTAGAAAACAAACACCTTCATTGCCGAACACAGTACTGTGTGAAATAAGCTAGTACTGTTCTCGGAATGAGTTGCTTTCTTAACAAGAATCTTCAGTGCAGGAAGATCAAACTTTCCTAGTTTGTGTAATCTAACAAGATGTACAACTTAGTAGATTTACCTCATTTCTCACGTAGTTTGTTTAGAAAACAAACACCTTCATTGCTGAACACAGTACTGTGTGAAATAAGCTAGTTCTGTTCTCGCAATGAGTTGCTTTCTTAACAAGAATCTTTAGTGCAGGAAGATCAAACTTTCCAAGTTTGTGTAATCTAACAAGATCTACAACTTAGTAGATTCACCTCATTTCTAACGTAGTTTGTTTAGAAAACAAACACCTTCATTGCCGAACACAGTACAGTGTGAAATAAGCTAGTACTGTTCTCGGAATGAGTTGCTTTCTTAACAAGAATCTTCAGTGCAGGAAGATCAAACTTTCCTAGTTTGTGTAATCTATCAATATGTACAACTTAGTAGATTCACCTCATTTCTAACGTAGTTTGTTTAGAAAACAAACACTTTCATTGCCTAACACAGTACTGTGTGAAATAAGGCCGTTCTGTTCTCTGAATGAGTTACTTTCTTACGAAGAGTCTTCAGTGCAGCAAGATCAAACTTACCTTGTTTGTGTAATCTAACAAGATGTACAAGTTAGTAGATTCACCTCATTTCTAACGTAGTTTCTCTAGAAAACAAACACCTTCATTGCGGAACACAGTACTGTGTGAAATAAGCTAGTTCTGTTCTCGCAATGAGTTGCTTTCTTAACAAGAATCTTTAGTGCAGGAAGATCAAACTTTCCAAGTTTGTGTAATCTAACAAGATCTACAACTTAGTAGATTCACCTCATTTCTAACGTAGTTTGTTTAGAAAACAAACACCTTCATTGCCGAACACAGTACAGTGTGAAATAAGCTAGTACTGTTCTCGGAATGAGTTGCTTTCTTAACAAGAATCTTCAGTGCAGGAAGATCAAACTTTCCTAGTTTGTGTAATCTAACAATATGTACAACTTAGTAGATTCACCTCATTTCTAACGTAGTTTGTTTAGAAAACAAACACTTTCATTGCTAACACAGTACTGTGTGAAATAAGGCTGTTCTGTTCTCTGAATGAGTTACTTTCTTACGAAGAGTCTTCAGTGCAGCAAGATCAAACTTACCTTGTTTGTGTAATCTAACAAGATGTACAAGTTAGTAGATTCACCTCATTTCTAACGTAGTTTCTCTAGAAAACAAACACCTTCATTGCGGAACACAGTACTGTGTGAAATAAGCTAGTTCTGTTTTCCGAATTAGTTGCTTTGTTAAGAAGTATCTTCACTGCAGCAAGATCAAACTTTCCTAGTTTTTGTAATCTAACAAGATGTAGAACTTAGTAGATTCACCTCATTTCTCACGTAGTTTGTTTAGAAAACAAACACTTTCATTGCCGAACACAGTACGGTGTTAAATAAGCAAGTTCTGTTCTCGGAATGAGTTGCTTTCTTAACAAGAATCTTCAGTGCAGGAAGATCAAACTTTCCTAGTTTGTGTAATCTAACAAGATGTACAAATTAGTAGATTCACCTCATTTCTAACGTAGTTTGTTTAGAAAACAAACACTTTCATTGCTGAACACACTACTGTGTGAAATAAGCTAGTTCTGTTCTCGGAATGAGTTGATTTCTTAACAAGAATCTTCAGTGCAGGAAGATCAAACTTTCCTAGTTTGTGTAATCTCACAAGATGTACAACTTAGTAGATTCACCTCATTTCTAAGGTAGTTTCTTTAGAAAACAAACACCTTCATGGCCGAACACAGTACTGTGTGAAATAAGCTAGTTCTGTTCTGGGATTGAGTTGATTTCTTAACAAGAATCTTCAGTGCAGGAAGATCAAACTTTCCTAGTTTGTGTAATCTAAAAAGATGTACAACTTAGTAGATTCACCTCATTTCTAACGTAGTTTGTTTAGAAAACAAACACCTTCATTGCCGAACACAGTACTGTGTGAAATAAGGCTGTTCTGTTCTCGGAATGAGTTGCTTTCTTACGAAGCGTCTTCAGTGCAGCAAGATCAAACTTACCTTCCTTGTGTAATCTAAACAGATGTACCACTTAGTAGATTCACCTCATTTCTAACGTAGTTTCTCTAGAAAACAAACAGCTTCATTGCCGAACACAGTACTATGTGAAATAAGCTAGTTCTGTTCTCGGAATGAGTTGCTTTCTTAACAAGAATCTTCAGTGCAGTAAGATCAAACTTTCCTAGTTTGTGTAATCTAACAAGATGTTCAAATTAGTAGATTCACCTCATTTCTAACGTAGTTTGTTTAGAAAACAAACACTTTCATTGCTGAACACACTACTGTGTGAAATAAGCTAGTTCTGTTCTCGGAATGAGTTGATTTCTTAACAAGAATCTTCAGTGCAGGAAGATCAAACTTTCCTAGTTTGTGTAATCTCACAAGATGTACAACTTAGTAGATTCAACTCATTTCCCACGTAGTTTCTTTAGAAAACAAACACTGTCATTGCCGAAAACTGTACTGTGTGAAATAAGCTAGTTCTGTTCTCGGAATGAGTTGCTCTCTTAACAAGAATCTTCAGTGAAGGAAGATCAAATTCCTAGTTTGTGTAATCTAACAAGATGTACAACTTAGTAGATTCACCTCATTTCTAACGTAGTTTGTTTAGAAAACAAACACCTTCATTGCAGAACACAGTACGGTGTTAAATAAGCTAGTTCTGTTCTCGGAATGAGTTGCTTTGTTAACAAGAATCTTCAGTGCAGGAAGATCAAACTTTCCTAGTTTGTGTAATCTAAAAAACATGTACAACTTAGTAGATTCACCTCATTTCTAACGTAGTTTGTTTAGAAAACAAACATCTTCATTGCCGAACACAGTACTGTGTGAAATAAGGCCGTTCTGTTCTCGGAATGAGTTGATTTCTTACGAAGAGTCTTCTGTGCAGCAAGATCAAACTTACCTTGTTTGTGTAATCTAACAAGATGTACAACTTAGTAGATTCAACTCATTTCTAACGTAGTTTCTTTAGAAAACAAACACCTTCATTGCCGAACACAGTACTGTGTGAAATAAGCCCGTTCTGTTCTCCGAATGAGTTGCTTTCTTACGAAGAGTCTTAAGTGCAGCAAGATCAAACTTTCCTAGTTTCTGTAATGTAACATGATGTACAACTTAGTAGACTAGCTTCATTTATAAAGTAGTTTGTTCAGGAAACAAACCCCTTCATTTCTGAACACTGGACTGTGTGAAATAAGCTAGTTCTGTTTTCCGAATTAGTTGCTTTGTTAAGAAGTACCTTCACTGCAGCAAGATCAAACTTTCCTAGTTTGTGCAATCTAACAAGATGTAGAACTTAGTAGATTCACCTCATATCTCACGTAGTTTCTTTAGAAAACAAATACCTTCATTGCCGAACACAGTACTGTGTGAAATAAGCTAGTTCTGTACTCGGAATGAGTTGCTTTCTTAACAAGAATCTTCAGTGCAGGAAGATCAAACTTTCCTAGTTTGTGTAATCTAACAAGATGTACAACTTAGTAGATTCACCTCATTTCTAACGTAGTTTGTTTAGAAAACAAACACCTTCATTGCCGAACACAGTACGGTGTGAAATAAGGCCGTTCTGTTCTCTGAATGAGTTGCTTTCTTACGAAGAGTCTTCAGTACAGCAAGATCAAACTTACCTTGTTTGTGTAATCTAACAAGATGTACAACTTAGTAGATTCACCTCATTTCTAACGTAGTTTCTTTAGAAAACAAACCCCTTCATTTCGGAACACTGTACTGTGTGAAATAAGCTAGTTCTGTTTTCCGAATTAGTTGCTTTGTTAAGAAGTATCTTCAGTGCAGCAAGATCAAACTTTCCTAGTTTGTGTAATCTAACAAGATGTAGAACTTAGTAGATTCACCTCATTTCTCACGTAGTTTGTTTAGGAAACAAACTCCTTCATTGCCGAACACAGTACTGTGTGAAATAAACTAGTTCTGTTCTCGGAATGAGTTGCTTTCTTAACAAGAATCTTCAGTGCACGAAGATCAAACTTTCCTAGTTTGTGTAATCTAACAAGATGTACAACTTAGTAGATTCACCTCATTACTAACGTAGTTTGTTTAGAAAACAAACACCTTCATTGCCGAACACAGTACCGTGTGAAATAAGCTAGTTCTGTTCTCGGAATGAGTTGCTTTCTTAACAAGAATCTTCAGTGCAGGAAGATCAAACTTTCCTAGTTTGTGTAATCTAACAAGATGTACAACTTAGTAGATTAACCTCATTTCTGACGTAGTTTGTTGAGAAAACAAACAACTTCATTGCCGAACACAGTACTGTGTGAAATAGCTAGTTCTGTTCTCGGAATGAGTTGCTTTCTTAATAAGAATCATCAGTGCAGGGAGATCAAACTTTCCTAGTTTGTGTAATCTAACAAGATCTACAACGTAGTAGATTCACCTCATTTCTAACGTAGTTTGTTTAGAAAACAAACACCTTCATTGCCGAACACGGTATTGTGTGAAATAAGCTAGTTCTGTTCTGGGAATGAGTTGATTTCTTAACAAGAATCTTCAGTGCAGGAAGATCAAACTTTATTAGTTTGTGTATTCGGAAAAGATGTACAACTTAGTAGATTCACCTCATTTCTAACGTAGTTTGTTTAGAAAACAAACACCTTCATTGCCGAACACAGTACTGTGTGAAATAAGGCCGTTCTGTTCTCTGAATGAGTTACTTTCTTACGAAGAGTCTTCAGTCCAGCAAGATCAAACTTACCTTGTTTGTTTAATCTAACAAGATGTAAAACTTAGTAGATTCACCTCATTTCTAACGTAGTTTCTTTAGAAAACAAACCCCTTCATTTTGGAACACTGTACTGTGTGAAATAAGCTAGTTCTGTTTTCCGAATTAGTTGCTTTTTTAAGAAGTATCTTCACTGCAGCAAGATCAAACTTTCCTAGTTTGTGTAATCTAACAAGATGTAGAACTTAGTAGATTCAACTCATTTCCCATGTAGTTTCTTTAGAAAACAAACACTATCATTGCCGAAAACTGTACTGTGTGAAATAAGCTAGTTCTGTTCTCGGAATGAGTTGCTCTCTTAACAAGAATCTTCAGTGCAGGAAGATCAAACTTTCCTAGTTTGTGTAATCTAACAAGATGTACAACTTAGTAGATTCACCTCATTTCTAACGTACTTTGTTTAGAAAACAAACACCTTCATTGCAGAACACAGTACGGTGTTAAATAAGCTAGTTCTGTTCTCGGAATGAGTTGCTTTCTTAACAAGAATCTTCAGTGCAGGAAGATCAAACTTCCCTAGTTTGTGTAATCTAACAAGATGTACAAATTAGTAGATTCACCTCATTTCTAACGTAGTTTGTTTAGAAAACAAACACCTTCATTGCCGGACACAGTACTGTGTGAAATAAGCTAGTTCTGTTCTCGGAATGAGTTGATTTCTTAACAAGAATCTTCAGTGCAGGAAGATCAAACTTTCCTAGTTTGTGTAATCTCACAAGATGTACTACTTAGTAGATTCACCTCATTTCTAACGTAGTTTGTTTAGAAAACAAACACCTTCATGGCCGAACACAGTACTGTGTGAAATAAGCTAGTTCTGTTCTTGGATTGAGTTGATTTCTTAACAAGAATCTTCAGTGCAGGAAGATCAAACTTTCCTAGTTTGTGTAATCGAAAAAGATGTACAACTTAGTAGATTCACCTCATTTCTAACGTAGTTTGTTTAGAAAACATACACCTTCATTGCGAACACAGTACTGTGTGAAATAAGCCCGTTCTGTTCTCCAAATGAGTTGCTTTCTTACGAAGAGTCTTAAGTGCAGCAAGATCAAACTTTCCTAGTTTCTGTAATGTAACATAATGTATAACTTAGTAGACTAGCTTCATTTCTAAAGTAGTTTGTTCAGAAAACAAACCCCTTCATTTCTGAACACGGTACTGTGTTAAATAAGCTAGTTCTGTTTTCGAATTAGTTGCTTTGTTAAGAAGTACCTTCACTGCAGCAAGATCAAACTTTCCTAGTTTGTGTAATCTAACAAGATGTAGAACTTAGTAGATTCACCTCATATCTCACGTAGTTTCTTTAGAAAACAAATACCTTCATTGCAGAACACAGTACTGTGTGAAATAAGCTAGGTCTGTACTCGGAATGAGTTGCTTTCTTGACAAGAATCTTCAGTGCAGGAAGATCAAACTTTCTAGTTTGTGTAATCTAACAAGATGTACAACTTAGTAGATTCACCTCATTTCTAACGTAGTTTGTTTAGAAAACAAACACCTTCATTGCCGAACACAGTACTGTGTGAAATAAGGCGGTTCTGTTCTCTGAATGAATTGCTTTCTTACGAAGAGTCTTCAGTGCAGCAAGATCAAACTTACCTTGTTTGTGTAATCTAACAAGATGTACAACTTAGTAGATTCACCTCATTTCTAACGTAGTTTCTTTAGAAAACAAACACCTTCATTTCGGAACACTGTACTGTGTGAAATAAGCTAGTTCTGTTTTCCGAATTAGTTGCTTTGTTAAGAAGTATCTTCAGTGCAGCAAGATCAAACTTTCCTAGTTTGTGTAATCTAACAAGATGTAGAACTTAGTAGATTCACCTCATTTCTCACGTAGTTTGTTTAGGAAACAAACTCCTTCATTGCCGAACACAGTACTGTGTGAAATAAACTAGTTCTGTTCTCGGAATGAGTTGCTTTCTTAACAAGAATCTTCAGTGCACGAAGATCAAACTTTCCTAGTTTGTGTAATCTAACAAGATGTACAACTTAGTAGATTCACCTCATTACTAACGTAGTTTGTTTAGAAAACAAACACCTTCATTGCCGAACACAGTACCGTGTGAAATAAGCTAGTTCTGTTCTCGGAATGAGTTGCTTTCTTAACAAGAATCTTCAGTGCAGGAAGATCAAACTTTCCTAGTTTGTGTAATCTAACAAGATGTACAACTTAGTAGATTAACCTCATTTCTGACGTAGTTTGTTTAGAAAACAAACACCTTCATTGCCGAACACAGTACTGTGTGAAATAGCTAGTTCTGTTCTCGGAATGAGTTGCTTTCTTAATAAGAATCATCAGTGCAGGGAGATCAAACTTTCCTAGTTTGTGTAATCTAACAAGATGTACAACGTAGTAGATTCACCTCATTTCTAACGTAGTTTGTTTAGAAAACAAACACCTTCATTGCCGAACACAGTATTGTGTGAAATAAGCTAGTTCTGTTCTGGGAATGAGTTGATTTCTTAACAAGAATCTTCAGTGCAGGAAGATCAAACTTTATTAGTTTGTGTATTCGGAAAAGATGTACAACTTAGTAGATTCACCTCATTTCTAACGTAGTTTGTTTAGAAAACAAACACCTTCATTGCCGAACACAGTACTGTGTGAAATAAGGCCGTTCTGTTCTCTGAATGAGTTACTTTCTTACGAAGAGTCTTCAGTCCAGCAAGATCAAACTTACCTTGTTTGTGTAATCTAACAAGATGTACAAGTTAGTAGATTCACCTCATTTCTAACGTAGTTTCTTTAGAAAACAAACCCCTTCATTTTGGAACACAGTACTGTGTGAAATAAGCTAGTTCTGTTTTCCGAATTAGTTGCTTTTTTAAGAAGTATCTTCACTGCAGCAAGATCAAACTTTCCTAGTTTGTGTAATCTAACAAGATGTAGAACTTAGTAGATTCAACTCATTTCCCATGTAGTTTCTGTAGAAAACAAACACTGTCATTGCCGAAAACTGTACTGTGTGAAATAAGCTAGTTCTGTTCTCGGAATGAGTTGCTCTCTTAACAAGAATCTTCAGTGCAGGAAGATCAAACTTTCCTAGTTTGTGTAATCTAACAAGATGTACAACTTAGTAGATTCACCTCATTTCTAACGTAGTTTGTTTAGAAAACAAACACCTGCATTGCAGAACACAGTACGGTGTTAAATAAGCTAGTTCTGTTCTCGGAATGAGTTGCTTTCTTAACAAGAATCTTCAGTGCAGGAAGATCAAACTTTCCTAGTTTGTGGAATCTAACAAGATGTACAAATTAGTAGATTCACCTCGTTTCTAACGTAGTTTGTTTAGACAACAAACACCTTCATTTCCGGACACAGTACTGTGTGAAATAAGCTAGTTCTGTTCTCGGAATGAGTTGATTTCTTAACAAGAATCTTCAGTGCAGGAAGATCAAACTTTCCTAGTTTGTGTAATCTCACAAGATGTACTACTTAGTAGATTCACCTCATTTCTAACGTAGTTTGTTTAGAAAACAAACACCTTCATGGCCGAACACAGTACTGTGTGAAATAAGCTAGTTCTGTTCTTGGATTGAGTTGATTTCTTAACAAGAATCTTCAGTGCAGGAAGATCAAACTTTCCTAGTTTGTGTAATCCAAAAAGATGTACAACTTAGTAGATTCACCTCATTTCTAACGTAGTTTGTTTAGAAAACATACACCTTCATTGCCGAACACAGTACTGTGTGAAATAAGCCCGTTCTGTTCTCCAAATGAGTTGCTTTCTTACGAAGAGTCTTAAGTGCAGCAAGATCAAACTTTCCTAGTTTCTGTAATGTAACATAATGTATATCTTAGTAGACTAGCTTCATTTCTAAAGTAGTTTGTTCAGAAAACAAACCCCTTCATTTCTGAACACGGTACTGTGTTAAATAAGCTAGTTCTGTTTTCCGAATTAGTTGCTTTGTTAAGAAGTACCTTCACTGCAGCAAGATCAAACTTTCCTAGTTTGTGTAATCTAACAAGATGTAGAACTTAGTAGATTCACCTCATATCTCACGTAGTTTCTTTAGAAAACAAATACCTTCATTGCCGAACACAGTACTGTGTGAAATAAGCTAGGTCTGTACTCGGAATGAGTTGCTTTCTTGACAAGAATCTTCAGTGCAGGAAGATCAAACTTTCCTAGTTTGTGTAATCTAACAAGATGTACAACTTAGTAGATTCACCTCATTTCTAACGTAGTTTGTTTAGAAAACAAACACCTTCATTGCCGAACACAGTACTGTGTGAAATAAGGCCATTCTGTTCTCTGAATGAATTGCTTTCTTACGAAGAGTCTTCAGTGCAGCAAGATCAAACTTACCTTGTTTGTGTAATCTAACAAGATGTACAACTTAGTAGATTCACCTCATTTCTAACGTAGTTTCTTTAGAAAACAAACACCTTCATTTCGGAACACTGTACTGTGTGAAATAAGCTAGTTCTGTTTTCCGAATTAGTTGCTTTGTTAAGAAGTATCTTCAGTGCAGCAAGATCAAACTTTCCTAGTTTGTGTAATCTAACAATATGTAGAACTTAGTAGATTCACCTCATTTCTCACGTAGTTTGTTTAGGAAACAAACTCCTTCATTGCCGAACACAGTACTGTGTGAAATAAACTAGTTTTGTTCTCGGAATGAGTTGCTTTCTTAACAAGAATCTTCAGGGCAGGAAGATCAAACTTTCCTAGTTTGTGTAATCTAACAAGATGTACAACTTAGTAGATTCACCTCATTACTAACGCAGTTTGTTGAGAAAACAAACACCTTCATTGCCGAACACAGTACTGTGTGAAATAGCTAGTTCTGTTCTCGGAATGAGTTGCTTTCTTAATAAGAATCTTCAGTGCAGGGAGATCAAACGTTCCTAGTTTGTGTAATCTAACAAGATGTACAACTTAGTAGATTCACCTCATTTCTAACGTAGTTTGTTTAGAAAACAAACACCTTCATTGCCGAACACAGTATTGTGTGAAATAAGCTAGTTCTGTTCTGGGATTGAGTTGATTTCTTAAAAAGAATCTTCAGTGCAGGAAGATCAAACTTTATTACTTTGTGTATTCGGAAAAGATGTACAACTTAGCAGATTCACCTCATTTCTAACGTAGTTTGTTTAGAAAACAAACACCTTCATTGCCGAACACAGTACTGTGTGAAATAAGGCCGTTCTGTTCTCTGAATGAGTTACTTTCTTACGAAGAGTCTTCAGTCCAGCAAGATCAAACTTACCTTGCTTGTTTAATCTAACAAGATGTACAACTTAGTAGACTCATTTCTAACGTAGTTTCTTTAGAAAACAAACCCCTTCATTTCGGAACACTGTACTGTGTGAAATAAGCTAGTTCTGTTTTCCGAAATAGTTGCTTTTTTAAGAAGTATCTTCACTGCAGCAAGATCAAACACTCCTAGTTTGTGTAACCTAACAAGATGTACAACTTAGTAGATTCACCTCATTTCTAACGTAGTTTGTTTAGAAAACAAACACCTTCATTGCCGAACACAGTACGGTGTGAAATAAGCTAGTTCTGTTCTCGGAATGAATTGCTTTCTTAACAAGACTCTTCAGTGCAGGAAGATCAAATTTTCCTAGTTTGTGTAATCTAACAAGATGTACAACTTAGTAGATTCACCTCATTTCTAACGTAGTTTGTTTAGAAAACAAACGCCTTCATTGCCGAACACAGTACTGTGTGAAATAAGCTAGTTCTGTTCTTGGAATGAGTTGATTTCTTAACAAGAATCTTCAGTGCAGGAAGATCAAACTTTCCTAGTTGTGTAATCTAAAAAGAGGTACAACTTAGTACATTCACCTCCTTTCTAACGTAGTTTGTTTAGAAAACAAACACCTTCATTGCCGAACACAGTACTGTGTGAAATAAGCTAGTTCTGTTCTCGGAATGAGTTGCTTTTTTACGAAGAGTCTTCAGTGCAGCAAGATCAAACTTACATTGTTGGTGTAATCTAACAAGATGTACAACTTAGAAGATTCACCTCATTTCTAAAGTAGTTTGTTTAGAAAACAAACACCTTCATTGCCGAACACAGTACTTTGTGAAGTAAGCCCGTTCTGTTCTCCAATGAGTTGCTTTCTTACGAAGAGTCTTAAGTGCACAAGATCAAACTTTCCTGGTTTCTGTAATGTAACATGATGTACAACGTAGTAGACTAGCTTCATTTCTAAAGTAGTTTGTTCAGAAAACAATCCCCTTCATTTCTGAACACTGTACTGTGTGAAATAACATAGTTCTGTTTTCCGAATTAGTTGCTTTGTTAAGAAGTATCTTCACTGCAGCAAGATCAAACTTTCCTAGTTTGTGTAATCTAACAAGATGTAGAACTTAGTAGATTCACCTCATTTCTCACGTGGTTTCTTTAGAAAACAAACACATTCATTGCCGAACACAGTACTGTGTGAAATAAGCTAGTTCTGTACTCGGAATGAGTTGCTTTCTTAACAAGAATCTTCAGTGCAGGAAGATCAAACTTTCCTAGTTTGTGTAATCTAACAAGATGTACAACTTAGTAGATTCACCTCATTTCTAACGTAGTTTGTTTAGAAAACAAACACCTTCATTGCTGAACACAGTACTGTGTGAAATAAGCTAGTTCTGTTCTTGGAATGATTTGATTTCTTAACAAGAATCTTCAGTGCAGGAAGATCAAACTTTATTAGTTTGTGTATTCTAAAAAGATGCACAACTTAGTAGATTCACCTCATTTCTAACGTAGTTTGTTTAGAAAACAAACACCTTCATTGCCGAACACAGTACTGTGTGAAATAAGGCCGTTCTGTTCTCGGAATGAGTTGCTTTCTTACGAAGAGTCTTCAGTGCAGCAAGATCAAACTTACCTTGTTTGTGTAATCTAACAAGATGTACAACTTAGTAGATTCACCTCATTTCTAACGTAGTTTCTTTAGGAAACAAACACCTTCATTGACGAACACATTACTGTGTGAAATAAGCCCGTTCTGTTATCCAAATGAGTTGTTTTATTACGAAGAGTCTTAAGTGCAGCAAGATCAAACTCTCCTAGTTTCTGTAATGTAACATGGTGTACAACTTAGTAGACTAGCTTCATTTCTAAAGTAGTTTGTTCAGAAAACAAACCCCTTCATTTCTGAACACTGTACTGTGTGAAATAAGCTAGTTCTGTTTTCCGAATTAGTTGCTTTGTTAAGAAGTATCTTCCTGCCGCAAGATCAAACTTTCCTAGGTTGTGTAATCTAACAAGATGTAGAACTTAGTAGATTCACCTCATTTCTCTCGTAGTTTCTTTAGAAAACAAACACCTTCATTGCCGAACACAGTACTGTGTGAAATAAGCTAGTTCTGTATTCGGAATGAGTTGCTTTCTTAACAAGAATCTTCAGTGCAGGAAGATCAAACTTTCCTAGTTTGTGTAATCTAACAAGATGTACAACTTAGTAGATTCACCTCATTTCTAACGTTGTTTGTTTAGAAAACAAACACCTTCATTGCCGAACACAGTACTGTGTGAAATAAGCTGTTCTGTTCTCGGAATGAGTTGCTTTCTTACGAAGAGTCTTCACTGCAGCAAGATCAAACTTACCTTGTTTGTGTAATCTAACAAGATGTACAACTTAGTAGATTCACCTCATTTCTAACGCAGTTTGTTTAGAAAACAAACACCTTCATTGCCGAACACAGTACTGTGTGAAATAAACTAGTTCTGTTCTCGGAATCAGTTGCTTTCTTAACAAGAATCTTCAGTGCAGGATGATCAAACTTTCCTAGTTAGTGTAATCTAACAAGATGTACAACTTAGTAGATTCACCTCATTTCTAACGTAGTTTGTTTAGAAAACAAACACCTTCATTGCCGAACACAGTACGGTGTGAAATAAGCTAGTTATGTTCTCGGAATGAGTTGCTTTCTTAACAAGAATCTTCTGTGCAGTTAGATCAAACTTTCCTAGTTTGTGTAATCTAACAAGATGTACAACTTAGTAGATTCACCTCATTTCTAACGTACTTTGTTTAGAAAACAAACACCTTCATTGCCGAACACAGTACTGGGTGAAATAAGCTAGTTCTGTTCTCGGAATGAGTTGCTTTCTTAACAAGAATCTTCAGTGCAGGGAGATCAAACTTTCCTAGTTTGTGTAATCTAACAAGATGTACAACTTAGTAGGTTCACCTCATTTCTAACGTAGTTTGTTTTGAAATCAAACACCTTCATTTCCGAACACAGTAATGTGTGAAATAAGCTAGTTCTGTTCTTGGAATGAGTTGATTTCTTAACAAGAAACTTCAGTGCAGGAAGATCAAACTTTCCTTGTTTGTGTAATCTAAAAAGATGTTCAACTTAGTAGATTCACCTCATTTCTAACGTAGTTTGTTTAGAAAACAAACACCTTCATTGCCGAACACAGTACTGTGTGAAATAAGGCCGTTCTGTTCTCGGAATGAGTTGCTTTCTTACGAAGAGTCTTCAGTGCAGCAATATCAAACTTACCTTGTTAGTGTAATCTAACAAGATGTACAACTTAGTAGATTCACCTCATTTCTAACGTAGTTTCTTTAGAAAACAATCACCTTCATTGCCGAACACAGTACTGTGTGAAATAAGCCCGTTCTGTTCTCCAAATGAGTTGCTGTCTTTCGAAGAGTCTTAAGTGCACAAGATCAAACTTTCCTGGTTTCTGTAATGTAACATGATGTACAACTTAGTAGACTAGCTTCATTTCTAAAGTAGTTTGTTCAGAAAACAAACCCCTTCATTTCTGAACACTGTACTGTGTGAAATAAGCTAGTTCTGTTTTCTGAATTAGTTGCTTTGTTAAGAAGTATCTTCACTTCAGCAAGATCAAACTTTCCTAGTTTGTGTAATCTCACAAGATGTAGAACTTAGTAGATTCACCTCATTTCTCAGGTAGTTTCTTTAGAAAACAAACACCTTCATTGCCGACCACAGTACTGTGTGAAATAAGCTAGTTCTGTACTCGGAATGAGTTGCTTTCTTAACAAGAATCTTCAGTGCAGGAAGATCAAACTTTCCTAGTTTGTGTAATCTAACAAGTTGTACAACTTAGTAGATTCACCTCATTTCTAACGTAGTTTGTTTAGAAAACATACACCTTCATTTCCTCACACAGTACTGTGTGAAATAAGCTAGTTCTGTTCTCGGAATGAGTTGCTTTCTTAACAAGAATCTTCAGTGCAGGAAGATCAAACTTTCCTAGTTTGTGTAATTTAACAAGATGTACAACTTAGTAGATTCACCTCATTTCTGACGTAGTTTGTTTAGAAAACAAACACCTTCATTTCCGAACACAGTACTGTGTGAAATAAGCTAGTTCTGTTTTGGAATGAGTTGATTTCTTAACAAGAATCTTCAGTGCAGGAAGATCAAACTTTCCTAGTTTGTGTAATCTAAAAAGATGTACAACTTAGTAGATTCACCTCATTTCTAACGTAGTTTGTTTAGAAAACAAACACCTTCATTGCCGAACACAGTACTGTGTGAAATAAGGCCGTTCTGTTCTCGGAATGAGTTGCTTTCTTACGAAGAGTCTTCAGTGCAGCAAGATCAAACTTACCTTGTTTGTGTAATCTAACAAGATGTACAACTTAGTAGATTCACCTCATTTCTAACGTAGTTTCTTTAGAAAACAAACACCTTCATTGACGAACACAGTACTGTGTGAAATAAGCCCGTTCTATTATCCAAATGAGTTGCTTTCTTACGAAGAGTCTTAAGTGCAGCAAGATCAAACTTTCCTAGTTTCTGTAATGTAACATGATGTACAACTTAGTAAACTAGCTTCATTTCTAAAGTAGTTTGTTCAGAAAACAAACCCCTTCATTTCTGAACACTGTACTGTGTGAAATCAGCTAGTTCTGTTTTCCGAATGAGTTGCTTTTTTAAGAAGTATCTTCAGTGCAGCAAGATCAAACTTTCCTAGTTTGTGTAATCTAACAAGATGTACAACTTAGTAGCTTCACCTCATTTCTAACGTAGTTTGTTTAGAAAACAAACACCTTCATTGCCGAACACAGTACTGTGAAATAAGCTAGTTCTGTTCTCGGAATGAGTTGCTTTCTTAACAAGAATCTTCAGTGCAGGAAGATCAAACTTTCCTAGTTTGTGTAATCTAACAAGAGGTACAACTTAGTAGATTCACCTCATTTCTAACGTAGTTTCTTTAGAAAACAAACACCTTCATTGCCGAACACAGTACTGTGTGAAACAATGCCGTTCTGTTCTCGGAATGAGTTGCTTTCTTACGAAGAGTCTTCAGTGCAGCAAGATCAAACTTACCTTGTTTGTGTAATCTAACAAGATGTACAACTTAGTAGATTCACCTCATTTTTAACGTAGTTTGTTTAGAAAACATACTCCTTCATTTCCGAACACAGTACTGTGTGAAATAAGCTAGTTCTGTATTCGGAATGAGTTGCTTTCCTAACAAGAATCTTCAGTGCAGGAAGATCAAACTTTCCTAGTTTGTGGAATCTAACAAGATGTACAACTTAGTAGATTCACCTCATTTCTAACGTAGTTTGTTTAGAAAACAAACACCTTCATTGCCGAACACAGTACTGTGTGAAATAAACTAGTTCTGTTCTCGGAATGAGTTGCTTTCTTAACAAGAATCTTCAGTGCAGGAAGATCAAACTTTCCTAGGTTTTGTAATCTAACAAGATGTACAACTTAGTAGATACATCTCATTTCTAACGTAGTTGGTTTAGAAAACAAACACCTTCATTTAAGAACACAGTACTGTGTGAAATAAGCTAGTTCTGTTCTTGGAATGAGTTGATTTCTTAACAAGAATCTTCAGTGCAGGAAGATCAAACTTTCCTAGTTTGTGTAATTTAACAAGATGTACAACTTAGTAGATTCACCTCATTTCTGACGTAGTTTTTTTAGAAAACAAACACCTTCATTGCCGAACACAGTACTGTGTGAAATAAGGCCGTTCTGTTCTCGGAATGAGTTGCTTTCTTACGAAGAGTCTTCAGTGCAGCAAGATCAAACTTACCTTGTTTGTGTAATCTAACAAGATGTACAACTTAGTAGATTCACCTCATTTCTAACGTAGTTTCTTTAGAAAACAAACACCTTCATTGCCGAACACAGTACTGTGTGAAATAAGCCCGTTCTGTTCTCCAAATGAGTTACTTTCTTACGAAGAGTCTTAAGTGCAGAAGATCAAACTCTCCTAGTTTCTGTAATGTAACATGATGTACAACTTAGTAGACTAGCTTCATTTCTAAAGTAGTTTGTTCAGGAAACAAACCCCTTCATTTCTGAACACTGTACTGTGTGAAATAAGCTAGTTCTGTTTTCCGAATTAGTTGCTTTGTTAAGAAGTATTTTCACTGCAGCAAGATCAAACTTTCCTAGGTTGTGTAATCTAACAAGATGTAGAACTTAGTAGATTCACCTCATTTCTCTCGTAGTTTCTTTAGAAAACAAACACCTTCATTGCCGAACACAGTACTGTGTGAAATAAGCTAGTTCTGTATTCGGAATGAGTTGCTTTCTTAACAAGAATCTTCAGTGCAGGAACATCAAACTTTCCTAGTTTGTGTAATCTAAAAAGATGTACAACTTAGTAGATTCACCTCATTTCTAACGTAGTTTGTTTAGAAAACAAACACCTTCATTGCCGAACATAGTACTGTGTGAAATAAGCCGTTCTGTTCTCGGAATGAGTTGCTTTCTTACGAAGAGTCTTCACTGCAGCAAGATCAAACTTACCTTGTTTGTGTAATCTAACAAGATGTACAACTTAGTAGATTCACCTCATTTCTAACGTAGTTTGTTTAGAAAACAAACACCTTCATTGCCGAACACAGTACTGTGTGAAATAAACTAGTTCTGTTCTCGGAATGAGTTGTTTTCTTAACAAGAATCTTCAGTGCAGGAAGATCAAACTTTCCTAGTTAGTGTAATCTAACAAGATGTACAACTTAGTAGATTCACCTCATTTCTAACGTAGTTTGTTTAGAAAACAAACACCTTCATTGCCGAACACAGTACGGTGTGAAATAAGCTAGTTATGTTCTCGGAATGAGTTGCTTTCTTAACAAGAATCTTCTTGGCAGTTAGATCAAACTTTCCTAGTTTGTGTAATCTAACAAGATGTACAACTTAGTAGATTCACCTCATTTCTAACGTAGTTTGCTTAGAAAACAAACACCTTCATTGCCGAACACAGTACTGGGTGAAATAAGCTAGTTCTGTTCTCGGAATGAATTGCTTTCTTAACAAGAATCTTCAGTGCAGGGAGGTCAAACTTTCCTAGTTTGTGTAATCTAACAGGATGTACAACTTAGTAGGTTCACCTCATTTCTAACGTAGTTTGTTTTGAAAACAAACACCTTCATTGCCGAACACAGTACTGTGTGAAATAAGCTAGTTCTGTTCTTGGAATGAGTTGATTTCTTAACAAGAAACTTCAGTGCAGGAAGATCAAACTTTCCTTGTTTGTGTAATCTAAAAAGATGTTCAACTTAGTAGATTCACCTCATTTCTAACGTAGTTTGTTTAGAAAACAAATACCTTCATTGCCGAACACAGTACTGTGTGAAATAAGGCCGTTCTGTTCTCGGAATGAGTTGCTTTCTTACGAAGAGTCTTCAGTGCAGCAATATCAAACTTACCTTGTTTGTGTAATCTAACAAGATGTACAACTTAGTAGATTCACCTCATTTCTAACGTAGTTTCTTTAGAAAACAATCACCTTCATTGCCGAACACAGTACTGTGTGAAATAAGCCCGTTCTGTTCTCCAAATGAGTTGCTGTCTTACGAAGAGTCTTAAGTGCACAAGATCAAACTTTCCTGGTTTCTGTAATGTAACATGATGTACAACTTAGTAGACTAGCTTCATTTCTAAAGTAGTTTGTTCAGAAAACAAACCCCTTCATTTCTGAACACTGTACTGTGTGAAATAAGCTAGTTCTGTTTTCCGAATTAGTTGCTTTGTTAAGAAGTATCTTAATTCAGCAAGATCAAACTTTCCTAGTTTGTGTAATCTAACAAGATGTAGAACTTAGTAGATTCACCTCATTTCTCAGGTAGTTTCTTTAGAAAACAAACACCTTCATTGCCGAACACAGTACTGTGTGAAATAAGCTACTTCTGTACTCGGAATGAGTTGCTTTCTTAACAAGAATCTTCAGTGCAGGAAGATCAAACTTTCCTAGTTTGTGTAATCTAACAAGATGTACAACTGAGTAGATTCACCTCATTTCTAACGTAGTTTGTTTAGAAAACAAACACCTTCATTTCGAACACAGTACTGTGTGAAATAAGCTAGTTCTGTTCTCGGAATGAGTTGCTTTCTTAACAAGAATCTTCAGTGCAGGAAGATCAAACTTTCCTAGTTTGTGTAATTTAACAAGATGTACAACTTAGTAGATTCACCTCATTTCTGACGTAGTTTGTTTAGAAAACAAACACCTTCATTTCGAACACAGTACTGTGTGAAATAAGCTAGTTCTGTTCTTGGAATGAGTTGATTTCTTAACAAGAATCTTCAGTGCAGGAAGATCAAACTTTCCTAGTTTGTGTAATCTAAAAGATGTACAACTTAGTAGATTCACCTCATTTCTAACGTAGTTTGTTTAGAAAACAAACACCTTCATTGCCGAACACAGTACTGTGTGATATAAGGCCGTTCTGTTCTCGGAATGAGTTGCTTTCTTACGAAGAGTCTTCAGTGCAGCAAGATCAAACTTACCTTGTTTGTGTAATCTAACAAGATGTACAACTTAGTAGATTCACCTCATTTCTAACGTAGTTTCTTTAGAAAACAAACACCTTCATTGACGAACACAGTACTGTGTGAAATGAGCCCGTTCTATTATCCAAATGAGTTGCTTTCTTACGAAGAGACTTAAGTGCAGCAAGATCAAACTTTCCTAGTTTCTGTAATGTAACATTATGTACAACTTAGTAGACTACCTTCATTTCTAAAGTAGTTTGTTCAGAAAACAAACCCCTTCATTTCTGAACACTGTACTGTGTGAAATCAGCTAGTTCTGTTTTCTGAATGAGTTGCTTTTTTAAGAAGTATCTTCAGTGCAGCAAGATCAAACTTTCCTAGTTTGTGTAATCTAACAAGATGTACAACTTAGTAGCTTCCCCTCATTTCTAACGTAGTTTGTTTAGAAAACAAACACCTTCATTGCCGAACACAGTACTGTGTGAAATAAGCTAGTTCTGTACTCGGAATGAGTTGCTTTCTTAACAAGAATCTTCAGTTCAGGAAGATCAAACTTTCCTAGTTTGTGAAATCTAACAAGATGTACAACTTAGTAGATTCACCTCATTTCTAACGTAGTTTGTTTAGAAAAAAAACACCTTCATTTCCGAACACAGTACTGTGTGAAATAAGCTAGTTCTGTTCTTGGAATGAGTTGCTTTCTTAACTAGAATCTTCAGTGCAGGAAGATCAAACTTTCCTAGTTTTTGTAATCTAAAAAGATGTACAACTTAGTAGATTCACCTCATTTCTAACGTAGTTTGTTTAGAAAACAAACACCTTCATTGCCGAACACAGTACTGTGTGAAATATGGCCGTTCTGTTCTCGGAATGAGTTGCTTTCTTACGAAGAGTCTTCAGTGCAGCAAGATCAAATATACCTTTTTTGTGTAATCTAACAAGATGTACAACTTAGGAGATTCACCTCATTTCTAACGTAGTTTCTTTAGAAAACAAACACCTTCATTGCCAAACACAGTACTGTGTGAAATAAGGCCGTTCTGTTCTCTGAATGAGTTACTTTCTTACGAAGAGTCTTCAGTGCAGCAAGATCAAACTTACCTTGTTTGTGTAATCTAACAAGATGTAAAACTTAGTAGATTCCCCTCATTTCTAACGTAGTTTCTTTAGAAAACAAACACCTTCATTGCCGAACACAGTACTGTGTGAAATAAGCCCGTTCTGTTCTCCAAATGAGTTGCTTTCTTACGAAGAGTCTTAAGTGCACAAGATCAAACTTTCCTGGTTTCTGTAATGTAACATGATGTACAACTTAGTAGACTCGCTTCATTTCTAAAGTAGTTTCTTCAGAAAACAAACCCCTTCATTTCTGAACACTGTACTGTGTGAAATAAGCTAGTTCTGTTTTCGAATTAGTTGCTTTTTAAGAAGTATCTTCACTGCAGCAAGATCAAACTTTCCTAGTTTGTGTAATCTAACAAGATGTACAACTTAGTAGATTCACCTCATTTCTAACGTAGTTTGTTTAGAAAACAAACACCTTCATTGCCGAACACAGTACTGTGTGAAATAAGGCCGTTCTGTTCTCTGAATGAGTTACTTTCTTACGAAGCGTCTTCAGTGCAGCAAGATCAAACCTACATTGTTTGTGTAATCTAACAAGATGTACAACTTAGTAGATTCACCTCATTTCTAACGTAGTTTCTTTAGAAAACAAACACCTTCATTGACGAACACAGTACTGTGTGAAATAAGCTAGTTCTGTACTCGGAATGAGTTGCTTTCTTAACAAGAATCTTCAGTGCAGGAAGATCAAACTTTCGTAGTTTGTGTAATCTAACAAGATGTACAACTGAGTAGATTCACCTCATTTCTAACGTAGTTTGTTTAGAAAACAAACACCTTCATTTCCGAACACAGTACTGTGTGAAATAAGCTAGTTCTGTTCTCGGAATGAGTTGCTTTCTTAACAAGAATCTTCAGTGCAGGAAGATCAAACTTTCCTAGTTTGTGTAATTTCACAAGATGTACAACTTAGTAGATTCACCTCATTTCTGACGTAGTTTGTTTAGAAAACAAACACCTTCATTTCCGAACACAGTACTGTGTGAAATAAGCTAGTTCTGTTCTTGGAATGAGTTGATTTCTTAACAAGAATCTTCAGTGCAGGAAGATCAAACTTTCCTAGTTTGTGTAATCTAAAAAGATGTACAACTTAGTAGATTCACCTCATTTCTAACGTAGTTTGTTTAGAAAACAAACACCTTCATTGCCGAACACAGTACTGTGTGAAATAAGGCCGTTCTGTTCTCGGAAAGAGTTGCTTTCTTACGAAGAGTCTTCAGTGCAGCAAGATCAAACTTACCTTGTTTGTGTAATCTAACAAGATGTACAACTTAGTAGATTCACCTCATTTCTAACGTAGTTTCTTTATAAAACAAACACCTTCATTGACGAACACAGTACTGTGTGAAATGAGCCCGTTCTATTATCCAAATGAGTTGCTTTCTTACGAAGAGTCTTAAGTGCAGCAAGATCAAACTTTCCTAGTTTCTGTAATGTAACATGATGTACAACTTACTAGACTAGCTTCATTTCTAAAGAAGTTTGTTCAGAAAAACAAACCCCTTCATTTCTGAACACTGTACTGTGTGAAATCAGCTAGTTCTGTTTTCTGAATGAGTTGCTTTTAAGAAGTATCTTCAGTGCAGCAAGATCAAACTTTCCTAGTTTGTGTAATCTAACAAGATGTACAACTTAGTAGCTTGCCCTCATTTCTAACGTAGTTTGTTTAGAAAACAAACACCTTCATTGCCGAACACAGTACTGTGTGAAATAAGCTAGTTCTGTACTCGGAATGAGTTGCTTTCTTAACAAGAATCTTCAGTTCAGGAAGATCAAACTTTCCTAGTTTGTGAAATCTAACAAGATGTACAACTTAGTAGATTCACCTCATTTCTAACGTAGTTTGTTTAGAAAACAAACACCTTCATTGCCGAACACAGTACTGTGTGAAATAAGCCCGTTCTGTTCTCCAAATGAGTTGCTTTCTTACAAAGAGTCTTAAGTGCACAAGATCAAACTTTCCTGGTTTCTGTAATGTAACATGATGTACAACTTAGTAGACTCGCTTCATTTCTAAAGTAGTTTCTTCAGAAAACAAACCCCTTCATTTCTGAACACTGTACTGTGTGAAATAAGCTAGTTCTGTTTTCCGAATTAGTTGCTTTTTTAAGAAGTATCTTCACTGCAGCAAGATCAAACTTTCCTAGTTTGTGTAATCTAACAAGATGTACAACTTAGTAGATTCACCTCATTTCTAACGTAGTTTGTTTAGAAAACAAACACCTTCATTGCCGAACACAGTACTGTGTGAAATAAGGCCGTTCTGTTCTCTGAATGAGTTACTTTCTTACGAAGCGTCTTCAGTGCAGCAAGATCAAACCTACATTGTTTGTGTAATCTAACAAGATGTACAACTTAGTAGATTCACCTCATTTCTAACGTAGTTTCTTTAGAAAACAAACACCTTCATTGACTAACACAGTACTGTGTGAAATAAGCTAGTTCTGTACTGGAATGAGTTGCTTTCTTAACAAGAATCTTCAGTG
Source organism: Orientallactaga sibirica (assembly GCA_036365145.1). NCBI lineage: Eukaryota > Metazoa > Chordata > Mammalia > Rodentia > Dipodidae > Orientallactaga > Orientallactaga sibirica. Next base: position 287,274 of record JAEOAD010002665.1, on the reverse strand, counting down.
CAGGAAGATCAAACTTTCGTAGTTTGTGTAATCTAACAAGATGTACAACTGAGTAGATTCACCTCATTTCTAACGTAGTTTGTTTAGAAAACAAACACCTTCATTTCGAACACAGTACTGTGTGAAATAAGCTAGTTCTGTTCATGGAATGAGTTGCTTTCTTAACAAGAATCTTCAGTGCAGGAAGATCAAACTTTCCTAGTTTGTGTAATTTAACAAGATGTACTACTTAGTAGATTCACCTCATTTCTGACCTAGTTTGTTTAGAAAACAAACACCTTCATTTCCGAACACAGTACTGTGTGAAATAAGCTAGTTCTGTTCTTGGAATGAGTTGAATTCTTAACAAGAATCTTCAGTGCAGGAAGATCAAACTTTCCTAGTTTGTGTAATCTAAAAAGATGTACAACTTAGTAGATTCACCTCATTTCTAACGTAGTTTGTTTAGAAAACAAACACCTTCATTGCCGAACACAGTACTGTGTGAAATAAGGCCGTTCTGTTCTCGGAAAGAGTTGCTTTCTTACGAAGAGTCTTCAGTGCAGCAAGATCAAACTTACCTTGTTTGTGTAATCTAACAAGATGTACAACTTAGTAGATTCACCTCATTTCTAACGTAGTTTCTTTATAAAACAAACACCTTCATTGACGAACACAGTACTGTGTGAAATGAGCCCGTTCTATTATCCAAATGAGTTGCTTTCTTACGAAGAGTCTTAAGTGCAGCAAGATCAAACTTTCCTAGTTTCTGTAATGTAACATGATGTACAACTTACTAGACTAGCTTCATTTCTAAAGAAGTTTGTTCAGAAAACAAACCCCTTCATTTCTGAACACTGTACTGTGTGAAATCAGCTAGTTCTGTTTTCTGAATGAGTTGCTTTTTTAAGAAGTATCTTCAGTGCAGCAAGATCAAACTTTCCTAGTTTGTGTAATCTAACAAGATGTACAACTTAGTAGCTTCCCCTCATTTCTAACGTAGTTTGTTTAGAATACAAACACCTTCATTGCCGAACACAGTACTGTGTGAAATAAGCTAGTTCTGTACTCGGAATGAGTTGCTTTCTTAACAAGAATCTTCAGTTCAGGAAGATCAAACTTTCCTAGTTTGTGAAATCTAACAAGATGTACAACTTAGTAGATTCACCTCATTTCTAACGTAGTTTGTTTAGAAAACAAACACCTTCATTTCCGAACACAGTACTGTGTGAAATAACCTAGTTCTGTTCTTGGAATGAGTTGCTTTCTTAACTAGAATCTTCAGTGCAGGAAGATCAAACTTTCCTAGTTTTTGTAATCTAAAAAGATGTACAACTTAGTAGATTCACCTCATTTCTAACGTAGTTTGTTTAGAAAACAATCACCTTCATTGCCGAACACAGTACTGTGTGAAATAAGGCCGTTCTGTTCTCGGAATGAGTTGCTTTCTTACGAAGAGTCTTCAGTGCAGCAAGATCAAATATACCTTTTTTGTGTAATCTAACAAGATGTACAACTTAGTAGATTCACCTCATTTCTAACGTAGTTTCTTTAGAAAACAAACACCTTCATTGCCAAACACAGTACTGTGTGAAATAAGGCCGTTCTGTTCTCTGAATGAGTTACTTTCTTACGAAGAGTCTTCAGTGCAACAAGATCAAACTTACCTTGTTTGTGTAATCTAACAAGATGTAAAACTTAGTAGATTCCCCTCATTTCTAACGTAGTTTCTTTAGAAAACAAACACCTTCATTGCCGAACACAGTACTGTGTGAAATAAGCCCGTTCTGTTCTCCAAATGAGTTGCTTTCTTACAAAGAGTCTTAAGTGCACAAGATCAAACTTTCCTGGTTTCTGTAATGTAACATGATGTACAACTTAGTAGACTCGCTTCATTTCTAAAGTAGTTTCTTCAGAAAACAAACCCCTTCATTTCTGAACACTGTACTGTGTGAAATAAGCTAGTTCTGTTTTCCGAATTAGTTGCTTTTTTAAGAAGTATCTTCACTGCAGCAAGATCAAACTTTCCTAGTTTGTGTAATCTAACAAGATGTACAACTTAGTAGATTCACCTCATTTCTAACGTAGTTTGTTTAGAAAACAAACACCTTCATTGCGAAACACATACTGTGTGAAATAAGGCCGTTCTGTTCTCTGAATGAGTTACTTTCTTACGAAGCGTCTTCAGTGCAGCAAGATCAAACCTACATTGTTTGTGTAATCTAACAAGATGTACAACTTAGTAGATTCACCTCATTTCTAACGTAGTTTCTTTAGAAAACAAACACCTTCATTGACGAACACAGTACTGTGTGAAATAAGCTAGTTCTGTACTCGGAATGAGTTGCTTTCTTAACAAGAATCTTCAGTGCAGGAAGATCAAACTTTCGTAGTTTGTGTAATCTAACAAGATGTACAACTGAGTAGATTCACCTCATTTCTAACGTAGTTTGTTTAGAAAACAAACACCTTCATTTCCGAACACAGTACTGTGTGAAATAAGCTAGTTCTGTTCGCGGAATGAGTTGCTTTCTTAACAAGAATCTTCAGTGCAGGAAGATCAAACTTTCCTAGTTTGTGTAATTTAACAAGATGTACTACTTAGTAGATTCACCTCATTTCTGACCTAGTTTGTTTAGAAAACAAACACCTTCATTTCCGAACACAGTACTGTGTGAAATAAGCTAGTTCTGTTCTTGGAATGAGTTGAATTCTTAACAAGAATCTTCAGTGCACGAAGTTCAAACTTTCCTAGTTTGTGTAATCTAAAAAGATGTACAACTTAGTAGATTCACCTCATTTCTAACGTAGTTTGTTTAGAAAACAAACACCTTCATTGCCGAACACAGTACTGTGTGAAATAAGGCCGTTCTGTTCTCGAATGAGTTGCTTTCTTCTGAAGAGTCTTCAGTGCAGCAAGATCAAACTTACCTTGTTTGTGTAATCTAACAAGATGTACAACTTAGTAGATTCACCTCATTTCTAACGTAGTTTCTTTAGAAAACAAACACCTTCATTGCCGAACACAGTACTGTGTGAAATAAGCCCGTTCTGTTCTCCAAATGAGTTGCTTTCTTCTGAAGAGTCTTAAGTGCACAAGATCAAACTTTCCTGGTTTCTGTAATGTAACATGATGTACAACTTAGTAGACTCGCTTCATTTCTAAAGTAGTTTCTTCAGAAAACAAACCCCTTCATTTCTGAACACTGTACTGTGAAATAAGCTAGTTCTGTTTTCCGAATTAGTTGCTTTTTTAAGAAGTATCTTCACTGCAGCAAGATCAAACTTTCCTAGTTTGTGTAATCTAACAAGATGTACAACTTAGTAGATTCACCTCATTTCTAACGTAGTTTGTTTAGAAAACAAACACCTTCATTGCCGAACACAGTACTGTGTGAAATAAGGCTGTTCTGTTCTCTGAATGAGTTACTTTCTTCTTTCTCAGTGCAGCAAGATCAAACCTACATTGTTTGTGTAATCTAACAAGATGTACAACAGTAGATTCACCTCATTTCTACAAAACACCTTCATTGACGAACACAGTCCTGTGTGAAATAAGCTAGTTCTGTACTCGGAATGAGTTGCTTTCTTAACAAGAATCTTCAGTGCAGGAAGATCAAACTTTCGTAGTTTGTGTAATCTAACAAGATGTACAACTGAGTAGATTCACCTCATTTCTAACGTAGTTTGTTTAGAAAACAAACACCTTCATTTCGAAAACAGTACTGTGTGAAATAAGCTAGTTCATTTTCTTAACAAGAATCTTCAATGCAAAGACAGTTTCCTAGTTTGTGTAATTTAACAAGATGTACTAAGTAGATTCACCTCATTTCTGACGTAGTTTGTTTAGAAAACAAACACCTTCATTTCGAACACAGTACTGTGTGAAAAAAGCTAGTTCTGTTCTTGGAATGAGTTGATTTCTTAACAAGAATCTTCAGTGCAGGAAGATCAAACTTTCCTAGTTTGTGTAATCTAAAAAGATGTACAACTTAGTAGATTCACCTCATTTCTAACGTAGTTTGTTTAGAAAACAAACACCTTCATTGCCGAACACAGTACTGTGTGAAATAAGGCCGTTCTGTTCTCGAACTTTCTTCACGTCTTCAGTGCAGCAAGATCAAACTTACCTTGTTTGTGTAATCTAACAAGATGTACAACTTAGTAGATTCACCTCATTTTTCTAAAAACAAAGTTTCTTTAGAAAACAAACACCTTCATTGACAAACACAGTCCTGTTTGTGTAATTAGAAATAAGATGTTTTCGAATGAGTTGCATCTTCACAGCAAGATCAAACTTTTCCTTTGGTTAATCTAACAAGATGTACAACTGTAACTTCACCTGATTTCTCACAACTTTGTTTCTAACTTAAGAAAACAAAGATCAAACTTTCATTTTGTGAAATCTAACAGTGTAGATTCTCATTTCTAGCGTAGTTTGTTTAACAAACAAACACCTTCATTTCAAACAGTCCTGTTCTAGGAATGAAACAAGATGTTTTGTAATCTAAAAGATGTACAACTTAGTAGATTCACCTCATTTCTAACGAGTTTGTTTAGAAAACAAACACCTTCATTAACACAGTACTGTGTGAAATAAGGCTTCTGTTCTCGGAATGTTGCAGTGCAAAGATCAAACTTTCAACATAGTAGATTCACCTTTTCTAACGTGTAATTCTTGTAAACAAGATAAGTACTGTTATCCAAACTGAGTTGCTTTCTTAGAATCTTCAGTGCAGGAAGATCAAACTTTCTAGTTTCTGTAATTTGTACAACTAACGTAGTTTGTTTAGAAAACAAACACCTTCATTTCTGAACACAGTACTGTGTGAAATAAGCTAGTTCTGTTCTCGGAATGAGTTGCTTTCTTAACAAGAATCTTCAATGCAGGAAGATCAAACTTTCCTAGTTTTTGTGATTTAACAAGATGTACTACTTAGTAGATTCACCTCATTTCTGACTTTGTTTAGAAAACAAACACCTTCATTTCCGAACACAGTACTGTGTGAAATAAGCTAGTTCTGTTCTTGGAATGAGTTGATTTCTTAACAAGAATCTTCAGTGCAGGAAGATCAAACTTTCCTAGTTTGTGTAATCTAAAAAGATGTACAACTTAGTAGATTCACCTCATTTCTAACGTAGTTTGTTTAGAAAACAAACACCTTCATTGCCGAACACAGTACTGTGTGAAATAAGGCCGTTCTGTTCTCGGAATGAGTTGCTTTCTTACGAAGAGTCTTCAGTGCAGCAAGATCAAACTTACCTTGTTTGTGTAATCTAACAAGATGTACAACTTAGTAGATTCACCTCATTTCTAACGTAGTTTCTTTAGAAAACAAACACCTTCATTGACGAACACAGTACTGTGTGAAATAAGCCCGTTGTATTATCCAAATGAGTTGCTTTCTTACGAAGAGTCTTAAGTGCAGCAAGATCAAACTTTCCTAGTTTCTGTACTGTAACATGATGTACAACTTAGTAGACTAGCTTCATTTCTAAAGTAGTTTGTTCAGAAAACAAACCCCTTCATTTCTGAACACTGTACTGTGTGAAATCAGCTAGTTCTGTTTTCCGAATGAGTTGCTTTTTTAAGAAGTATCTTCAGTGCAGCAAGATCAAACTTTCCTAGTTTGTGTAATCTAACAAGATGTACAACTTAGTAGCTTCACCTCATTTCTCACGTAGTTTCTTTAGAAAACAAACACCTTCAGTGCCGAACACAGTACTGTGTGAAATAACCTAGTTCTGTACTCGGAATGAGTTGCTTTCTTAACAAGAATCTTCAGTTCAGGAAGATCAAACTTTCCTAGTTTGTGAAATCTAACAAGATGTACAACTTAGTAGATTCACCTCATTTCTAACGTAGTTTGTTTAGAAAACAAACACCTTCATTTCCGAACACAGTACTGTGTGAAATAAGCTAGTTCTGTTCTGGGAATGAGTTGCTTTCTTAACTAGAATCTTCAGTGCAGGAAGATCAAACTTTCCTAGTTTTTGTAATCTAAAAAGATGTACAACTTAGTAGATTCACCTCATTTCTAACGTAGTTTGTTTAGAAAACAAACACCTTCATTGCCGAACACAGTACTGTGTGAAATAAGGCCTTTCTGTTCTCGGAATGAGTTGCTTTCTTACGAAGAGTCTTCAGTGCAGCAAGATCAAACTTACCTTGCTCGTGTAATCTAACAAGATGTACAACATAGTAGATTCACCTCATTTCTAACGTAGTTTCTTTAGAAAACAAACACCTTCATTGACGAACACAGTACTGTGTGAAATAAGCACGTTCTGTTATCCAAATGAGTTGCTTTCTTACGAAGAGTCTTAAGTGCAGCAAGATCAAACTTTCCTAGTTTCTGTAATGTAACATGATGTACAACTTAGTAGACTAGCTTCATTTCTAAAGTAGTTTGTTCAGAAAACAAACCCCTTCATTTCTGAACACTGTACTGTGTGAAATAAGCTAGTTCTGTTTTCCGAATTAGTTGCTTTTTTAAGAAGAATCTTCAGTGCAGGAAGATCAAACTTTCCTAGTTTTTGTGATGTAAAAAGATGTACAACTTAGTAGATTCACCTCATTTCTAACGTAATTTGTTTAGAAAACAAACACCTTCATTGCCGAACACAGTACTGTGTGAAATAAGGCCGTTCTGTTCTCGGAATGAGTTGCTTTCTTACGAAGAGTCTTCAGTGCAGCAAGATCAAATATACCTTTTTTGTGTAATCTAACAAGATGTACAACTTAGGAGATTCACCTCATTTCTAACGTAGTTTCTTTAGAAAACAAACACCTTCATTGCCAAACACAGTACTGTGTGAAATAAGGCCGTTCTGTTCTCTGAATGAGTTACTTTCTTACGAAGAGTCTTCAGTGCAGCAAGATCAAACTTACCTTGTTTGTGTAATCTAACAAGATGTAAAACTTAGTAGATTCCCCTCATTTCTAACGTAGTTTCTTTAGAAAACAAACACCTTCATTGCCGAACACAGTACTGTGTGAAATAAGCCCGTTCTGTTCTCCAAATGAGTTGCTTTCTTACGAAGAGTCTTAAGTGCACAAGATCAAACTTTCCTGGTTTCTGTAATGTAACATGATGTACAACTTAGTAGACTCGCTTCATTTCTAAAGTAGTTTCTTCAGAAAACAAACCCCTTCATTTCTGAACACTGTACTGTGTGAAATAAGCTAGTTCTGTTTTCCGAATTAGTTGCTTTTTTAAGAAGTTTCTTCACTACAGCAAGATCAAACTTTCCTAGTTTGTGTAATCTAACAAGATGTACAACTTAGTAGATTCACCTCATTTCTAACGTAGTTTGTTTAGAAAACAAACACCTTCATTGCCGAACACAGTACTGTGTGAAATAAGGCCGTTCTGTTCTCTGAATGAGTTACTTTCTTACGAAGCGTATTCAGTGCAGCAAGATCAAACCTACATTGTATGTGTAATCTAACAAGATGTACAACTTAGTAGATTCACCTCATTTCTAACGTAGTTTCTTTAGAAAACAAACACCTTCATTGACGAACACAGTACTGTGTGAAATAAGCCCGTTCTGTTATCCAAATGAGTTGCTTTCTTACGAAGAGTCTTAAGTGCAGCAAGATCAAACTTTCCTAGTTTCTGTAATGTAACATGATGTACAACTTAGTAGACTAGCTTCCTTTCTAAAGTAGTTTGTTCAAAAAACAAACCCCTTCATTTCTAAACACTGTACTGTGTGAAATAAGCTAGTTCTGTTTTCCGAATTAGTTGCTTTTTTAAGAAGTATCTTCAGTGCAGCAAGATCAAACTTTCCTAGTTTGTGTAATCTAACAAGATATACAACTTAGTAGATTCACCTCATTTCTAACGTAGTTTGTTTAGAAAACAAACACCTTCATTGCCGAACACAGTGCTGTGTGAAATAAGGCCGTTCTGTTCTCTGAATGAGTTACTTTCTTACGAAGAGTCTTCAGTGCAGCAAGATCAAACCTACCTTGTTTGTGTAATCTAACAAGATGTATAACTTAGTAGATTCACCTCATTTCTAAGGTAGTTTCTTTAGAAAACAAACCCCTTCATTTCGGAACACTGTACTGTGTGAAATAAGCTAGTTCTGTTTTCCGAATTAGTTGCTTTTTTAAGAAGTATCTTCACTGCAGCAAGATCAAACTTTCCTAGTTTGTGTAATCTAACAAGATGAGGAACTTAGTAGATTCACCTCATTTCTCACGTAGTTTGTTTAGAAAACAAACACCTTCATTGCCAAACACAGTACTGTGTGAAATAAACTAGTTCTGTTCTCGGAATGAGTTGCTTTCTTAACAAGAATCTTCAGTGTAGGAAGATCAAACTTTCCTAGTTTGTGTATTCTAACAAGATGTACAACTTAGTAGATTCACCTCATTTCTACCGTAGTTTGTTTAGGAAACAAACACCTTCATTACCGAACATAGTATGGTGTGAAATAAGCTAGTTATGTTCTCGGAATGAGTTGCTTTCTTAACAAGAATCTTCAGGGCAGGAAGATCAAACTTTCCTAGTTTGTGTAATCTAACAAGATGTACAACTTAGTAGATTCACCTCATTTCTAACGTAGTATGTTTAGAAAACAAACACCTTCATTGCCGAACACAGTACTCTGTGAAATAAGCTAGTTCTGTTCTCGGAACGAGTTGCTTTCTTAACAAGAATCTTCAGTGCAGGGAGATCAAACTTTCCTAGTTTGTATAATCTAACAAGATGTACAACTTAGTAGATTCACCTCATTTCTAACGTAGTTTGTTTAGAAACAAACACCTTCATTGCCGAACACAGTACTGTGTGAAATAAGCTAGTTCTGTTTTTGGAATGAGTTGATTTCTTAACAAGAATCTTCAGTGCAGGAAGATCAAACTTTCCTAGTTTGTGTAATCTAAAAAGATGTACAACTTAGTAGATTCACCTCATTTCTAACGTAGTTTGTTTAGAAAAAAACACCTTCATTGCCGAACAAAGTACTGTGTGAAATAAGGCCGTTCTGTTCTCGGAATGAGTTGCTTTCTTCTGAAGAGTCTTCCGTGTAACAAGATCAAACTTACCTTGTTTGTGTAATGTAACAAGATGTACAACTTAGTAGATTCACCTCATTTCTAACGTAGTTTCTTTAGAAAACAAACACCTTCATTGCCGAACACAGTACTGTGTGAAATAAGCCCGTTCTGTTCTCCAAATGAGCTGCTTTCTTACGAAGAGTCTTAAGTGCACAAGATCAAACTTTCCGAGTTTCTGTAATGTAACATGATGTGCAACTTAGTAGACTAGCTTCATTTCTAAAGTAGTTTGTTCACAAAACAAACCCCTTCATTTCTGAACACTGTACTGTGTGAAATAAGCTAGTTCTGTTTTCCGAATTAGTTGCTTTGTTAAGAAGTATCTTCAGTGCAGCAAGATCAAACTTTCCTAGTTTGTGTAATCTAACAAGATGTAGAACTTAGTAGATTCACCTCATTTCTCATGTAGTTTCTTTAGAAAACAAACACCTTCATTGCCGAACACAGTACTGTGTGAAATAAGCTAGTTCTGTACTCGGAATGCGTTGCTTTCTTAACAAGAATCTTCAGTGCAGGAAGATCAAACTTTCCTAGTTTGTGTAATCTAACAAGATGTACAACTTAGTAGATTCACCTCATTTCTAACGTAGTTTGTTTAGAAAACAAACACCTTCATTGCCGATCACAGTACTGTGTGAAATAAGCTAGTTCTGTTCTTGGAATGAGTTGATTTCTTAACAAGAATCTTCAGTGCAGGAAGATCAAACTTTCCTAGTTTGTGTAATCTAACAACATGTAGAACTTAGTAGATTCACCTCATTTCTCACGTAGTTTGTTTAGAAAACAAACACCTTCATTTCCGAACACAGTGCTGTGTGAAATAAGCTAGTTCTGTTCTTGGAATGAGTTGATTTCTTAACAAGAATCTTCAGTGCAGCAAGATCAAACTTTCCTAGTTTGTGTAATCTAACAAGATGTACAAGTTAGTAGATTCACCTCATTTCTAATGTAGTTTGTTTAGAAAACAAACACCTTCATTGCCGAACACAGTACTGTGTGAAATAAGGCCGTTCTGTTCTCGGAATGAGTTGCTTTCTTACGAAGAGTCTTCAGTGCAGCAAGATCAAACTTACCTTGTTTGTGTAATCTAACAAGATGTACAACATAGTAGATTCACCTCATTTCTAACGTAGTTTCTTTAGAAAACAAATACCTTCATTGCCGAACACAGTACTGTGTGAAATAAGCCTGTTCTGTTCTCCAAATGAGTTGCTTTCTTACGAAGAGTCTTAAGTGCAGCAAGATCAAACTTTCCTAGTTTCTGTAATGTAACATGATGTACAACTTAGTAGACTAGCTTCATTTTTAAAGTAGTTTGTTCAGAAAACAAACCCCTTCATTTCTGAGCACTGTACTGTGTGAAATAAGCTAGTTCTGTTTTCCGAATTAGTTGCTTTGTTAAGAAGTATCTTCACTGCAGCAAGATCAAACTTTCCTAGTTTGTGTAATCTAACAAGATGTACAACTTAGTAGATTCACCTCATTTCTCTCGTAGTTTCTTCAGATAACAAACACCTTCATTGCCGAACACAGTACTGTGTGAAATAAGCTAGTTCTGTTCTTGGAATGAGTTGCTTTCTTAACAAGAATCTTCAGTGCAGGGAGATCAAACTTTCCTAGTTTGTGTAATCTAACAAGATGTACAACTTAGTAGATTCACCTCATTTCTAACGTAGTTTCTTTAGAAAACAAACACCTTCATTTCCGAACACAGTACTGTGTGAAATAAGGCCGTTCTGTTCTCGGAATGAGTTGCTTTCTTACGAAGAGTCTTCAGTGCAGCAAGATCAAACTTACCTTGTTTGTGTAATCTAACCAGATGTACCACTTAGTAGATTCACCTCATTTCTAACGTAGTTTCTCTAGAAAACAAACACCTTCATTGCCGAACACAGTACTGTGTGAAATAAGCCCGTTCTGTTCCCCAAATGAGTTGCTCTCTTACGAAGAGTCTTAAGTGCAGCAAGATCAAACTTTCCTAGTTTCTGTAATGTAACATGATGTACAACTTAGTAGACTAGCTTCATTTCTAAAGTAGTTTTTTCAGAAAACAAACCCCTTCATTTCTGAACACTGTACTGTGTGAAATAAGCTAGTTCCGTTTTCCGAAAGAGTTGCTTTTTTAAGAAGTATCTTCACTGCAGCAAGATCAAACTTTCCTAGTTTGTGTAGTCTAACAAGATGTACAACTTAGTATATTCACCTCATTTCTCACGTAGTTTCTTCAGAAAACAAACACCTTCATTGCCGAACACAGTACTGTGTGAAATAAGCTAGTTCTGTACTCGGAATGAGTTGCTTTCTTAACAAGAATCTTCAGTGCAGGAAGATGAAACTTTCCCAGTTTGTGTAATCTAGCAAGATGTACAACTTAGTAGATTCACCTCATTTCTAACGTAGTTTGTTTAGAAAACAAACACCTTCATTGCCGTACACAGTACTGTGTGAAATAAGCCCGTTCTGTTCTCCAAATGAGTTGCTTTCTTACGAAGAGTCTTAAGTGCAGCAAGATCAAACTTTCCTAGTTTCTGTAATGTGACATGATGTACAACTTAGTAGACTAGCTTCATTTCTACAGTAGATTGTTCAGAAAACAAACCCCTTCATTTCTGAACACTGTACTGTGTGAAATAAGGTAGTTTTGTTTTCTGAATTAGTTGCTTTTTTAAGAAGTATCTTCACTGCAGCAAGATGAAACTTTCCTAGTTTGTGTAATCTAACAAGATGTAGAACTTAGTAGATTCACCACATTTCCCACGTAGTTTCTTTAGAAAACAAACACTGTCATTGCGGAAAACAGTACTGTGTGAAATAAGCTAGTTCTGTTCTCGGAATGAGTTGCTTTCTTAACAAGAATCTTCAGTGCAGGAAGATCAAACGTTCCTAGGTTGTGTAATCTAACAAGATGTACAACTTAGTAGATTCAACTCATTTCTAACGTAGTTTGTTTAGAAAACAAACACCTTCATTGCCGAACACAGTACTGTGTGAAATAAGGCCGTTCTGTTCTCCCAATGAGTTGCTTTCTTACGAAGAGTCTTCAGTGCAGCAAGATCAAACTTACCTTGTTTGTGTAATCTAACAAGATGTACAACTTAGTAGATTCACCTCATTTCTAACGTAGTTTGTTTGGAAAACAAACACCTTCATTACGGAACACAGTACTGTGTGAAATAAGCCCGTTCTGTTCTCCGAATGAGTTGCTTTCTTACGAAGAGTCTTAAGTGCAGCAAGATCTAACTTTCCTAGTTGCTGTAATGTAACATGATGTACAATTTAGTAGATTAGCTTCATTTCTAAAGTAGTTTGTTCACAAAACAAACCCCTTCATTTCTGAACACTGTACTGTGTGAAATCAGCTAGTTCTGTTCTCAGAATGAGTTGCTTTTTTAAGAAGTATCTTCAGTGCAGCACGATCAAACTTTCCTAGTTTGTGTAATCTAACAAGATGTACAACTTAGTAGATTCACCTCATTTCTAAGGTAGTTTGTTTAGAAAACAAACACCTTCATTGCCGAACACAGTACGGTGTGAAATAAGCTAGCTCTGTTCTCGGAATGAGTTGCTTTCTTAACAAGAATCTTCAGTTCAGGAAGATCAAACTTTCCTAGTTTGTGAAATCTAACAAGATGTACAACTTAGTAGATTCACCTCATTTCTATCGTAGTTTCTTTAGAAAACAAACACCTTCATTGCCGAACACAGTACTGTGTGAAATAAGGCCGTTCTGTTTTCTGAATGAGTTACTTTCTTACGAAGAGTCTTCAGTGCAGCAAGATCAAACTTACCTGGTTTGTGTAATCTAACAAGATATACAACTTACTAGATTCACCTCATTTCTAACGTAGTTTGTTTCGAAAACAAACACCTTCATTTCTGAACACTGTACTGTGTGAAATAAACTAGTTCTGTTCTCGGAATGAGTTGCTTTCTTAACAAGAATCTTCAGTGCAGGAAGATCAAACTTTCCTAGTTTGTGTAATCTAACAAGATGTACAACTTAGTAGATTCACCTCATTTCTAACGTAGTTTCTTTAGAAAACAAACACCTTCATTGCTGAACACAGTACTGTGTGAAATAAGCCCATTCTGTTCTCCAAATGAGTTGCTTTCTTACGAAGTATCTTAAGTGCAGCAAGATCAAACTTTCCTAGTTTCTGTAATGTAACATGATGTACAACTTACTAGACTAGCTTCATTTCTAAAGTAGTTTGTTCAGAAAACAAACCCCTTCATTTCTGAACACTGTACTGTGTGAAATAAGCTAGTTCTGTTTTCCGAAATAGTTGCTTTTTTAAGAAGGATCTTCACTGCAGCAAGAACAAACTTTCCTAGTTTGTGTAATCTAACAAGATGTCGAACTTTGTAGATTCACCTCATTTCCCACGTAGTTTGTTTAGAAAACAAACACCTTCATTGCCGAACACAGTACTGTGTGAAATAAGCTAGTTCTGTTCTCGGAATGAGTTGCTTTCTTAACAAGAATCTTCAGTGCAGGGAGATCAAACTTTCCTAGTTTGTGTAATCTAACAAGATGTAAAACTTAGTAGATTCACCTCATTTCTAACGTAGTTTGTATAGAAAACAAACACATTCATTGCCGAACACAGTACTGTGTGAAATAAGCTAGTTCTGTTCTAGGAATGAGTTGCTTTCTTAACAAGAATCTTCAGTGCAGGAAGATCAAACTTTCCTAGTTTGTGTAATATAACAAGATGTACAACTTAGGAGATTCACCTCATTTCTAACGTAGTTTGTTTAGAAAACATACACCTTCATTGCGGAACACAGTACTGTGTGAAATAAGCTAGTTCTGTTCTTGGAATGAGTTGATTTCTTAACAAGAATCTTCAGTGCATGAAGATCAAACTTTCCTAGTTTGTGTAATCTAAAAAGATGTAAACGTAGTAGATTCACCTCATTTCCAACGTAGTTTGTTTAGAAAAAAAAAACCTTCATTGCCGAACACAGTACTGTGTGAAATAAGGCCGTTCTGTTCTCGGAATGAGTTGCTTTCTTACGAAGAGTCTTCAGTGCAGCAAGATCAAACTTACCTTGTTTGTGTAATCTAAGAAGATGTACAACTTGGTAGATTCACCTCATTTCTAACGTAGTTTCTTTAGAAAACAAACACCTTCATTGGGGAACACAGTACTGTGTGAAATAAGCCCGTTCTGTTCTCCGCATGAGTTGCTTTCTTACGAAGAGTCTTAAGTGCAGCAAGATCAAACTTTCCTAGTTTCTGTAATGTAACATGATGTACAACATAGTAGACTAGCTTCATTTCTAAAGTAGTTTGTTCAGGAAACAAACCCCTTCATTTCTGAACACTGTACTGTGTGAAATAAGCTAGTTCTGTTTTCCGAATTAGTTGCTTTTTTAAGAAGTATCTTCACTGCAGCAAGATCAAACGTTCCTAGTTTGTGTAATCTAACAAGATGTAGAACTTAGTAGATTCACCTCATTTCTCACGTAGTTTCTTTAGAAAACAAACACGTTCATGGCCGAAAACAGTACTGTGTGAAATAAGCTAGTTCTGTACTCGGAATGAGTTGCTTTCTTAACAAGAATCTTCGGTGTAGGAAGATCAAACTTTCCTAGTTTGTGTAATCTAACAAGATGTACAACTTAGTAGATTCACCTCATTTCTAACATAGTTTGTTTAGAAAACAAACGCCTTCATTGCCGAACACAGTACTGTGTGAAATAAGCTAGTTCTGTTCTCGGAATGAGTTGCTTTCTTAACAAGAATCTTCAGTGCAGGAAGATCAAACTTTCCTAGTTTGTGTAATCTAACAAGATGTACAACTTAGTAGATTCACCTCATTTCTAACGTAGTTTGTTTAGAAAACAAACACCTTCATTTCCGAACACAGTACTGTGTGAAATAAGCTAGTTCTGTTCTTGGAATGAGTTGATTTCTTAACAAGAATCTTCAGTGCAGCAAGATCAAACTTTCCTAGTT
The DNA here is from genome assembly GCA_036365145.1 of Orientallactaga sibirica. Classification (NCBI taxonomy): domain Eukaryota; kingdom Metazoa; phylum Chordata; class Mammalia; order Rodentia; family Dipodidae; genus Orientallactaga; species Orientallactaga sibirica. The sequence goes on along the minus strand of JAEOAD010002665.1, from coordinate 272,257 downwards.
TGTGTAATCTAACAAGCTGTACAACTTAGTAGATTCACCTCATTTCTAATGTATTTTGTTTAGAAAACAAACACCTTCATTGCCGAACACAGTACTGTGTGAAATAAGGCCGTTCTGTTCTCGGAATGAGTTGCTTTCTTACGAAGAGTCTTCAGTGCAGCAAGATCAAACTTACCTTGTTTGTGTAATCTAACAAGATGTACAATATAGTAGATTCACCTCATTTCTAACGTAGTTTCTTTAGAAAACAAACACCTTCATTGCCGAACACAGTACTGTGTGAAATAAGCCTGTTCTGTTCTCCAAATGAGTTGCTTTCTTACGAAGAGTATTAAGTGCAGCAAGATCAAACTTTCCTAGTTTCTGTAATGTAACATGATGTACAACTTAGTAGACTAGCTTCATTTCTAAAGTAGTTTGTTCAGAAAACAAACCCCTTCATTTCTGAACACTGTACTGTGTGAAATAAGTTAGTTCTGTTTTCCGAATTAGTTGCTTTTTTAAGAAGTATCTTCAGTGCAGCAAGATCAAACTTTCCTAGTTTGTGTAATCTACCAAGATGTACAACTTAGTAGATTCACCTCATTTCTCACGTAGTTTGTTTAGAAAACAAACACCTTCATTTCCGAACACAGTACTGTGTGAAATAAGCTGGTTCTGTTCTTGGAATGAGTTGATTTCTTAACAAGAATATTCAGTGCAGGAAGATCAAACTTTCCTAGTTTGTGTAATCTAAAAAGATGTACAACTTATAGATTCACGTCATTTCTAACGTAGTTTGTTTAGAAAACAAACACCTTCATTGCCGAACACATTACTGTGTGAAATAAGACCGTTCTATTCTCCAAATGAGTTGCTGTCTTACGAAGAGTCTTAAGTGCAGCAAGATCAAACTTTCCTAGTTGCTGTAATGTAACATGATGTACAATTTAGTAGATTAGCTTCATTTCTAAAGTAGTGTGTTTAGAAAACAAACCCCTTCATTTCTGAGCACTGTACTGTGTGAAATAAGCTAGTTCTGTTTTCCGAATTAGTTGCTTTGTTAAGAAGTATCTTCACTGCAGCAAGATCAAACTTTCCTAGTTTGTGTAATCTAACAAGATGTACAACTTAGTAGATTCACCTCATTTCTCTCGTAGTTTCTTCAGATAACAAACACCTTCATTGCCGAACACAGTACTGTGTGAAATAAGCTAGTTCTGTTCTTGGAATGAGTTGCTTTCTTAACAAGAATCTTCAGTGCAGGGAGATCAAACTTTCCTAGTTTGTGTAATCTAACAAGATGTACAACTTAGTAGTTTCACCTCATTTCTAACGTAGTTTGTTTAGAAAACAAACACCTTCATTTCCGAACACAGTACTGTGTGAAATAAGGCCGTTCTGTTCTCGGAATGAGTTGCTTTCTTACGAAGAGTCTTCAGTGCAGCAAGATCAAACTTACCTTGTTTGTGTAATCTAACCAGATGTACCACTTAGTAGATTCACCTCATTTCTAACGTAGTTTCACTAGAAAACAAACACCTTCATTGCCGAACACAGTACTGTGTGAAATAAGCCCGTTCTGTTCTCCAAATGAGTTGCTCTCTTACGAAGAGTCTTAAGTGCAGCAAGATCAAACTTTCCTAGTTTCTGTAATGTAACATGATGTACAACTTAGTAGACTAGCTTCATTTCTAAAGTAGTTTGTTCAGAAAACAAACCCCTCCATTTCTGAACACTGTACTGTGTGAAATAAGCTAGTTCCTTTTTTCCGAATGAGTTGCTTTTTTAAGAAGTATCTTCACTGCAGCAAGATCAAACTTTCCTAGTTTGTGTAGTCTAACAAGATGTAGAACTTAGTAGATTCACCTCATTTCTCACGTATTTTCTTTAGAAAACAAACACCTTCATTGCCGAACACAGTACTGTGTGAAATAAGCTAGTTCTGTACTCGGAATGAGTTGCTTTCTTAACAAGAATCTTCAGTGCAGGAAGATGAAACTTTCCCAGTTTGTGTAATCTAACAAGATGTACAACTTAGTAGATTCACCTCATTTCTAACGTAGTTTGTTTAGAAAACAAACACCTTCATTGCCGAACAAAGTACTGTGTGAAATAAGCTTGTTCTGTTCTCAGAATGAGTTGCTTTCTTAACAAGAATCTTCAGTGCAGGGAGATCAAACTTTCCTAGTTTGTGTAATCTAACAAGATGTACAACTTAGTAGATTCATCTCATTTCTAACGTAGTTTGTTTAGAAAACAAACACCTTCATTGCCGAACACAGTACTGTGTCAAATAAGGCCGTTCTGTTCTCGGAATGAGTTGCTTTCTTACGAAGAGTCTTCAGTGCAGCAAGATCAAACTTACCTTGTTTGTGTAATCTAACAAGATGTACAACTTAGTAGATTCACCTCATTTCTAACGTAGTTTGTTTAGAAAACAAACACCTTCATTGCCGAACACAGTACTGTGTGAAATAAGCCCGTTCTGTTCTCCAAATGAGTTGCTTTGTTACGAAGAGTCTTAAGTGTAGCACGATCAAACTTTCCTAGTTTCTGTAATGTGACATGATGTACAACTTAGTAGACTAGCTTCATTTCTAAAGTAGTTTGTTCAGAAAACAAACCTCTTCATTTCTGAACACTGTACTGTGTGAAATAAGCTAGTTCTGTTTTCCGAATTAGTTGCTTTGTTAAGAAGTATCTTTACTGCAGCAAGATCAAACTTTCCTATTTTGTGTAATCTAACAAGGTGTAGAACTTAGTAGATTCACCTCATTTCTCACGTAGTTTCTTTAGAAAACAAACACCTTCATTGCCGAACACAGTGCTGTGTGAAATAAGCTAGTTCTGTACTCGGAATGAGTTGGTTTCTTAACAACAATCTTCAGTGCAGGAAGATCAAACTTTCCTTGTTTGTGTAATCTAAAAAGATGTACAACTTATAGTTTCACCCCATTTCTAACGTAGTTTGTTTAGAAAACAAACACCTTCATTGCCGAACACAGTACTTTGTGAAATAAGCCCGTTCTATTCTCCAAATGAGTTGCTTTCTTACGAAGAGTCTTAAGTGCAGCAAGATCAAACTTTCCTAATTTCTGTAATGTAACATGATGTACAACTTAGTAGACTAGCTTCATTTCTAAAGTAGTTTCTTCAGAAAACAAACCCCTTCATTTCTGAACACTGTACTGTGTGAAATAAGCTAGTTCTGTTTTCCGAATTAGTTGCTTTGTTAAGAAGTATCTTCACTGCAGCAAGATCAAACTTTCCTAGTTTGTGTAATCTCACAAGATGTACAACTTAGTAGATTCACCTCATTTCTCTCGCAGTTTCTTTAGATAACAAACACCTTCATTGCCGAACACAGAACTGTGTGAAATAAGCAGGTTCTGTTCTTGGAATGAGTTCATTTCTTAACAAGAATCTTCAGTGCAGGAAGATCAAACTTTCCTAGTTTGTGTAATCTAACAAGATGTACAATATAGTAGATTCACCTCATTTCCCACGTAGTTTCTTTAGAAAACAAACACCTTCATTGCCGAACACAGTACTGTGTGAAATAAGCTAGTTCTGTTCTCAGAATGAGTTGCTTTCTTAACAAGAATCTTCAGTGCAGGGAGATTAAACTATCCTAGTATGTGTAATCTAACAAGATGTACTACTTAGTAGATTCACCTCATTTCTAACGTAGTTTCTTTAGAAAATAAACACCTTCATTGCCGAACACAGTACTGTGTGAAATAAGCTAGTTCTGTTCTCGGAATGAGTTGCTTTCTTAACAAGAATCTTCAGTACAGGAAGATCAAACTTTCCTAGTTTGTGTAATCTTACAAGATGTACAACTTAGTTGATTCACCTCATTTCTAACGTAGTTTGTTTAGAAAACAAACGCCTTCATTTCCGAACACAGTACTGTGTGAAATAAGGCCGTTCTGTTCTGCGAATGAGTTGTTTTTTAAGAAGTATCTTCAGTGCAGCCAGATCAAACTTTCCTAGTTTGTGTAATCTAACAAGATGTACAACTTAGTAGATTCACCTCATTTCTAACGTAGTTTGTTTAGAAAACAAACACCTTCATTGCCGAACACAGTACTGTGTGAAATAAGGCCGTTCTGTTCTCGGAATGAGTTGGTTTCTTACGAAGAGTCTTCAGTGCAGCAAGATCAAACTTACCTTGTTTGTGTAATCTAACCAGAATAACCACTTAGTAGATTCACCTCATTTCTAAAGTAGTTTCTCTAGAAAACAAACACCTTCATTGCCAAACACAGTACTGTGTGAAATAAGCCCGTTCTGTTCTCCAAATGAGTTGCTCTATTACGAAGAGTCTTAAGTGCAGCAAGATCAAACTTTCCTAGTTTCTGTAATGTAACATGATGTACACCTTAGTAGACTAGCTTCATTTCTAAAGTAGTTTGTTCAGAAAACAAACCCCTTCATTTCTGAACACTGTACTGTGTGAAATCAGCTAGTTCTGTTCTCCGAATGAGTTGCTTTTTTAAGAAGTATCTTCAGTGCAGCAAGATCAAACTTTCCTAGTTTGTGTAATCTAACAAGATGTACAACTTAGTAGATTCACCCCATTTCTATCGTAGTTTCTTTAGAAAACAAACACCTTCATTGCAGAACACAGTACTGTGTGAAATAATGCCGTTCTGTTCTCTGAATGAGCTGCTTTCTTACGAAGAGTCTTCAGTGCAGCAAGATCAAACTTACCTTGTTTGTGTAATCTAACCAGAAGTACCACTTAGTAGATTCACCTCATTTCTAAAGTAGTTTCTCTAGAAAACAAACACCTTCATTGCCGAACACAGTACTGTGTGAAATAAGCCCGTTCTGTTCTCCAAATGAGTTGCTCTATTACGAAGAGTCTTAAGTGCAGTAAGATCAAACTTTCCTAGTTTCTGTAATGTAACATGCTGTACAACTTAGTAGACTAGCTTCATTTCTAAAGTAGTTTGTTTAGAAAACAAACCCCTTCATTTCTGAACACTGTACCTTGTGAAATAAGCTAGTTCTGTTCTCCGAATGAGTTGCTTTTTTAAGAAGTATCTTCAGTGCAGCAAGAACAAACTTTCCTAGTTTCTGTAATCTAACAAGATGTACAACTTAGTAGATTCACCTCATTTCTAACGTAGTTTGTTTAGAAAACAAACACCTTCATTGCCGAACACAGTACTGTGTGAAATAAGCTAGTTCTGTTCTCCGAATGAGTTGCTTTTTTAAGAAGTATCTTCAGTGCAGGAAGATCAAACTTTCCTAGTTTTTGTAATCTAACAAGATGTACAACTTAGTAGATTCAGCTCATTTCTAACGTAGTTTGGTTAAAAAACAAACACCTTCATTGCCGAACACAGTACTGTGTGAAATAAGCTAGTTCTGTTCTCCGAATGAGTTGCTTTCTTAACAAGAATCTTCAGTGCAGGAAGATCAAACTTTCAAGTTTGTGTAATCTAACAAGATGTACAACTTAGTAGATTCACCTCATTTCTAACGTAGTTTGTTTAGAAAACAAACACCTTCATTGCCGAACACATTACTGTGTGAAATAAGCTAGTTCTGTTCTCGGAATGAGTTGATTTCTTAACAAGAATCTTCAGTGCAGCAAGATCAAACTTTCCTAGTTTGTGTAATCTAAAAAGATGTACAACTTAGTAGATTCTCCTCATTTCTAACGTAGTTTGTTTAGAAAACAAACCCCTTCATTTCTAAACACTGTCCTGTGTGAAATAAGCTAGTTCTGTTCTCCGAATGAGTTGCTTTTTTAAGAAGTATCTTCAGTGCAGCAAGATGAAACTTTCCTGGTTTGTGTAATCTAACAAGATGTACAACTTAGTAGATTCACCTCATTTCTATCGTAGTTTCTTTAAAAAACAAACACCTTCATTGCCGAACACAGTACTGTGTGAAATAAGCTAGTTCTGTTCTCGGAATGAGTTGCTTTCTAAAGAAGAATCTTCAGTGCAGGAAGATCAAACTTTCCTAGTTTGTGTAATCTAACAAGATGTACAACTTAGTAGATTCACCTCATTTATAACGTAGTTTGTTTAGAAAAGAAACACCTTCACATTGCCGAACACAGTACTGTGTGAAATAAGCTAGTTCTGTTCTCGGAATGAGTTGCTTTCTTAACAAGAATCTTCAGTGCAAGAAGATCAAACTTTCCTAGTTTGTGTAATCTAACAAGATGTACAACTTAGTAGATTCACCTCATTTCTAACGTAGTTTGTTTAGAAAACATACCCCTTCATTTCTAAACACTGTACTGTGTGAAATAAGCTAGTTCTGTTCTCCGAATGAGTTGCTTTTTTAAGAAGTATCTTCAGTGCAGCAAGATCAAACTTTCCTAGTTTGTGTAATCTAACAAGATGTACAACTTAGTAGATTCACCTCATTTCTATCGTAGTTTCTTTAGAAAACAAACACTTTCATTGCCGAACACAGTACTGTGTGAAATCAGCTAGTTCTGTTCTCCGAATGAGTTGCTTTTTTAAGAAGTTTCTTCACTGCAGCAAGATCAAACTTTCCTAGTTTGTGTAATCTAACAAGATGTACAACTTAGTAGATTCACCTCATTTCTAACGTAGTTTGTTTAGAAAACAAACACCTTCATTGCCGAACACAGTACTGTGTGAAATAAGGCCGTTCTGTTCTCGGAATGAGTTGGTTTCTTACGAAGAGTCTTCAGTGCAGCAAGATCAAACTTACCTTGTTTGTGTAATCTAACCAGAATAACCACTTAGTAGATTCACCTCATTTCTAAAGTAGTTTCTCTAGAAAACGAACACCTTCATTGCCGAACACAGTACTGTGTGAAATAAGCCCGTTCTGTTCTCCAAATGAGTTGCTCTATTACGAAGAGTCTTAAGTGCAGCAAGATCAAACTTTCCTAGTTTCTGTAATGTAACATGATGTACACCTTAGTAGACTAGCTTCATTTCTAAAGTAGTTTGTTCAGAAAACAAACCCCTTCATTTCTGAACACTGTACTGTGTGAAATCAGCTAGTTCTGTTTTCCGAATGAGTTGCTTTTTTAAGAAGTATCTTCACTGCAGCAAGATCAAACTTTCCTAGTTTGTGTAATCTAACAAGATGTAGAACTTAGTAGATTCACCTCATTTCTCCCGTAGTTTCTTTAGAAAACAAACACCTTCATTGCCGAACACAGTACTGTGTGAAATAAGACCGTTCTGTTCTCTGAATGAGTTGCTTTCTTACAAAGAGTCTTCAGTGCAGCAAGATCAAACTTACCTTGTTTGTGTAATCTAACAAGATTTACAACTCAGTAGATTCACCTCATTTCCCACGTAGTTTCTTTAGAAAACAAACACCTTCATTGCCGAACACAGTACTGTGTGAAATAAGCCCGTTCTGTTCTCCAAATGAGTTGTTTCTTACGAAGAGTCTTAAGTGCAGCAAGATCAAACTTTCCTAGTTTCTGTAATGTAACATGATGTACAACTTAGTAGACTAGCTTCATTTCAAAGTAGTTTGTTTAGAATACAAACCCCTTCATTTCTGAACACTGTACTGTGTGAAATAAGGCCGTTCTGTTCTCTGAATGAGTTGCTTTCTTACGAAGAGTCTTCAGTGCGGCAAGATCAAACTTACCTTGTTTGTGTAATCTAACAAGATGTACAACTTAGTAGATTCACCTCATTTCTAACGTAGTTTCTTTAGAAAACAAACACCTTCATTGCCGAACACAGTACTGTGTGAAATAAGCCCGTTCAGTTCTCCAAATGAGTTGCTTTCTTACGAAGAGTCATAAGTGCAGCAAGATCAAACTTTCCTAGTTTCTGTAATGTAACATGATGTACAACTTAGTAGACTAGCTTCATTTCTAAAGTAGTTTGTTTAGAAAACAAACCCCTTCATTTCTGAACACTGTACTGTGTGAAATCAGCTAGTTCTGTTTTCCGAATGAGTTGCTTTTATAAGAAGTATCTTCAGTGCAGCAAGATCAAACTTTCCTAGTTTGTGTAATCTAACAAGATGTACAACTTAGTAGATTCACCCCATTTCTATCGTAGTTTCTTTAGAAAACAAACACCTTCATTGCAGAACACAGTACTGTGTGAAATAATGCCGTTCTGTTCTCTGAATGAGCTGCTTTCTTACGAAGAGTCTTCAGTGCAGCTAGATCAAACTTACCTTGTTTGTGTAATCTAACCAGAAGTACCACTTAGTAGATTCACCTCATTTCTAAAGTAGTTTCTCTAGAAAACAAACACCTTCATTGCCGAACACAGTACTGGGTGAAATAAGCCCGTTCTGTTCTCCAAATGAGTTGCTCTATTACGAAGAGTCTTAAGTGCAGCAAGATCAAACTTTCCTAGTTTCTGTAATGTAACATGATGTACAACTTAGTAGACTAGCTTCATTTCTAAAGTAGTTTGTTTAGAAAACAAACCCCTTCATTTCTGAACACTGTACTGTGTGAAATAAGCTAGTTCTGTTCTCCGAATGAGTTGCTTTTTTAAGAAGTATCTTCAGTGCAGCAAGATCAAACTTTCCTAGTTTCTGTAATCTAACAAGATGTACAACTTAGTAGATTCACCTCATTTCTAACGTAGTTTGTTTAGAAAACAAACACCTTCATTGCCAAACACAGTACTGTGTGAAATAAGCCAGTTCTGTTCTCGGAATGAGTTGCTTTCTTAACAAGAATCTTCAGTGCAGCAAGATCAAACTTTCCTAGTTTGTGTAATCTAAAAAGATGTACAACTTAGTAGATTCACCTCATTTCTAACGTAGTTTGTTTAGAAAACAAACCCCTTCATTTCTAAACACTGTACTGTGTGAAATAAGCTAGTTCTGTTCTCCGAATGAGTTGCTTTTTTAAGAAGTATCTTCAGTGCAGCAAGATGAAACTTTCCTAGTTTGTGTAATCTAACAAGATGTACAACTTAGTATATTCACCTCATTTCTATCGTAGTTTCTTTAGAAAACAAACACCTTCATTGCGGAACACAGTACTGTGTGAAATAAGCTAGTACTGTTCTCAGAATGAGTTGCTTTCTAAAGAAGAATCTTCAGTGCAGGAAGATCAAACTTTCCTAGTTTGTGTAATCTAACAAGATGTACAACTTAGTAGATTCACCTCATTTCTAACGTAGTTTGTTTAGAAAACAAACACCTTCAGATTGCCGAACACAGTACTGTGTGAAATAAGCTAGTTCTGTTCTCGGAATGAGTTGCTTTCTTAACAAGAATCTTCAGTGCAGGAAGATCAAACTTTCCTAGTTTGTGTAATCTAACAAGATGTACAACTTAGTAGATTCACCTCATTTCTAACGTAGTTTGTTTAGAAAACAAACACCTTCATTGCCTACACAGTACTGTGTGAAATAAGCTAGTTCTGTTCTTGGAATGAGTTGATTTCTGAACAAGAATCTTCAGTGCAGGAAGATCAAACTTTCCTAGTTTGTGTAATCTAACAAGATGTACAACTTAGTACATTCAACTCATTTCTAACGTAGTTTGTTTCGAAAACAAACACCTTCATTGCCGAACACAGTACTGTGTGAAATAAGGCCGTTCTGTTCTCGGAATGAGTTGCTTTCTTACGAAGTCTTCAGTGCAGCAAGATCAAACTTACCTTGTTTGTGTAATCTAACAAGATGTACAACCTAGTAGATTCACCTCATTTCTAAAGTAGTTTCTTTAGAAAACAAACATCTTCATTGCCGAACACAGTACTGTGTGAAATAAGCCCGTTCTGTTCTCCAAATGAGTTGCTTTCTTACGAAGAGTCATAAGTGCAGCAAGATCAAACTTTCCTAGTTTCTAAATGTAACATGATGTACAACTTAGTAGACTAGCTTCATTTCTAAAGTAGTTTGTTTAGAAAACAAAACCCTTCATTTCTGAACACTGTACTGTGTGAAATAAGCTAGTTCTGTTCTCGGAATGAGTTGCTTTTTTGAGAAGTATCTTCTGTGCAGCAAGATCAAACTTTCCTAGTTTGTGTAATCTAACAAGATGTACAACTTAGTAGATTCACCTCATTTCTAAAGTAGTTTCTTTAGAAAACAAACACCTTCATTGCCGAACACTGTACTGTGTGAAATAAGCCCGTCCTGTTATCCAAATGAGTTGCTTTCTTACGAAGAGTCTTAAGTACAGCAAGATCAAACGTTCCTTGTTACTCTAATGTAACATGATGTACAACTTAGTAGACTACCTTCATTTCTAAAATAGTTTGTTTAGAAAACAAACCCCTTCATTTTTGAACACTGTACTGTGTGAAATCAGCTAGTTCTGTTCTCCATATGAGTTGCTTTTATAAGAAGTATCTTCAGTGCAGAAAGATCAAACTTTCCTAGTTTGTGTAATCTAACAAGATATACAACTTAGTTGATTCACCTCATTTCTAACATAGTTTGTTTAGAAAACAAACACCTTCATTGCCGAACACAGTACTGTGTGAAATAAGCTAGTTCTGTTCTCGGAATGAGTTGCTTTCTTAACAAGAATCTTCAGTGCAGGAAAATCAAACTTTCCTAGTTTGTGTAATCTAACAAGATGTACAACTTAGTAGATTCACATCATTTCAAACGTAGTTTGTTTAGAAAACAAACACCTTCATTGGCGAACACAGTAATGTGTGAAATAAGCTAGTTCTGTTCTTGGAATGAGTTGATTTCTTAACAAGAATCTTCAGGGCAGGAAGATCAAACTTTCTTAGTTTGTGTAATCTAAGAAGATGTACAACTTAGTATATTCACCTCATTTCTAACGTAGTTTGTTTAGAAAACAAACACCTTCATTGCCGAACACAGTACTGTGTGAAATAAGGCCGTTCTGTTCTCGGAATGAGTTGCTTTCTTATGAAGAGTCTTCAGTGCAGCAAGATCAAACTTACCTTGTTTGTGTAATCTAACCAGATGTACCACTTAGTAGGTTCACCTCATTTCTAACGTAGTTTGTTTACAAAACAAACACCTTCATTGCCGAACACAGTACTGTGTTAAATAAGCCCGTTCTGTTCTCCAAATGACTTGATCTCTTACGAAGAGTCTTAACTGCAGCAAGATCAAACTTTCCTAGTTTCTGTAATGTAACATGATGTACAACTTAGTAGACTAGCTTCATTTCTAAAGTAGTTTGTTCAGAAAAAAAAAAACCCCTTCATTTCTGAACACTGTACTGTGTGAAATAAGCTAGTTCTGTTTTCCGAATTAGTTGTTTTTTTAAGAAGTATCTTCACTTCAGCAAGATCAAACTTTCCTAGTTTGTGTAATCTAACAAGATGTAGAACTTAGTAGATTCACCTCATTTCTCACGTAGTTTCTTTAGAAAACAAACACCTTCATTGCCGAACACAGTACTGTGTGAAATAAGGCCATTCTGTTCTCGGAATGAGTTGCTTTCTTACGAACAGTCTTCAGTGCAGGAAGATCAAACTTACCTTGTTTGTGTAATCTAACAAGATGTAGAACTTAGTAGATTCACCTCATTTCTCACGTAGTTTCTTTAGAAAACAAACACCTTCATTGCCGAACACAGTACTGTGTGAAATAAGCCCGTTCTGTTCTCCAAATGAGTTGCTTTCTTACGAAGAGTCTTAAGTGCAGCAAGATCAAACTTTCCTAGTTTGTGAAATGTTACATGATGTACAACTTAGTAGACTAGCTTCATTGCTAAAGTAGTTTCTTCAGAAAACAAACCCGTTCATTTCTGAACACTGTACTGTGTGAAATAACCTAGTTCTGTTCTCGGAATGAGTTGCTTTCTTAACAAGAATCTTCAGTGCAGGAAGATCAAACTTTCCTAGTTTGTGTAATCTAACAAGATATACAACTTAGTAGATTCACCTCATTTCTAACGTAGTTTGTTTAGAAAACAAACACCTTCATTGCTGAACACAGTACTGTGTGAAATAAGCTAGTTCTGTTCTCGGAATGAGTTGCTTTCTTAACAAGAATCTTCAGTGCAGGAAGATCAAACTTTCCTAGTTTGTGTAATCTAACAAGACGTACAACTTAGTAGATTCACATCATTTCAAACGTAGTTTGTTTAGAAAACAAACACCTTCATTGGCGAACACAGTAATGTGTGAAATAAGCTAGTTCTGTTCTTGGAATGAGTTGATTTCTTAACAAGAATCTTCAGGGCAGGAAGATCAAACTTTCCTAGTTTGTGTAATCTAAGATGTACAACTTAGTATATTCACCTCATTTCTAACGTAGTTTGTTTAGAAAACAAACCCCTTCATTTCTAAACACCGTACTGTGTGAAATAAGGTAGTTCTGTTCTCCGAATGAGTTGCTTTTTTAAGAAGTATCTTCAGTGCAGCAAGATCAAACTTTCCTAGTTTGTGTAATCTAACAAGATGTACAACTAAGTAGATTCACCTCATTTCTATCGTAGTTTCTTTACAAAACAAACACCTTCATTTCCGAACACAGTTCTGTGTGAAATAAGCTAGTTCTGTTCTCGGAATGAGTTGCTTTCTAAACAAGAATCTTCAGTGCAGGAAGATCAAACTTTCCTAGTTTGTGTAATCTAACAAGATGTACAACTTAGTAGATTCACCCCATTTCTAACGTAGTTTGTTTAGAAAACAAACACCTTCATTGCCGAACACAGTACTGTGTGAAATAAGCTAGTTCTGTTCTTGGAATGAGTTGATTTCTTAACAAGAGTCTTCAGTGCAGCAAGATCAAACTTACCTTGTTTGTGTAAACTAACAAGATGTACAACTTAGTAGATTCACCTCATTTCTAACGTAGTTTCTTTAGAAAACAAACACCTTCATTGCCGAACACAGTACTGTGTTAAATAAGCCCGTTCTGTTCTCCAAATGAGTTGCTTACTTATGAAGAGTCTTAAGTGCAGCAAGATCAAACTTTCCTAGTTTCTGTAATGTAACATGATGTACAACTTCGTAGACTAGCTTCATTTCTAAAGTAGTTTGTTCAGAAAACAAACACCTTCATTTCTGAAGACTGTACTGTGTGAAATAAGCTAGTTCTGTTCTCCGAATGAGTTGCTTTTTAAGAAGAATCTTCAGTGCAGCAAGATCAAACTTTGCTAGTTTGTGTAATATAACAAGATGTACAACTTAGTAGATTCACCTCATTTTTATCGTAGTTTCTTCAGAAAACAAACACCTTCATTGCCGAACACAGTACTGTGTGAAATGAGCTAGTTCTGTTCTCGGAATGAGTTGCTTTCTTAACAAGAATCTTCAGTGCAGGAAGATCAAACTTTCCTAGTTTGTGTAATCTAACAAGATGTATAACTTAGTAGATTCACCTCATTTCTAACGTAGTTTGTTTAGAAAACAAACACCTTCATTGCCGAACACAGTACTGTGTGAAATAAGCTAGTTCTGTTCTCGGAATGAGTTGCTTTCTTAACAAGAATCTTCAGTGCAGGAAGATCAAACTTTCGTAGTTTATGTAATCTAACAAGATGTACAACTTAGTAGATTCACCTCATTTCTAACGTAGTTTGTTTAGAATACAAACACCTTCATTGCCGAACAAAGTACTGTGTGAAATAAGCTAGTTCTGTTCTTGGAATGAGTTGATTTCTTAACAAGAATCTTCAGTACAGGAAGATTAAACTTTCCTAGTTTGTGTAATGTAAAAAGATGTACAACTTAGTAGATTCACCTCATTTCTAACGTAGTTTCTTTAGAAAACAAACACCTTCATTGCCGAATACAGTACTGTGTGAAATAAGGCCGTTCTGTTCTCGAATGAGTTGCTTTCTTACGAAGAGTCTTCAGTGCAGCAAGATCAAACTTACCTTGTTTGTGTAATCTAACAAGATGTACAACTTAGTAGATTCACCTCATTTCTAACGTAGTTTCTTTAGAAAACAAACACCTTCATTGCCGAAGACAGTACTGTGTGAAATAACCCCTTCTGTTCTCCAAATGAGTTGCTTTCTTACGAAGAGTCTTAAGTGCAGCAAGATAAAACTTTCCTAATTTCTGTAATGTAACATGATGTACAACTTAGTAGACTAGCTTCATTTCTAAAGTTATTTGTTTAGAAAACAAACCCCTTCATTTCTGAACACTGTACTGTGTGAAATCAGCTAGTTCTGTTCTCCGAATGAGTTCCTTTTTTAGAAGTATCTTCAGTGCAGCAAGATCAAACTTTCCTAGTTTGTGTAATCTAACAAGATGTACAACTTAGTAGATTCACCTCATTTCTATCATAGTTTCTTTAGAAAACAAACACCTTCACTGCCGGACACAGTACTGTGTGAAATAAGCTAGTTCTGTTCTCGGAATGAGTTGATTTCTTAACAAGAATCTTCAGTGCAGGAAGATCAAACTTTCCTAGTTTGTGTAATCTAACAAGATGTACAACTTAGTAGATTCACCTCATTTCTAACGTAGTTTGTTTAGAAAACAAAAACCTTCATTGCCGAACACATTACTGTGTGAAATAAGCCTGTCCTGTTCTCCAAATGAGTTGCTTTGTTACGAACAGTCTTAAGTGCAGCAAGATCAATCTTTCCTAGTTTCTGTAATGTAACATGATGTACAACTTAGTAGACTAGCTTCATTTCTAAAGTAGTTTGTTCAGAAAACAAACCCCTTCATTTCTGAACACTGTACTGTGTGAAATAAGCTAGTTCTGTTTTCGAATTAGCTGCTTTTTAAGAAGTATCTTAAGTGCAGCAAGATCAAACTTTCCTACTTTGTGTAATCTAACAAGATGTACAACTTAGTAGATTCACCTCATTTGTAAAGTAGTTTATAGAAAACAAACCCCTTCATTGCCGAACACAGTACTGTGTGAAATAAGGTAGTTCTGTTCTCGGAATGAGTTGCTTTCTTAACAAGAATCTTCAGTGCAGAAAGATCAAACTTTCCTAGTTTGTGTAATCTAACAAGATATACAACTTAGTAGATTCACCTCATTTCTAACGTAGTTTGTTTAGAAAAAAACACCTTCATTGCCGAACACAGTACTGTGTGAAATATGCTGGTTCTGTTCTTGGAATGAGTTGATTTCTTAACAAGAATCTTCAGTACAGGAAGATCAAACTTTCCTAGTTTGTGTAATCTAAAAAAGTTGTATAACTTAGTAGATTCACCTCATTTCCAACGTAGTTTTTTTAGAAAACAAACACCTTCATTGCCGTACACAGTACTGTGTGAAATAAGCCCGTTCTGTTCTCGGAATGAGTTGCTTTCTAAACAAGAATCTTCAGTGCAGGAAGATCAAACTTTCCTAGTTTGTGTAATCTAACAAGATGTACAACTTAGTAGATTCACCCCATTTTCTAACGTAGTTTGTTTAGAAAACAAACACCTTCATTGCCGAACACAGTACTGTGTGAAATAAGCTAGTTCTGTTCTTGGAATGAGTTGATTTCTTAACAAGAGTCTTCAGTGCAGCAAGATCAAACTTACCTTGTTTGTGTAAACTAACAAGATGTACAACTTAGTAGATTCACCTCATTTCTAACGTAGTTTCTTTTTAGAAAACAAACACCTTCATTGCCGAACACAGTACTGTGTTAAATAAGCCCGTTCTGTTCTCCAAATGAGTTGCTTACTTATGAAGAGTCTTAAGTGCAGCAAGATCAAACTTTCCTAGTTTCTGTAATGTAACATGATGTACAACTTCGTAGACTAGCTTCATTTCTAAAGTAGTTTGTTCAGAAAACAAACACCTTCATTTCTGAAGACTGTACTGTGTGAAATAAGCTAGTTCTGTTCTCCGAATGAGTTGCTTTTTAAGAAGAATCTTCAGTGCAGCAAGATCAAACTTTGCTAGTTTGTGTAATATAACAAGATGTACAACTTAGTAGATTCACCTCATTTTTATCGTAGTTTCTTCAGAAAACAAACACCTTCATTGCCGAACACAGTACTGTGTGAAATGAGCTAGTTCTGTTCTCGGAATGAGTTGCTTTCTTAACAAGAATCTTCAGTGCAGGAAGATCAAACTTTCCTAGTTTGTGTAATCTAACAAGATGTATAACTTAGTAGATTCACCTCATTTCTAACGTAGTTTGTTTAGAAAACAAACACCTTCATTGCCGAACACAGTACTGTGTGAAATAAGCTAGTTCTGTTCTCGGAATGAGTTGCTTTCTTAACAAGAATCTTCAGTGCAGGAAGATCAAACTTTCGTAGTTTATGTAATCTAACAAGATGTACAACTTAGTAGATTCACCTCATTTCTAACGTAGTTTGTTTAGAATACAAACACCTTCATTGCCGAACAAAGTACTGTGTGAAATAAGCTAGTTCTGTTCTTGGAATGAGTTGATTTCTTAACAAGAATCTTCAGTACAGGAAGATTAAACTTTCCTAGTTTGTGTAATGTAAAAAGATGTACAACTTAGTAGATTCACCTCATTTCTAACGTAGTTTCTTTAGAAAACAAACACCTTCATTGCCGAATACAGTACTGTGTGAAATAAGGCCGTTCTGTTCTCGAATGAGTTGCTTTCTTACGAAGAGTCTTCAGTGCAGCAAGATCAAACTTACCTTGTTTGTGTAATCTAACAAGATGTACAACTTAGTAGATTCACCTCATTTCTAACGTAGTTTCTTTAGAAAACAAACACCTTCATTGCCAAGACAGTACTGTGTGAAATAACCCCTTCTGTTCTCCAAATGAGTTGCTTTCTTACGAAGAGTCTTAAGTGCAGCAAGATAAAACTTTCCTAATTTCTGTAATGTAACATGATGTACAACTTAGTAGACTAGCTTCATTTCTAAAGTTATTTGTTTAGAAAACAAACCCCTTCATTTCTGAACACTGTACTGTGTGAAATCAGCTAGTTCTGTTCTCCGAATGAGTTCCTTTTTTTAAGTATCTTCAGTGCAGCAAGATCAAACTTTCCTAGTTTGTGTAATCTAACAAGATGTACAACTTAGTAGATTCACCTCATTTCTATCATAGTTTCTTTAGAAAACAAACACCTTCACTGCCGGACACAGTACTGTGTGAAATAAGCTAGTTCTGTTCTCGGAATGAGTTGATTTCTTAACAAGAATCTTCAGTGCAGGAAGATCAAACTTTCCTAGTTTGTGTAATCTAACAAGATGTACAACTTAGTAGATTCACCTCATTTCTAACGTAGTTTGTTTAGAAAACAAAAACCTTCATTGCCGAACACATTACTGTGTGAAATAAGCCTGTCCTGTTCTCCAAATGAGTTGCTTTGTTACGAACAGTCTTAAGTGCAGCAAGATCAATCTTTCCTAGTTTCTGTAATGTAACATGATGTACAACTTAGTAGACTAGCTTCATTTCTAAAGTAGTTTGTTCAGAAAACAAACCCCTTCATTTCTGAACACTGTACTGTGTGAAATAAGCTAGTTCTGTTTTCCGAATTAGCTGCTTTTTTAAGAAGTATCTTAAGTGCAGCAAGATCAAACTTTCCTACTTTGTGTAATCTAACAAGATGTACAACTTAGTAGATTCACCTCATTTGTAAAGTAGTTTATAGAAAACAAACCCCTTCATTGCCGAACACAGTACTGTGTGAAATAAGGTAGTTCTGTTCTCGGAATGAGTTGCTTTCTTAACAAGAATCTTCAGTGCAGAAAGATCAAACTTTCCTAGTTTGTGTAATCTAACAAGATATACAACTTAGTAGATTCACCTCATTTCTAACGTAGTTTGTTTAGAAAAAAACACCTTCATTGCGAACACAGTACTGTGTGAAATATGCTGGTTCTGTTCTTGGAATGAGTTGATTTCTTAACAAGAATCTTCAGTACAGGAAGATCAAACTTTCCTAGTTTGTGTAATCTAAAAAGTTGTATAACTTAGTAGATTCACCTCATTTCCAACGTAGTTTTTTTAGAAAACAAACACCTTCATTGCCGTACACAGTACTGTGTGAAATAAGCCCGTTCTGTTCTCGGAATGAGTTGCTTTCTAAACAAGAATCTTCAGTGCAGGAAGATCAAACTTTCCTAGTTTGTGTAATCTAACAAGATGTACAACTTAGTAGATTCACCCCATTTCTAACGTAGTTTGTTTAGAAAACAAACACCTTCATTGCCGAACACAGTACTGTGTGAAATAAGCTAGTTCTGTTCTTGGAATGAGTTGATTTCTTAACAAGAGTCTTCAGTGCAGCAAGATCAAACTTACCTTGTTTGTGTAAACTAACAAGATGTACAACTTAGTAGATTCACCTCATTTCTAACGTAGTTTCTTTAGAAAACAAACACCTTCATTGCCGAACACAGTACTGTGTTAAATAAGCCCGTTCTGTTCTCCAAATGAGTTGCTTACTTATGAAGAGTCTTAAGTGCAGCAAGACCAAACTTTCCTAGTTTCTGTAATGTAACATGATGTACAACTTCGTAGACTAGCTTCATTTCTAAAGTAGTTTGTTCAGAAAACAAACACCTTCATTTCTGAAGACTGTACTGTGTGAAATAAGCTAGTTCTGTTCTCCGAATGAGTTGCTTTTTAAGAAGAATCTTCAGTGCAGCAAGATCAAACTTTGCTAGTTTGTGTAATATAACAAGATGTACAACTTAGTAGATTCACCTCATTTTTATCGTAGTTTCTTCAGAAAAACAAACACCTTCATTGCCGAACACAGTACTGTGTGAAATGAGCTAGTTCTGTTCTCGGAATGAGTTGCTTTCTTAACAAGAATCTTCAGTGCAGGAAGATCAAACTTTCCTAGTTTGTGTAATCTAACAAGATGTATAACTTAGTAGATTCACCTCATTTCTAACGTAGTTTGTTTAGAAAACAAACACCTTCATTGCCGAACACAGTACTGTGTGAAATAAGCTAGTTCTGTTCTCGGAATGAGTTGCTTTCTTAACAAGAATCTTCAGTGCAGGAAGATCAAACTTTCGTAGTTTATGTAATCTAACAAGATGTACAACTTAGTAGATTCACCTCATTTCTAACGTAGTTTGTTTAGAATACAAACACCTTCATTGCCGAACAAAGTACTGTGTGAAATAAGCTAGTTCTGTTCTTGGAATGAGTTGATTTCTTAACAAGAATCTTCAGTACAGGAAGATTAAACTTTCCTAGTTTGTGTAATGTAAAAAGATGTACAACTTAGTAGATTCACCTCATTTCTAACGTAGTTTCTTTAGAAAACAAACACCTTCATTGCCGAATACAGTACTGTGTGAAATAAGGCCGTTCTGTTCTCGGAATGAGTTGCTTTCTTACGAAGAGTCTTCAGTGCAGCAAGATCAAACTTACCTTGTTTGTGTAATCTAACAAGATGTACAACTTAGTAGATTCACCTCATTTCTAACGTAGTTTCTTTAGAAAACAAACACCTTCATTGCCGAAGACAGTACTGTGTGAAATAACCCCTTCTGTTCTCCAAATGAGTTGCTTTCTTACGAAGAGTCTTAAGTGCAGCAAGATAAAACTTTCCTAATTTCTGTAATGTAACATGATGTACAACTTAGTAGACTAGCTTCATTTCTAAAGTTATTTGTTTAGAAAACAAACCCCTTCATTTCTGAACACTGTACTGTGTGAAATCAGCTAGTTCTGTTCTCCGAATGAGTTCCTTTTTTAAGAAGTATCTTCAGTGCAGCAAGATCAAACTTTCCTAGTTTGTGTAATCTAACAAGATGTACAACTTAGTAGATTCACCTCATTTCTATCATAGTTTCTTTAGAAAACAAACACCTTCACTGCCGGACACAGTACTGTGTGAAATAAGCTAGTTCTGTTCTCGGAATGAGTTGATTTCTTAACAAGAATCTTCAGTGCAGGAAGATCAAACTTTCCTAGTTTGTGTAATCTAACAAGATGTACAACTTAGTAGATTCACCTCATTTCTAACGTAGTTTGTTTAGAAAACAAAAACCTTCATTGCCGAACACATTACTGTGTGAAATAAGCCTGTCCTGTTCTCCAAATGAGTTGCTTTGTTACGAACAGTCTTAAGTGCAGCAAGATCAATCTTTCCTAGTTTCTGTAATGTAACATGATGTACAACTTAGTAGACTAGCTTCATTTCTAAAGTAGTTTGTTCAGAAAACAAACCCCTTCATTTCTGAACACTGTACTGTGTGAAATAAGCTAGTTCTGTTTTCCGAATTAGCTGCTTTTTTAAGAAGTATCTTAAGTGCAGCAAGATCAAACTTTCCTACTTTGTGTAATCTAACAAGATGTACAACTTAGTAGATTCACCTCATTTGTAAAGTAGTTTATAGAAAACAAACCCCTTCATTGCCGAACACAGTACTGTGTGAAATAAGGTAGTTCTGTTCTCGGAATGAGTTGCTTTCTTAACAAGAATCTTCAGTGCAGAAAGATCAAACTTTCCTAGTTTGTGTAATCTAACAAGATATACAACTTAGTAGATTCACCTCATTTCTAACGTAGTTTGTTTAGAAAAAAAACACCTTCATTGCCGAACACAGTACTGTGTGAAATATGCTGGTTCTGTTCTTGGAATGAGTTGATTTCTTAACAAGAATCTTCAGTACAGGAAGATCAAACTTTCCTAGTTTGTGTAATCTAAAAAGTTGTATAACTTAGTAGATTCACCTCATTTCAACGTAGTTTTTAGAAAACAAACACCTTCATTGCCGTACACAGTACTGTGTGAAATAAGCCCGTTCTGTTCTCGGAATGAGTTGCTTTCTAAACAAGAATCTTCAGTGCAGGAAGATCAAACTTTCCTAGTTTGTGTAATCTAACAAGATGTACAACTTAGTAGATTCACCCCATTTCTAACGTAGTTTGTTTAGAAAACAAACACCTTCATTGCCGAACACAGTACTGTGTGAAATAAGCTAGTTCTGTTCTTGGAATGAGTTGATTTCTTAACAAGAGTCTTCAGTGCAGCAAGATCAAACTTACCTTGTTTGTGTAAACTAACAAGATGTACAACTTAGTAGATTCACCTCATTTCTAACGTAGTTTCTTTAGAAAACAAACACCTTCATTGCCGAACACAGTACTGTGTTAAATAAGCCCGTTCTGTTCTCCAAATGAGTTGCTTACTTATGAAGAGTCTTAAGTGCAGCAAGATCAAACTTTCCTAGTTTCTGTAATGTAACATGATGTACAACTTCGTAGACTAGCTTCATTTCTAAAGTAGTTTGTTCAGAAAACAAACACCTTCATTTCTGAAGACTGTACTGTGTGAAATAAGCTAGTTCTGTTCTCCGAATGAGTTGCTTTTTAAGAAGAATCTTCAGTGCAGCAAGATCAAACTTTGCTAGTTTGTGTAATATAACAAGATGTACAACTTAGTAGATTCACCTCATTTTTATCGTAGTTTCTTCAGAAAACAAACACCTTCATTGCCGAACACAGTACTGTGTGAAATGAGCTAGTTCTGTTCTCGGAATGAGTTGCTTTCTTAACAAGAATCTTCAGTGCAGGAAGATCAAACTTTCCTAGTTTGTGTAATCTAACAAGATGTATAACTTAGTAGATTCACCTCATTTCTAACGTAGTTTGTTTAGAAAACAAACACCTTCATTGCCGAACACAGTACTGTGTGAAATAAGCTAGTTCTGTTCTCGGAATGAGTTGCTTTCTTAACAAGAATCTTCAGTGCAGGAAGATCAAACTTTCGTAGTTTATGTAATCTAACAAGATGTACAACTTAGTAGATTCACCTCATTTCTAACGTAGTTTGTTTAGAATACAAACACCTTCATTGCCGAACAAAGTACTGTGTGAAATAAGCTAGTTCTGTTCTTGGAATGAGTTGATTTCTTAACAAGAATCTTCAGTACAGGAAGATTAAACTTTCCTAGTTTGTGTAATGTAAAAAGATGTACAACTTAGTAGATTCACCTCATTTCTAACGTAGTTTCTTTAGAAAACAAACACCTTCATTGCCGAATACAGTACTGTGTGAAATAAGGCCGTTCTGTTCTCGAATGAGTTGCTTTCTTCGAAGAGTCTTCAGTGCAGCAAGATCAAACTTACCTTGTTTGTGTAATCTAACAAGATGTACAACTTAGTAGATTCACCTCATTTCTAACGTAGTTTCTTTAGAAAACAAACACCTTCATTGCGAAGACAGTACTGTGTGAAATAACCCCTTCTGTTCTCCAAATGAGTTGCTTTCTTACGAAGAGTCTTAAGTGCAGCAAGATAAAACTTTCCTAATTTCTGTAATGTAACATGATGTACAACTTAGTAGACTAGCTTCATTTCTAAAGTTATTTGTTTAGAAAACAAACCCCTTCATTTCTGAACACTGTACTGTGTGAAATCAGCTAGTTCTGTTCTCCGAATGAGTTCCTTTTTAAGAAGTATCTTCAGTGCAGCAAGATCAAACTTTCCTAGTTTGTGTAATCTAACAAGATGTACAACTTAGTAGATTCACCTCATTTCTATCATAGTTTCTTTAGAAAACAAACACCTTCACTGCCGGACACAGTACTGTGTGAAATAAGCTAGTTCTGTTCTCGGAATGAGTTGATTTCTTAACAAGAATCTTCAGTGCAGGAAGATCAAACTTTCCTAGTTTGTGTAATCTAACAAGATGTACAACTTAGTAGATTCACCTCATTTCTAACGTAGTTTGTTTAGAAAACAAAAACCTTCATTGCCGAACACATTACTGTGTGAAATAAGCCTGTCCTGTTCTCCAAATGAGTTGCTTTGTTACGAACAGTCTTAAGTGCAGCAAGATCAATCTTTCCTAGTTTCTGTAATGTAACATGATGTACAACTTAGTAGACTAGCTTCATTTCTAAAGTAGTTTGTTCAGAAAACAAACCCCTTCATTTCTGAACACTGTACTGTGTGAAATAAGCTAGTTCTGTTTTTCCGAATTAGCTGCTTTTTTAGAAGTATCTTAAGTGCAGCAAGATCAAACTTTCCTACTTTGTGTAATCTAACAAGATGTACAACTTAGTAGATTCACCTCATTTGTAAAGTAGTTTATAGAAAACAAACCCCTTCATTGCGAACACAGTACTGTGTGAAATAAGGTAGTTCTGTTCTCGGAATGAGTTGCTTTCTTAACAAGAATCTTCAGTGCAGAAAGATCAAACTTTCCTAGTTTGTGTAATCTAACAAGATATACAACTTAGTAGATTCACCTCATTTCTAACGTAGTTTGTTTAGAAAAAAAACACCTTCATTGCCGAACACAGTACTGTGTGAAATATGCTGGTTCTGTTCTTGGAATGAGTTGATTTCTTAACAAGAATCTTCAGTACAGGAAGATCAAACTTTCCTAGTTTGTGTAATCTAAAAAGTTGTATAACTTAGTAGATTCACCTCATTTCCAACGTAGTTTTTTTAGAAAACAAACACCTTCATTGCCGTACACAGTACTGTGTGAAATAAGCCCGTTCTGTTCTCGGAATGAGTTGCTTTCTAAACAAGAATCTTCAGTGCAGGAAGATCAAACTTTCCTAGTTTGTGTAATCTAACAAGATGTACAACTTAGTAGATTCACCCCATTTCTAACGTAGTTTGTTTAGAAAACAAACACCTTCATTGCCGAACACAGTACTGTGTGAAATAAGCTAGTTCTGTTCTTGGAATGAGTTGATTTCTTAACAAGAGTCTTCAGTGCAGCAAGATCAAACTTACCTTGTTTGTGTAAACTAACAAGATGTACAACTTAGTAGATTCACCTCATTTCTAACGTAGTTTCTTTAGAAAACAAACACCTTCATTGCCGAACACAGTACTGTGTTAAATAAGCCCGTTCTGTTCTCCAAATGAGTTGCTTACTTATGAAGAGTCTTAAGTGCAGCAAGATCAAACTTTCCTAGTTTCTGTAATGTAACATGATGTACAACTTCGTAGACTAGCTTCATTTCTAAAGTAGTTTGTTCAGAAAACAAACACCTTCATTTCTGAAGACTGTACTGTGTGAAATAAGCTAGTTCTGTTCTCCGAATGAGTTGCTTTTTTAAGAAGAATCTTCAGTGCAGCAAGATCAAACTTTGCTAGTTTGTGTAATATAACAAGATGTACAACTTAGTAGATTCACCTCATTTTTATCGTAGTTTCTTCAGAAAACAAACACCTTCATTGCCGAACACAGTACTGTGTGAAATGAGCTAGTTCTGTTCTCGGAATGAGTTGCTTTCTTAACAAGAATCTTCAGTGCAGGAAGATCAAACTTTCCTAGTTTGTGTAATCTAACAAGATGTATAACTTAGTAGATTCACCTCATTTCTAACGTAGTTTGTTTAGAAAACAAACACCTTCATTGCCGAACACAGTACTGTGTGAAATAAGCTAGTTCTGTTCTCGGAATGAGTTGCTTTCTTAACAAGAATCTTCAGTGCAGGAAGATCAAACTTTCGTAGTTTATGTAATCTAACAAGATGTACAACTTAGTAGATTCACCTCATTTCTAACGTAGTTTGTTTAGAATACAAACACCTTCATTGCCGAACAAAGTACTGTGTGAAATAAAGCTAGTTCTGTTCTTGGAATGAGTTGATTTCTTAACAAGAATCTTCAGTACAGGAAGATTAAACTTTCCTAGTTTGTGTAATGTAAAAAGATGTACAACTTAGTAGATTCACCTCATTTCTAACGTAGTTTCTTTAGAAAACAAACACCTTCATTGCCGAATACAGTACTGTGTGAAATAAGGCCGTTCTGTTCTCGAATGAGTTGCTTTTCTTCTAAGAGTCTTCAGTGCAGCAAGATCAAACTTACCTTGTTTGTGTAATCTAACAAGATGTACAACTTAGTAGATTCACCTCATTTCTAACGTAGTTTCTTTAGAAAACAAACACCTTCATTGCGAAGACAGTACTGTGTGAAATAACCCCTTCTGTTCTCCAAATGAGTTGCTTTCTTACGAAGAGTCTTAAGTGCAGCAAGATAAAACTTTCCTAATTTCTGTAATGTAACATGATGTACAACTTAGTAGACTAGCTTCATTTCTAAAGTTATTTGTTTAGAAAACAAACCCCTTCATTTCTGAACACTGTACTGTGTGAAATCAGCTAGTTCTGTTCTCCAATGAGTTCCTTTTTTAAGAAGTATCTTCAGTGCAGCAAGATCAAACTTTCCTAGTTTGTGTAATCTAACAAGATGTACAACTTAGTAGATTCACCTCATTTCTATCATAGTTTCTTTAGAAAACAAACACCTTCACTGCCGGACACAGTACTGTGTGAAATAAGCTAGTTCTGTTCTCGGAATGAGTTGATTTCTTAACAAGAATCTTCAGTGCAGGAAGATCAAACTTTCCTAGTTTGTGTAATCTAACAAGATGTACAACTTAGTAGATTCACCTCATTTCTAACGTAGTTTGTTTAGAAAACAAAAACCTTCATTGCCGAACACATTACTGTGTGAAATAAGCCTGTCCTGTTCTCCAAATGAGTTGCTTTGTTACGAACAGTCTTAAGTGCAGCAAGATCAATCTTTCCTAGTTTCTGTAATGTAACATGATGTACAACTTAGTAGACTAGCTTCATTTCTAAAGTAGTTTGTTCAGAAAACAAACCCCTTCATTTCTGAACACTGTACTGTGTGAAATAAGCTAGTTCTGTTTTCCGAATTAGCTGCTTTTTTAAGAAGTATCTTAAGTGCAGCAAGATCAAACTTTCCTACTTTGTGTAATCTAACAAGATGTACAACTTAGTAGATTCACCTCATTTGTAAAGTAGTTTATAGAAAACAAACCCCTTCATTGCCGAACACAGTACTGTGTGAAATAAGGTAGTTCTGTTCTCGGAATGAGTTGCTTTCTTAACAAGAATCTTCAGTGCAGAAAGATCAAACTTTCCTAGTTTGTGTAATCTAACAAGATATACAACTTAGTAGATTCACCTCATTTCTAACGTAGTTTGTTTAGAAAAAAACACCTTCATTGCGAACACAGTACTGTGAAATATGCTGGTTCTGTTCTTGGAATGAGTTGATTTCTTAACAAGAATCTTCAGTACAGGAAGATCAAACTTTCCTAGTTTGTGTAATCTAAAAAGTTGTATAACTTAGTAGATTCACCTCATTTCAACGTAGTTTTTTAGAAAACAAACACCTTCATTGCCGTACACAGTACTGTGTGAAATAAGCCCGTTCTGTTCTCGGAATGAGTTGCTTTCTAAACAAGAATCTTCAGTGCAGGAAGATCAAACTTTCCTAGTTTGTGTAATCTAACAAGATGTACAACTTAGTAGATTCACCCCATTTCTAACGTAGTTTGTTTAGAAAACAAACACCTTCATTGCCGAACACAGTACTGTGTGAAATAAGCTAGTTCTGTTCTTGGAATGAGTTGATTTCTTAACAAGAGTCTTCAGTGCAGCAAGATCAAACTTACCTTGTTTGTGTAAACTAACAAGATGTACAACTTAGTAGATTCACCTCATTTCTAACGTAGTTTCTTTAGAAAACAAACACCTTCATTGCGAACACAGTACTGTGTTAAATAAGCCCGTTCTGTTCTCCAAATGAGTTGCTTACTTATGAAGAGTCTTAAGTGCAGCAAGATCAAACTTTCCTAGTTTCTGTAATGTAACATGATGTACAACTTCGTAGACTAGCTTCATTTCTAAAGTAGTTTGTTCAGAAAACAAACACCTTCATTTCTGAAGACTGTACTGTGTGAAATAAGCTAGTTCTGTTCTCCGAATGAGTTGCTTTTTTAAGAAGAATCTTCAGTGCAGCAAGATCAAACTTTGCTAGTTTGTGTAATATAACAAGATGTACAACTTAGTAGATTCACCTCATTTTTATCGTAGTTTCTTCAGAAAACAAACACCTTCATTGCCGAACACAGTACTGTGTGAAATGAGCTAGTTCTGTTCTCGGAATGAGTTGCTTTCTTAACAAGAATCTTCAGTGCAGGAAGATCAAACTTTCCTAGTTTGTGTAATCTAACAAGATGTATAACTTAGTAGATTCACCTCATTTCTAACGTAGTTTGTTTAGAAAACAAACACCTTCATTGCCAGAACACAGTACTGTGTGAAATAAGCTAGTTCTGTTCTCGGAATGAGTTGCTTTCTTAACAAGAATCTTCAGTGCAGGAAGATCAAACTTTCGTAGTTTATGTAATCTAACAAGATGTACAACTTAGTAGATTCACCTCATTTCTAACGTAGTTTGTTTAGAATACAAACACCTTCATTGCCGAACAAAGTACTGTGTGAAATAAGCTAGTTCTGTTCTTGGAATGAGTTGATTTCTTAACAAGAATCTTCAGTACAGGAAGATTAAACTTTCCTAGTTTGTGTAATGTAAAAAGATGTACAACTTAGTAGATTCACCTCATTTCTAACGTAGTTTCTTTAGAAAACAAACACCTTCATTGCCGAATACAGTACTGTGTGAAATAAGGCCGTTCTGTTCTCGGAATGAGTTGCTTTCTTACGAAGAGTCTTCAGTGCAGCAAGATCAAACTTACCTTGTTTGTGTAATCTAACAAGATGTACAACTTAGTAGATTCACCTCATTTCTAACGTAGTTTCTTTAGAAAACAAACACCTTCATTGCCGAAGACAGTACTGTGTGAAATAACCCCTTCTGTTCTCCAAATGAGTTGCTTTCTTCTGAAGAGTCTTAAGTGCAGCAAGATAAAACTTTCCTAATTTCTGTAATGTAACATGATGTACAACTTAGTAGACTAGCTTCATTTCTAAAGTTATTTGTTTAGAAAACAAACCCCTTCATTTCTGAACACTGTACTGTGTGAAATCAGCTAGTTCTGTTCTCCGAATGAGTTCCTTTTTAAGAAGTATCTTCAGTGCAGCAAGATCAAACTTTCTAGTTTGTGTAATCTAACAAGATGTACAACTTAGTAGATTCACCTCATTTCTATCATAGTTTCTTTAGAAAACAAACACCTTCACTGCCGGACACAGTACTGTGTGAAATAAGCTAGTTCTGTTCTCGGAATGAGTTGATTTCTTAACAAGAATCTTCAGTGCAGGAAGATCAAACTTTCCTAGTTTGTGTAATCTAACAAGATGTACAACTTAGTAGATTCACCTCATTTTCTAACGTAGTTTGTTTAGAAAACAAAAACCTTCATTGCGAACACATTAATGTGTGAAATAAGCCTGTCCTGTTATCCAAATGAGTTGCTTTGTTACTGAACAGTCTTAAGTGCAGCAAGATCAATCTTTCCTAGTTTCTGTAATGTAACATGATGTACAACTTAGTAGACTAGCTTCATTTCTAAAGTAGTTTGTTCAGAAAACAAACCCCTTCATTTCTGAACACTGTACTGTGTGAAATAAGCTAGTTCTGTTTTCCGAATTAGCTGCTTTTTTAAGAAGTATCTTAAGTGCAGCAAGATCAAACTTTCCTACTTTGTGTAATCTAACAAGATGTACAACTTAGTAGATTCACCTCATTTGTAAAGTAGTTTATAGAAAAAAAACCCCTTCATTGCCGAACACAGTACTGTGTGAAATAAGGTAGTTCTGTTCTTCGAATGAGTTGCTTTCTTAACAAGAATCTTCAGTGCAGAAAGATCAAACTTTCTAGTTTGTGTAATCTAACAAGATATACAACTTAGTAGATTCACCTCATTTCTAACATAGTTTGTTTAGAAAAAAAACACCTTCATTGCCGAACACAGTACTGTGTGAAATATGCTGGTTCTGTTCTTGGAATGAGTTGATTTCTTAACAAGAATCTTCAGTACAGGAAGATCAAACTTTCCTAGTTTGTGTAATCTAAAAAGTTGTATAACTTAGTAGATTCACCTCATTTCCAACGTAGTTTTTTAAAACAAACACCTTCATTGCCGTACACAGTACTGTGTGAAATAAGCCCGTTCTGTTCTCGGAATGAGTTGCTTTCTTACGAAGAGTCTTAAGTGCAGCAAGATCAAACTTTCCTAATTTCTGTAATGTAACATGATGTACAACTTAGTAGACTAGCTTCATTTCTAAAGTAGTTTGTTTAGAAAACAAACCCCTTCATTTCTGAACACTGTACTGTGTGAAATCAGCTAGTCCTGTTCTCCGAATGAGTTGCTTTTTTAAGAAGTATCTTCAGGGCAGCAAGATCAAACATTCCTAGTTTTTGTAATCTAACAAGATGTACAACTTAGTAGATTCACCTCATTTCTAAGGTAGTTTGTTTAGAAAACAAACACCTTCATTGCCGAACACAGTACTGTGTGAAATAAGCTAGTTCTGTTCTTGTAATGAGTTGATTTCTTAACAAGAATCTTCAGTGCAGGAAGATCAAACTTTCCTAGTTTGTTTAATCCAAAAAGATGTACAACTTAGTAGATTCACCTCATTTCTAACGTAGTTTATTTAGAAAACAAACACCTTCATTGCCGAACACAGTACTGTGTGAAATAAGGCTGTTCTGCTCTCTGAATGAGTTGCTTTGGTACGAAGAGTCTTCAGTGCAGCAAGATCAAACTTACCTTGTTTGTGTAATCAAACAAGATGTACAACTTAGTTGATTCACCTCATTTCTAACGTAGTTTCTTTAGAAAACAAACACCTTCATTGCCGAACACAGTACTGTGTGAAATAAGCTAGTTCTGTTCTCGGAATGAGTTGCTTTCTTAACAAGAATCTTCACTGCAGGAACATCAAACTTTCCTAGTTTGTGTAATCTAACAAGATGTACAACTTAGTAGATTCACCTCATTTCTAACTTAGTTTGTTTAGGAAACAAACACCTTCATTGCCGAACACAGTAATGTGTGAAATAAGCTACTTCTGTTCTCGGAATGAGTTGATTTCTTAACAAGAATCTTCAGTGCAGGAAGATCAAACTTTCCTAGTTTCTGTAATCTAAAAAGATGTACAACTTAGTATATTCACCTCATTTCTAATGTAGTTTGTTTAGAAAACAAACAGCTTCATTGCCGAACACAGTACTGTGTGAAATAAGCCCATTCTGTTCTCCAAATGAGTTGCTGTCTTACGAAGAGTCTTAAGTGCAGCAAGATCAAACTTTCCTAGTTTTTATAATGTAACATGATATACAACTTAGTAGACTAGCTTCATTTCTAAAGTAGTTTGTTCAGAAAACAAACGCCTTCATTTCTGAAGACTGTACTGTGTTAAATAAGCTAGTTCTGTTTCCCGAATTAGTTGCTTTTTTAATAAGTATCTTCAGTGCAGCAAGATCAAACTTTCCCAGATTGTGTAATCTAAAAAGATGTACAACTTAGTAGATTCACCTCATTTCTAACGTAGTTTGTTTCGAAAACGAACACCTTCATTGCCGAACACAGTACTGTGTGAAATAAGCTAGTTCTGTTCTTGGAATGAGTTGATTTCTTAACAAGAATCTTCAGTGCAGGAAGATCAAACTTTCCTAGTTTGTGTAATCTAACAAGATGTACAACTTAGTACATTCACGTCATTTCTAACGTAGTTTGTGTAGAAAACAAACACCTTCATTGCCGAACACAGTACTGTGTGAAATAAGCTAGTTCTGTTCTCGGAATGAGTTGCTTTCTTTACAAGAATCTTCAGTGCAGGGAGATCAAACTTTCCTAGTTTGTGTAATCTAACAAGATGTACAACTTAGTACATTCACCTTATTTCTAACGTAGTTTGTTTAGAAAACAAACACCTTCATTGCCGAACACAGTACTGTGTGAAATAAGCCCGTTCTGTTCTCCAAATGAGTTGCTTTCTTACGAAGAGTCTTAAGTGCAGCAAGATCAAACTTTCCTAGTTTCTGTAATGTAACATGATGTACAACTTAGTAGACTAGCTTCATTTCTAAAGTAATTCGTTTAGAAAACAAAACCCTTCATTTCTGAACACTGTACTGTGTGAAATCAGCTAGTTCTGTTTTCCGAATTAGTTGCTTTTTTAAGAAGTATCTTCAGTGCAGCAAGATCAAACTTTCCTAGCTTGTGTAATCTAACAAGATGTACAACTTAGTAGATTCACCTCATTTCTCTCGTAGTATCTTTAGAAAACAAACACCTTCATTGCCGAACACAGTACTGTGTGAGATAAGTCCGTTCTGTTCTCGGAATGAGTTGCTTCCTTACGAAGAGTCTTAAGTGCAGGGAGATCAAACTTTCCTAGTTTCTGTAGTGTAACATGATGTACAACTTAGTAGACTAGGTTCATTTCTAAAGTAGTTTGTTCAGAAAACAAACCCCTTCATTTCTGAACACAGTACTGTGTGAAATAAGCTAGTTCTGTTCTCAGAATGAGTTGCTTTCTTAACAAGAATCTTCAGTGCAGGAAGATCAAACTTTCCTAGTTTGTGTAATCTAACAAGATGTACAACTTGGTAGATTCACCTCATTTCTAACGTAGTTTGTTTAGAAAACAAACACCTTCAATCCCGCACACAGTACTGTGTGAAATAAGCTAGTTCTGTTCTCGGAATAAGTTGATTTCTTAACAAGAATCTTCAGTGCAGGAAGATCAAACTTTCCTAGTTTGTGTAATCTAACAAGATGTACAACTTAGTATATTCACCTCATTTCTAACGTAGTTTGTTTAGAAAACAAACACCTTCATTGCCGAACACAGTACTGTGTGAAATAAGGCCGTTCTGTTCTCGGAATGAGTTGCTTTCTTACGAAGAGTATTCAGTGCAGCAAGATCAAACTTACCTTGTTTGTGTAATCTAAAAAGATGTACAACTTAGTAGATTCACCTCATTTCTAACGTAGTTTGTTTAGAAAACAAACACCTTCATTGCCGAACACAGTACTGTGTGAAATAAGCCCGTTCTGTTCTCGGAATGAGTTGCTTTCTTACGAAGAGTCTTCAGTGCAGCAAGATCAAACTTATCTTGTTTGTGTAATCTAACAAGATGTACAACTTAGTAGATTCACCTCATTTCTAACGTAGTTTCTTTAGAAAACAAACACCTTCATTGCCGAACACAGTACTGTGTGAAATAAGCCCGTTCTGTTCTCCAAATGAGTTGCTTTCTTACGAAGAGTCTTAAGTGCAGCAAGATCAAACTTTCCTAGTTTCTGTAATGTAACATTATGTACAACTTAGTAGACTAGCTTCATTTCTAAAGTAGTTTGTTCAGAAAACAAACCCTTTTCATTTCTGAACACTGTACTGTGTGAAATAAGCTGGTTCTGTTTCCCGAATTAGTTGCTTTTTTAAGAAGTTTCTTCAGTGCAGCAAGATCAAACTTTCCTAGTTTGTGTAATCTAACAAGATGTACAACTTAGAAGATTCACCTCATTTCTAACGTAGTTTGTTTAGAAAACAAACACCTTCATTGCCGAACACAGTACTGTGTGAAGTAAGCTAGTTCTGTTCTTGGAATGAGTTGATTTCTTAACAAGAATCTTCAGTGCAGGAAGATCAAACTTTCCTAGTTTGTGTAATCTAAAAAGATGTACAACTTAGTAGATTCACCTCATTGCTAACGTAGTTTGTTTAGAAAACAAACACCTTCATTGCTGAACACAGTACTGTGTGAAATAAGCCCGTTCTTTTCTCGGAATGAGTTCCTTCCTTACGAAGAGTCTTAAGTGCAGGGATATCAAACTTTCCTAGTTTCTGTAATGTAACATGATGTACAACTTAGTAGACTAACTTCATTTCTAAAGTAGTTTGTTCAGAAAACAAACCCCTTCATTTCTGAACACAGTACTGTGTGAAATAAGCTCGTTCTGTTCTCGGAATGAGTTGCTTTCTTAACAAGATTCTTAAGTGCAGGAAGATCAAACTTTCCTAGTTTGTGTAACCTAAAAAGATGTACAACTTAGTAGATTCACCTCATTTCTAACCTAGTTTCTTTAGAAAACAAACACCTTCATTGCCGAACACCGTACTGTGTGAAATAAGCTAGTTCTGTTATCGGAATGAGTTGCTTTCTTACGAAGGCTTCAGTGCAGCAAGATCAAACTTACCTTGTTTGTGTAATCTCACAAGATGTACAACTTAGTAGATTCACCTCATTTCTAACGTAGTTTTTTTAGAAAACAAACACCTTCATTGCCGAACACAGTACTGTGTGAGATAAGTCCGTTCTGTTCTCGGAATGAGTTGCTTCCTTACGAAGATTCTTAAGTGCAGGGAGATCAAACTTTCCTAGTTTCTGTAGTGTAACATGATGTACAACTTAGTAGACTAGCTTCATTTCTAAAGTAGTTTGTTTAGAAAACAAACCCCTTCATTTCTGAACACAGTACTGTGTGAAATAAGCCCGTTCTGTTCTCCGAATGAGTTGCTTTGTAACCAAGTATCTTCAGTGCAGCAAGATCAAACTTTCCTAGTTTCTGCAATGTAACATGATGTACAACTTAGTAGACTAGCTTCATTTCTAAAGTAGTTTGTTCAGAAAACAAACCCCTTCATTTCTGAACACTGTACTGTGTGAAATAAGCTAGTTCTGTTTTCCGAATTAGTTGCTTTTTGAAGAAGTATCCTCACTGCAGCAAGATCAAACATTCCTAGTTTGTGTAATCTAACAAGATGTAGAACTTAGTAGATTCACCTCATTCCTCACGTAGTTTGTTTAGAAAACAAACACCTTCATTGCCGAACACAGTACTGTGTGAAATAAGCTAGTTCTGTTCTCGGAATGAGTTGCTTTCTTAACAAGAATCTTCAGTGCAGGGAGATCAAACTTTCCTAGTTTGTGTAATTTAACAAGATGTACAACTTAGTAGATTCACCTCATTTCTAACCTAGTTTGTTTAGAAAACAATCACCTTCATTGCCGAACACAGTACTCTGTGAAATAAGCTAGTTCTGTTCTCGGAATGAGTTGCTTTCTTAACAACAATCTTCAGTGCAGGAAGATCAAACTTTCCTACTTTGTGTAATCTAAAAAGATGTACAACTTAGTAGATTCACCTCATTTCTAACGTAGTTTGTTTAGAAAACAAACACCTTCATTGCCGAACACAGTACTGTGTGAAATAAGGCCGTTCTGTTCTCAGAATGAGTTGCTTTCTTACGAAGTCTTCAGTGCAGCAAGATCAAACTTACCTTGTTTGTGTAATCTAACAAGATGTACAACTTAGTAGATTCACCTCATTTCTAACATAGTTTGTTTAAAAAACAAACACCTTCATTGCCGAACACAGTACTGTGTGAAATAAGCCCGTTCTGTTCTCCAAATGAGTTGCTTTCTTACGAAGAGTCTTCAGTGCAGCAAGATCAAACTTTCCTAGTTTGTGTAATGTAACATGATGTACAACTTAGTAGACTACCTTCATTTCTAAAGTAGTTTGTTCAGAAAACAAACCCCTTCATTTCTGAACACTGTACTGTGTGAAATAAGCTAGTTCTGTTTTCCGAATAGTTGCTTTTTTAAGATGTATCTTCACTGCAGCAAGATCAAACTTTCCTAGTTTGTGTAATCTAACAAGATGTAGAACTTAGTAGATTCACCTCATTTCTCACGTAGTTTCTTTAGAAAACAAACACCTTCATTGCCGAACACAGTACTGTGTGAGATAAGTCCGTTCTGTTCTCGGAATGAGTTGCTTCCTTACGAAGAGTCTTAAGTGTAGGGAGATCAAACTTTCCTAGTTTCTGTAGTGTAACATGAGGTACAACTTAGTAGACTAGCTTCATTTCTAAAGTAGTTTGTTCAGAAAACAAACCCCTTCATTTCTGAACACAGTACTGTGTGAAATAAGCTAGTTTTGTTCTCGGAATGAGTTGCTTTCTTAACAAGAATCTTCAGTACAGGAAGATCAAACTTTCCTAGTTTGTGTAATCTAACAAGATGTACAACTTAGTAGATTCACCTCATTTCTAACCTAGTTTGTTTAGAAAACAAACACCTTCATTGCCGAACACAGTACTCTGTGAAATAAGCTAGTTCTGTTCTCGGAATGAGTTGCTTTCTTAACAAGAATCTTCAGTGGAGGAAGATCAAACTTTCCTAGTTTGTGTAATCTAACAAGATGTACAACTTAGTAGATTCACCTCATTTCTAACGTAGTTTGTTTAGAAAACAAACACCTTCATTGCCCAAAACAGTACTGTGTGAAATAAGGCCGTTCTGTTCTCGGAATGAGTTGCTTTCTTACGAAGAGTCTTCAGTGCAGCAAGATCAAACTTACCTTGTTTGTGTAATCTAAAAAGATGTACAACTTAGTAGATTCACCTCATTTCTACCGTAGTTTGTTTAGAAAACAAACACCTTCATTGCCGAACACAGTACTGTGTGAAATAAGCCCGTTCTGTTCTCCAAATGAGTTGCTTTCTTACGAAGAGTCTTAAGTGCAGCAAGATCAAACTTTCCTAGTTTCTGTAATGTAACATGATGTACAACTTAGTAGACTAGCTTCATTTCTAAAGTTGTTTGTTCAGAAAACAAACCCCTTCATTTCTAAACACTGTACTGTGTGAAATAAGCTAGTTCTGTTTTCCGAATTAGTTGCTTTTTTAAGAAGTATCTTCAGTGCAGCAATATCAAACTTTCCTAGTTTGTGTAATCTAACAAGATGTACAACTTAGTAGATTCACCTCATTTCTAACGTAGTTTGTTTAGAAAACAAACACCTTCATTGCCGAACACAGTACTGGGTGAAATAAGCTAGTTCTGTTCTTGAAATGAGTTGATTTCTTAACAAGAATCTTCAGTGCAGGAAGATCAAACTTTCCTAGTTTGTGTAATCTAAAAAGATGTACAACTTAGTAGATTCACCTCAATTCTAACGTAGTTTGTTTAGAAAACAAACACCTTCATTGCCGAACACAGTACTGTGTGAAATAAGGCTGTTCTGCTCTCTGAATGAGTTCCTTTCTTACGAAGAGTCTTCAGTGCAGCAAGATCAAACTTGCCTTGTTTGTGTAATCTAACAAGATGTACAACTTAGTAGATTCAAATCATTTCTATCGTAGTTTCTTTAGAAAACAAACACCTTCATTGCCGAACACAGTACTGTGTGAAATAAGCCCGTTCTGTTCTCCAAATGAGTTGCTTTCTTACGAAGAGTCTTAAGTGCAGCAAGATCAAACTTTCCTAGTTTCTGTAATGTAACCTGACGTACAACTTAGTAGACAAGCTTCATTTCTAAAGTAGTTTGGTTAGAAAACAAACCCCTTCATTTCTGAACACTGTACTATGTGAAATCAGCTAGTTCTGTACTCCGAATGAGTTACTTTTTTAAGAAGTATCTTCACTGCAGCAAGATCAAACTTTCCTAGTTTGTGTAATCTAACAAGATGTAGTACTTAGGAGATTCACCTCATTTCTCACGTAGTTTCTTTAGAAAACAAACACCTTCATTGCAGAAAACCGTACTGTGTGAAATAAGCTAGTTCTGTTCTCGGAATGAGTTGCTTTCTTAACAAGATTCTTCAGTGCAGGGAGATCAAACTTTCCTAGTTTGTGTAATCTAACAAGATGTACAACTTAGTAGATTCACCTCATTTCTAACGTAGTTTGCTTAGAAAAGAAACACCTTCATTACGGAACACAGTACTGTGTGAAATAAGCTACTTCTGTTCTCCGAATGAGTTGCTTTCTTACGAAGAGTCTTAAGTGCAGCAAGATCAAACTTTCCTAGTTGCTGTAATGTAACATGATGTACAATTTAGTAGATTAGCTTCATTTCTGAAGTAGTTTGTTTCGAAAACAAACCCCTTCATTTCTGAACACTGTACTGTGTGAAATGAGCTAGTTCTGCTCTCCGAATGAGTTGCTTTTTTAAGAAGTTTCTTCAGTGTAGCAAGATCAAACTTTCCTAGTTTGTGTAATCTAACAAGATGTACAACTTAGTAGATTCACCTCATTTCTAACGTAGTTTGTTTAGAAAACAAACACCCTCATTGCCGAACACAGTACTGTGTGAAATAAGCTAGTTCTGTTCTCGGAATGAGTTGCTTTCTTACGAAGAGTCTTCAGTGCAGCAAGATCAAAATTACCTTGTTTGTGTAATCTAACAAGATGTACAACTTAGTAGATTCACCTCATTTTTAACGTAGTTTCTTTAGAAAACAAATACCTTCATTGCCGAACACAGCACTGTGTGAAATAAGCCCGTTCTGTTCTCCAAATGAGTTGCTTTCTTCCGAAGAGTCTTAAGTGCAGCAAGATCAAACTTTCCTAGTTTCTGTAATGTAACATGATGTACAACTTAGTAGACTAGCTTCATTTCTAAAGTAGTTTGTTCAGAAAACAAACCCCTTCATTTCTGAACAGTGTACTGTGTGAAATAAGCTAGTTCTGTTTCCCGAATTAGTTCCTTTTTTAAGAAGTATCTTCAGTGCAGCAAGATCAAACTTTCCTAGTTTGTGTAATCTAACAAGATGTACAACTTAGTAGATTCACCTCATTTCTAACGTAGTTTGTTTAGAAAACAAACACCTTCATTGCTGAACACAGTACTGTGTGAAATAAGCTAGTTCTGTTCTCGGAATGAGTTGATTTCTTAACAAGAATCTTCAGTGCAGGAAGATCAAACTTTCTTGTTTGTGTAATCTAACAAGATGTACAACTTAATAGATTCACCTCTTTTCTAACGTAGTTTGTTTAGAAAACAAACACCTTCATTGCCGAACCCAGTACTGTGTGAAATAAGCTAGTTCTGTTCTCGGAATGAGTTGCTTTCTTAACAAGAATCTTCAGTGCAGGAAGATCAAACTTTCCTAGTTTGTGTAATCTAACAAGATGTACAACTTAGTAGATTCACCTCATTTATAACGTAGTTTGTTTAGAAAACAAACACCTTCATTGCCGAACACAGTACTGTGTGAAATAAGCTAGTTCTGTTCTCTGAATGAGTTGATTTCTTAACAAGAATCTTCAGTGCAGGAAGATCAAACTTTCCTAGTTTGTGTAATCTAAAAAGATATACAACTTAGTAGATTCACCTCATTTCTAACTTAGTTTGTTTAGAAAACAAACACCTTCATTGCCGAACACAGTACTGTGTGAAATAAGGCCGTTCTGTTCTCGGAATGAGTTGCTTTTTTAAGAAGTATCTTCAGTGCAGCAAGGTCAAACTTTCCTAGTTTGTGTAATCTAACAAGATGTACAACTTAGTAGATTCACCTCATTTCTATCGTAGTTTCTTTAGAAAACAAACACCTTCATTTCTGAACACAGTACTGTGTGAAATAAGCTAGTTCTGTTCTCGGAATGAGTTGCTGTCCTAACAAGAATCTTCAGTGCAGGAAGATCAAACTTTCCTAGTTTGTGTAATCTAACAAGATGTACAACTTAGTAGATTCACCTCATTTCTAACGTAGTTTGTTTAGAAAACAAACACCTTCCTTGCCGAACACAGTACTGTGTGAAATAAGCTGGTTCTGTTCTTGGAATGAGTTGATTTCTTAACAAGAATCTTCAGTGCAGGAAGATCAAACTTTAATAGTTTGTGTAATCTAAAAAGATGTACAATTTAGTAGATTCAGCTCATTTCTAACGTAGTTTGTTTAGAAAACAAACACCTTCATTGCCGAACACAGTACTGTGTGAAATAAGTCCGTTCTGTTCTCGGAATGAGTTGCTTTCTTACGAAGAGTCTTCAGTGCAGCAAGATCAAACTTACCTTGTTTGTGTAATCTAAAAAGATGTACAACTTAGTAGATTCACCTCATTTCTAACGTAGTTTCTTTAGAAAACAAACACCTTCATTGCCGAACACAGTACTGTGTGAAATAAGCCCATTCTGTTCCCCAAATGAGTTGCTTTATTACGAAGAGTCTTAAGTGCAGTAAGATCAAACTTTCCTAGTTTCTGTAATGTAACATGATGTACAACTTAGTAGACCAGCTTCATTTCTAAAGTAGTTTGTTCAGAAAAGAAACCCCTTCATTTCTGAACACTGTACTGTGTGAAATAAGCTAGTTCTGTTTCCCGAATTAGTTGCTTTTTTAAGAAGTATCTTCAGTGCAGCAAGATCAAACTTTCCTAGTTTGTGTAATCTAACAAGATGTACAAGTTAGTAGATTCACCTCATTTCTAACGTAGTTTGTTTAGAAAACAAACACCTTCAATGCCGAACACAGTACTGTGTGAAATAAGCTAGTTCTGTTCTTGGAATGAGTTGATTTCTAAACAAGAATATTCAATGCAGGAAGATCAAACTTTCCTAGTTTGTGTAATCTAAAAAGATGTACAACTTAGTAGATTCACCTCATTTCTAACGTAGTTTGTTTAGAAAACAAACACCTTCATTGCCGAACACAGTACTGTGTGAAATAAGCCCGTTCTGTTCTCCAAATGAGTTGCTTTCTTACGAAGAGTCTTAAGTGCAGCAAGATCAAACTTTCCTAGTTTCTGTAATGTAACATGATGTACAACTTAGTAGACTAGCTTCATTTCTAAAGTAGTTTGTTCAGAAAACAAACCCCTTCATTTCTGAACACTGTACTGTGTGAAATCAGCTAGTTATGTTTTCCGAATTAGTTGCTTTTTTAAGAAGTATCTTCACTGCAGCAAGATCAAACATTCCTAGTTTGTGTAATCTAACAAGATGTAGAACTTAGTAGATTCACCTCATTTCTCACGTAGTTTCTTTAGAAAACAAACACCTTCATTGCCGAACACAGTTCTGTGTGAAATAAGCTAGTTCTGTTCTCGGAGTGAGTTGTTTTCTTAACAAGAATCTTCAGTGCAGGAAGATCAAACTTTCCTAGTTTGTGTAATCTAACAAGATATACAACTTAGTAGATTCACCTCATTTCTAACGTAGTTTGTTTAGAAAACAAACACCTTCATTGCCGAACACAGTACTGTGTGAAATAAGGCCGTTCTGTTCTCGGAATGAGTTGCTTTCTTACGAAGTCTTCAGTGCAGCAAGATCAAACTTACCTTGTTTGTGTAATCTAACAAGATGTACAACTTAGTAGACTCACCTCATTTCTAACATAGTTTCTTTAGAAAACAAACACCTTCATTACCGAACACAGTACTGTGTGAACTAAGCCCGTTCTGTTCTCCAAATGAGTTGCTTTCTTACGAAGAGTCTTAAGTGCAGCAAGATCAAACTTTCCTAGTTTCTGTAATGTAACATGATGTACAACTTAGTAGACTAGCTTCATTTCTAAAGTAGTTTGTTTAGAAAACAAACCCCTTCATTTCTGAACACTGTACTGTGTGAAATCAGCTAGTTCTGTTCTCCGAATGAGTTGCTTTTTTAAGAAGTATCTTCAGTGCAGCAAGATCAAACTTTCCTTGTTTGTGTAATCTAAAAAGATGTACAACTTAGTAGATTCATCTCATTTCTATTGTAGTTTGTTTAGAAAACAAACACCTTCATTGCCGAACACAGTACTGTGTGAAATAAGCTAGTTCTGTTCTCGGAATGTGTTGCTTTCTTAACAAGAATCTTCAGTGCAGGAAGATCAAACTTTCCTAGTTTGTGTAATCTAAAAAGAAGTACAACTTAGTAGATTCACATCATTTTTAACCTAGTTTGTTAAGAAAACAAACACCTTCATTGCCGAACACAGTACTGTGTGAAATAAGCTAGTTCTGTTCTCGGAATGAGTTGCTTTCTTAACAAGAATCTTCAGTGCAGGAAGATCAAACTTTCCTAGTTTGTGTAATCTAACGAGATATACAACTTATTAGATTCACCTCATATCTAACGTTGTTTGTTTAGAAAACAAACACCTTCATTGCCGAACACAGTACTGTGTGAAATAAGGTAGTTCTGTTCTCGGAATGAGTTGATTCCTTAACAAGAATCTTCAGTGCAGGAAGATCAAACTTTCCTAGCTTGTGTAATGTAACATGATGTACAACTTAGTAGACTAGCTTAACTTCTAAAGTAGTTTCTTCAGAAAACAAACCCCTCCATTTCTGAACACTGTACTGTGTGAAATAAGCTCGTCCTGTTTTCCGAATTAGTTGCTTTTTTAAGAAGTATCTTCACTGCAGCAAGATCAAACTTTCCTAGTTTGTGTAATCTAACAAGATGTAGAACTTAGGAGATTCACCTCATTTCTCACGTAGTTTCTTTAGAAAACAAACACCTTCATTGCCGAACACCGTACTGTGTGAAGTAAGCTAGTTCTGTTCTCGGAATGAGTTGCTTTCTTAACAAGAATCTTCAGTGCAGGGAGATCAAACTTTCCTAGTTTGTGTAATCTAACAAGATGTACAACTTAGTAGATTCACCTCATTTCTATCGTAGTTTGTTTAGAAAACAAACACCTTCATTGCCGAACACAGTACTGTGTGTAATAAGCTAGTTCTGTTCTTCGAATGAGTTGCTTTCCTAACAAGCATCTTCAGTGCAGGAAGATCAAACTTTCCTAGTTTGTGTAATCTAAAAAG
Source organism: Orientallactaga sibirica (assembly GCA_036365145.1). Classification (NCBI taxonomy): domain Eukaryota; kingdom Metazoa; phylum Chordata; class Mammalia; order Rodentia; family Dipodidae; genus Orientallactaga; species Orientallactaga sibirica. The sequence continues at coordinate 231,215 of JAEOAD010002665.1, read as the reverse complement.
ATGTACAATTAGTAGATTCACCTCATTTCTAACGTAGTTTGTTTAGAAAACAAACATCTTCATTGCAGAACACAGTACTGTGTGAAATAAGGCCGTTCTGTTCTCGGAATGAGTTGCTTTCTTACGAACTGTCTTCAGTGCAGCAAGATCAAACTTACCTTCTTTGTGTAATCTAACAAGATGTACAACTTAGTAGATTCACCTCATTTCTAACGTAGTTTCTTTAGAAAACAAACACCTTCATTGCCGAACACAGTACTGTGTGAAATAAGCCCGTTCTGTTCTCCAAATGAGTTGCTTTCTTACGAAGAGTCTTAAGTGCAGCAAGATCAAATTTTTCTAGTTTCTGTAATGTAACATGATGTACAACTTAGTAGACTAGCTTCATTTCTAAAGTAGTTTTTTCGGACAACAAACCCCTTCATTTCTGAACACTGTACTGTGTGAAATAAGCTAGTTCTGTTTTCCGAATCAGTTGCTTTTTAAGAAGTATCTTCACTGCAGCAAGATCAAACTTTCCTAGTTTGTGTAATCTAACAAGATGTAGAACTTAGTAGATTCACCTCATTTCTCACACGTAGTTTGTTTAGAAAACAAACACCTTCATTGCCGAACACAGTACTGTGTGAAATAAGCTAGTTCTGTTCTCGGAATGAGTTGCTTTCTTAACAAGAATCTTCAGTGCAGGAGATCAAACATTCCTAGTTTGTGTAATCTAACGAGATGTACAACTTAGTAGATTCACCTCATTTCTAACGTAGTTTGTTTAGAAAACAAACACCTTCTTTGCCAACACAGTACTGTGTGAAATAAGGCTGTTCTGCTCTTTGAATGAGTTGCTTTCTTACGAAGAGTCTTCAGTGCAGCAAGATCAAACTTACTTTCTTTGTGTAATCTAACAAGATGTACACCTTAGTAGATTCACCTCATTTCTAACGTAGTTTGCTTAGAAAACAAACACCTTCATTCTGCGGAACACAGTACTGTGTGAAATAAGCTAGTTCTGTTCTCGAATGAGTTGCTTTCTTCACGAAGAGTCTTAAGTGCAGCAAGATGAAACTTTCCTAGTTGCTGTAATGCAACATGATGTGCAATTAAGTAGATTAGCTTCATTTCTAAAAATACTTTGTTTACAAAACAAACCCCTTCATTTCTGAACACTGTACTGTGTGAAATCAGGTAGTTCTGTTCTCCGAATGATTTGCTTTTTTAAGAAGTATCTTCAGTGCAGCAAGATCAAACTTTCCTAGTTTGTGTAATCTAACAAGATGTAAAACTTAGTAGATTCACCTCATTTTTATCGTAGTTTCTTTAGAAAACAAACACCTTCATTTCCGAACACAGTACTGTGTGAAATAAGCTAGTTCTCTTTTCCGAATTAGTTGCTTTTTTAAGAAGTATCTTCAGTGCAGCAAGATCAAACTTACCTTGTTTGTGTAATCTAACCAGATGTACCACTTAGTAGATTCACCTCATTTCTAACGTAGTTTGTTTAGAAAACAAACACCTTCATTGCCGAACACAGTACTGTGTGAAATAAGCCCTTTCTGTTCTCCAAATGAGTTGCTTTCTTACGAAGAGTCTTAAGTGCAGCAAGATCAAACTTTCCTAGTTTGTGTAATCTAACAAGATGTACAACTTAGTAGATTCACCTCATTTATAACGTATTTTGTTTAGAAACCAAACACCTTCATTGCCGAACACAGTACTGTTTTAAATAAGCTAGTTCTGTTCTCGGAATGAGTTGCTTTCTTGACAAGACTCTTCAGTGCAGGAAGATCAAACTTTCCTTGTTTGTGTAATCTAACAAGATGTACAACTTAGTAGATTCACCTCATTTCTCACGTAGTTTGTTTAGAAAACAAACACCTTCATTGCCGAACACAGTACTGTGTGAAATAAGCTAGTTCCGTTCTTGGAATGAGTTGATTTCTTAACAAGAATCTTCAGTGCAGGAAGATCAAACTTTCCTAGTTTGTGTAATCTAAAAAGATGTACAACTTAGTAGATTCACATCTTTTCTAACGTAGTTTGTTTAGAAAACAAACACCTTCATTGCCGAACACAGTACTGTGTGAAATAAGGCCATTCTGTTCTCGGAATGAGTTGCTTTCTTACGAAGAGTCTTCAGTGCAGCAAGATCAAACTTACCTTGTTTGGGAAATCTAACCAGATATACCACTTGGAAGATTCACCTCATTTCTAACGTAGTTTCTTTAGAAAACAAACACCTTCATGCCGACCACAGTACTGTGTGAAATAAGGATGTTCTGTCCTCGGAATGAGTTGCTTTCTTACGAAGAATCTTCAGTGCAGCAAGATCAAAATTACCTTTTTTGTGTAATCTAACAAGATGTACAACTTAGTAGATTCACCTCATTTCTCACGTAGTTTCTTTAGAAAAGAAAGACCTTCATTGCCGAACACAGTACTGTGTGAAATAAGCTAGTTCTCTTCTCCAAATGAGTTCCATTCTTACGAAGAGTCTTAAGTGCAGCAAGATCAAACTTTCCTAGTTTCTGTAATGTAACATGATGTAAAACTTAGTAGACTAGCTTCATTTCTAAAGTAGTTTGTTCAGAAAACAAACACCTTCATTTCTGAACCCTGTACTCTGTGAAATAAGCTAGTTCTGTTTTGCGAATGAGTTGCTTTTTTAAGAAGTATCTTCACTGCAACAATATCAAATTTACCTTGTTTGTGTAATCTAACAAGATGTACAACTTAGTAGATTCAACTCATTTCTAACGTAGTTTGTTTAGAAAACAAACACCTTCATTGCCGAACACAATACTGTTTGAAATAAGCTAGTTCTGTTCTTGGAATGAGTTGATTTCTTAACAAGAATCTTCAGTGCAGGAAGATCAAGCTTTCCTAGTTTGTGTAATCTAACAAGATGTACAACTTAGTAGATTCACCTCATTTCTAACGTAGTTTCTTTAGAAAACAAACACTGTCATTGCCGAACACAGTACTGTGTGAAATAAGCCCATTCTGTTCCCCAAATGAGTTGCTTTCTTACAAAGAGTCTTAAGTGCAGTAAGATCAAACTTTCCTAGTTTCTGTAATGTAACATGATGTACAACGTAGTAGACTAGCTTCATTTCTAAAGTAGTTTGTTCAGAAAAGAAACCCCTTCATTTCTGAACACTGTACTGTGTGAAATAAGCTAGTCCTGTTTCCCGAATTAGTTGCTTTTTTAAGAAGTATCTTCAGTGCAGCAAGATCAAACTTTCCTAGTTTGTGTAATCTAACAAGATGTACAAGTTAGTAGATTCACCTCATTTCTAACGTAGTTTGTTTAGAAAACAAACACCTTCAATGCCGAACACGGTACTGTGTGAAATAAGCTAGTTCTGTTCTTGGAATGAGTTGATTTCTTAACAAGAATCTTCAATGCAGGAAGATCAAACTTTACTAGTTTGTGTAATCTAAAAAGATGTACAACTTAGTAGATTCACCTCATTTCTAACGTAGTTTGTTTAGAAAACAAACACCTTCATTGCCGAACACAGTACTGTGTGAAATAAGCCCGTTCTGTTCTCCAAATGAGTTGCTTTCTTACGAAGAGTCTTAAGTGCAGCAAGAGCAAACTTTCCTAGTTTCTGTAATGTAACATGATATACAACTTAGTAGACTAGCTTCATTTCTAAAGTAGTTTGTTCAGAAAACAAACCCCTTCATTTCGGAACACTGTACTGTGTGAAATAAGCTAGTTCTGTTTTCCGAATTAGTTGCTTTGTTAAGAAGTATCTTCACTGCAGCAAGATCAAACTTTCCTAGTTTGTGTAATATAACAAGATGTACAACTTAGTAGATTCACCTCATTTTTCACGTAGTTTCTTTAGAAAACAAACACCTTCATTGCCGAACACAGTTCTGTGTGAAATAAGCTAGTTCTGTTCTCGAAATGAGTTGTTTTCTTAACAAGAATCTTCAGTGCAGGAAGATCAAACTTTCCTAGTTTGTGTAATCTAACAAGATATACAACTTAGTAGATTCACCTCATTTCTAACGTAGTTTGTTTAGAAAACAAACACCTTCATTGCCGAACACAGTACTGTGTGAAATAAGGCCGTTCTGTTCTCGGAATGAGTTGCTTTCTTACGAAGTCTTCAGTGCAGCAAGATCAAACTTACCTTGTTTGTGTAATCTAACAAGATGTACAACTTAGTAGATTCACCTCATTTCTAACATAGTTTCTTTAGAAAACAAACACCTTCATTGCCGAACACAGTACTGTGTGAACTAATCCCGTTCTGTTCTCCAAATGAGTTGCTTTCTTACGAAGAGTCTTAAGTGCAGCAAGATCAAACTTTCCTAGTTTCTGTAATGTAACATGCTGTACAACTTAGTAGAGTAGCTTCATTTCTAAAGTAGTTTGTTTAGAAAACAAACCCCTTCATTTCTGAACACTGTACTGTGTGAAATCAGCTAGTTCTGTTCTCCGAATGAGTTGCTTTTTTAAGAAGTATCTTCAGTGCAGCAAGATCAAACTTTCCTAGTTTGTGTAATCTAACAAGATGTACAACTTAGGAGATTCACCTCATTTCTAACGTAGTTTGTTTAGAAAACAAACACCTTCATTGCCGAACACAGTACTGTGTGAAATAAGCTAGTTCTGTTCTCGGAATGTGTTGCTTTCTTAACAAGAATCTTCACTGCAGGAAGATCAAACTTTCCTAGTTTGTGTAATCTAACAAAATGTACAACTTATTAGATTCACCTCATATCTAACGTAGTTTGTTTAGAAAACAAACACCTTCATTGCCGAACACAGTACTGTGTGAAAGAAGGTAGTTCTGTTCTCGGAATGAGTTCATTCCTTAACAAGAATCTTCAGTGCAGGAAGATCAAACTTTCCTAGCTTGTGTAATGTAACATGATGTACAACTTAGTAGACTAGCTTAACTTCTAACGTAGTTTGTTCAGAAAACAAACCCCTCCATTTCTGAACACTGTACTGTGTGAAATAAGCTAGTCCTGTTTTCCGAATTAGTTGCTTTTTTAAGAAGTATCTTCACTGCAGCAAGATCAAACTTTCCTAGTTTGTGTAATCTAACAAGATGTAGAACTTAGGAGATTCACCTCATTTCTCACGTACTTTCTTTAGAAAACAAACACCTTCATTGCCGAACACCGTACTGTGTGAAGTAAGCTAGTTCTGTTCTCGGAATGAGTTGCTTTCTTAACAAGAATCTTCAGTGTAGGGAGATCAAACTTTCCTAGTTTGTGTAATCTAACAAGATGTACAACTTAGTAGATTCACCTCATTTCTAACGTAGTTTGTTTAGAAAACAAACACCTTCATTGCCGAACACAGTACTGTGTGTAATAAGCTAGTTCTGTTCTTCGAATGAGTTGCTTTCCTAACAAGAATCTTCAGTGAAGGAAGATCAAACTTTCCTAGTTTGTGTAATCTCAAAAGATGTACAATTAGTAGATTCACCTCATTTCTAACGTAGTTTGTTTAGAAAACAAACATCTTCATTGCAGAACACAGTACTGTGTGAAATAAGGCCGTTCTGTTCTCGGAATGAGTTGCTTTCTTACGAAGAGTCTTCAGTGCAGCAAGATCAAACTTACCTTCTTTGTGTAATCTAAGAAGATGTACAACTTAGTAGATTCGCCTCATTTCTAACGTAGTTTCTTTAGAAAACAAACACCTTCATTGCCGAACACAGTACTGTGTGAAATAAGCAAGTTCTGTTCTCCAAATGAGTTGCTTTCTTACGAAGAGTCTTAAGTGCAGCAAGATCAAACTTTTCTAGTTTCTGTAATGTAACATGATGTACAACTTAGTATACTAGCTTCATTTCTAAAGTAGTTTTTTCGGAAAACAAACCCCTTCATTTCTGAACACTGTACTGTGTAAAATAAGCTAGTTCTGTTTTCCGAATTAGTTGCTTTTTAAGAAGTATCTTCACTGTAGCAAGATCAAACTTTCCTAGTTTGTGTAATCTCACAAGATGTAGAACTTAGTAGATTCACCTCATTTCTCATGTAGTTTGTTTAGAAAACAAACACCTTCATTGCCGAACACAGTACTGTGTGAAATAAGCTAGTTCTGTTCTCGGAATGAGTTGCTTTCTTAAAAAGAATCTTCAGTGCAGGGAGATCAAACTTTCCTAGTTTGTGTAATCTAACAAGATGTACAACTTAGTAGATTCACCTCATTTCTAACGTAGTTTGTTTAGAAAACAAACACCTTCTTTGCCGAACACAGTACTGTGTGAAATAAGGCTGTTCTGCTCTTTGAATGAGTTGCTTTCTTACGAAGAGTCTTCAGTGCAGCAAGATCAAACTTACTTTCTTTGTGTAATCTAACAAGATGTACACCTTAGTAGATTCACCTCATTTCTAACGTAGTTTGCTTAGAAAAAAAAACACCTTCATTACGGAACACAGTACTGTGTGAAATAAGCTAGTTCTGTTCTCCGAATGAGTTGCTTTCTTACGAAGAGTCTTAAGTGCAGCAAGATCAAACTTTCCTAGTTGCTGTAATGCAACATGATGTACAATTAAGTAGATTAGCTTCATTTCTAAAGTACTTTGTTTAGAAAACAAACCCCTTCATTTCTGAACACTGTACTGTGTGAAATCAGGTTGTTGTGTTCTCCAATGATTTGCTTTTTTAAGAAGTATCTTCAGTGCAGCAAGATCAAACTTTCCTAGTTTGTGTAATCTAACAAGATGTACAACTTAGTAGATTCACCTCATTTTTATCGTAGTTTCTTTAGAAAACAAACACCTTCATTTCCGAACACAGTACTGTGTTAAATAAGCCCGTTCTGTTCTCCAAATGAGTTGCTTTCTTACGAAGAGTCTTAAGTGCAGCAAGATCAAACTTTCCTTGTTTGTGTAATCTAACAAGATGTACAACTTAGTAGATTCACCTCATTTCGAACGTAGTTTGTTTAGAAAACAACACCTTCATTGTCGAACACAATACTGTGTGAAATAAGCTAGTTCTGTTCTTGATATGAGTTGATTTCTTAACAAGAATCTTCAGTGCAGGAAGATCAAACCTTCCTAGTTTGTGTAATCTAAAAAGATGTACAACTTAGTAGATTCACCTCATTTCTAACGTAGTTTGTGTAGAAAACAAACACCTTCATTGCCGAACACAGTACTGTGTGAAATAAGCCCGTTCTGCTCTCGGAATGAGTTGCTTTCTTACGAAGAGTCTTACGTGCAGCAAGATCAAACTTTCCTAGTTTCTGTAATGTAACATGTTGTACAACTTAGTAGACTAGCTTCATTTCTAAGGTATTTTGTTCAGAAAACAAACCCCTTCATTTCTGAACACTGTACTGTGTGAAATAAGCTAGTTCTCTTTTCCGAATTAGTTGCTTTGTTAAGAAGTATCTTCAGTGCAGCAAGGTCAAACTTTCCTGGTTTCTGTAATCTAACAAGATGTACAACTTTGTAGATTCACCTCATTTCTAACGTAGTTTGTTTAGAAAACAAAAACCTTCATTGCCGAACACAGTACTGTGTGAAATAAGCTAGTTCTGTTTTTGGAATGAGTTGATTTCTTAACAAGAATCTTCAGTGCAGGAAGATCAAACTTTCCTAGTTTGTTTAATCTAAAAAGATGTACAACTTAGTAGATTCACCTCATTTCTATCGTAGTTTGTTTAGAAAACAAACACCTTCATTGCCGAACACAGTACTGTGTGAAATAAGCTAGTTCTGTTCTTGGAATGAGTTGATTTCTTAAGAAGAATCTTCAGTGCAGGAAGATCAAACTTTCCTAGTTTGTGTAATCTAAAAAGATGTACAACTTAGTAGATTCACCTCATTTCTAACGTAGTTTGTTTAGAAGACAAACACCTTCATTGCCGAACACAGTACTGTGTGAAATAAGCTAGTTCTCTTCTCGGAATGAGTTGCTTTCTTACGAAGATCTTCAGTGCAGCAAGATCAAACTTACCTTGTTTGTGTAATCTAACAAGATGTACAACTTAGTAGATTCACCTCATTTCTAACGTAGTTTCTTTAGAAAACAAACCCCTTCATTTCTGAACACTGTACTGTGTGAAATAAGCTAGTTCTCTTTTCCGAATTAGTTGCTTTTTTAAGAAGTATCTTCAGTGCAGCAAGATCAAACTTACCTTGTTAGTGTAATCTAACCAGATGTACCACTTAGTAGATTCACCTCATTTCTAACGTAGTTTGTTTAGAAAACAAACACCTTCATTGCCGAACACAGTACTGTGTGAAATAAGCCCGTTCTGTTCTCCAAATGAGTTGCTTTCTTACGAAGAGTCTTAAGTGCAGCAAGATCAAACTTTCCTAGTTTGTGTAATCTAACAACATGTACAACTTAGTAGATTCACCTCATTTATAACGTAGTTTGTTTAGAAAACAAACACCTTCATTGCCGAACACAGTACTGTGTGAAATAAGCTAGTTCTGTTCTCGGAATGAGTTGCTTTCTTAACAAGACTCTTCAGTGCAGGAAGATCAAACTTTCCTAGTTTGTGTAATCTAACAAGATGTACAACTTAGTAGATTCACCTCATTTCTCACCTAGTTTGTTTAGAAAACAAACACCTTCATTGCCGAACACAGTACTGTGTGAAATAAGCTAGTTCCGTTCTTGGAATGAATTGATTTCTTAACAAGAATCTTCAGTGCAGGAAGATCAAACTTTCCTAGTTTGTGTAATCTAAAAAGATGTACAACTTAGTAGATTCACATCTTTTCTAACGTAGTTTCTTTAGAAAACAAACACCTTCATTGCCGAACACAGTACTGTGTGAAATAAGGCCATTCTGTTCTCGGAATGAGTTGCTTTCTTACGAAGAGTCTTCAGTGCAGCAAGATCAAACTTACCTTGTTTGTGTAATCTAACCAGATGTACGACTTAGAAGATTCACCTCATTTCTAACGTAATTTGTTTAGAAAACAAACACCTTCATGCCGAAACAGTACTGTGTGAAATAAGGACGTTCTGTTCTCGGAATGAGTTGCTTTCTTACGAAGAATCTTCAGTGCAGCAAGATCAAACTTACCTTTTTTGTGTAATCTAACAAGATGTACAACGTAGTAGATTCACCTCATTTCTCACGTAGTTTCTTTAGAAAAGAAACACCTTCATTGCCGAACACATTACTGTGTGAAATAAGCTATTTCTGTTCTCCAAATGAGTTCCTTTCTTACGAAGAGTCTTAAGTGCAGCAAGATCAAACTTTCCTAGTTTCTGTAATGTAACATGATGTAAAACTTAGTAGACTAGCTTCATTTCTAAAGTAGTTTGTTCAGAAAACAAACCCCTTCATTTCTGAACACTGTACTGTGTGAAATAAGCTAGTTCTGTTTTGCGAATGAGTTGCTTTTTTAAGAAGTATCTTCACTGCAGCAAGATCAAATTTACCTTGTTTGTGTAATCTAACAAGATGTACAACTTAGTAGATTCACCTCATTTCTAACGTAGTTTGTTTAGAAAACAAACACCTTCATTGCCGAACACAGTACTGTTTGAAATAAGCTAGTTCTGTTCTTGGAATGAGTTGATTTCTTAACAAGAATCTTCAGTGCAGGAAGATCAAGCTTTCCTAGTCTGTGTAATCTAACAAGATGTACAACTTAGTAGATTCACCTCATTTCTAACGTAGTTTGTTTAGAAAACAAACACCTTCATTGCCGAACACAGTACTGTGTGAAATAAGCTAGTTCTGTTCTCGGAATGAGTTGCTTTCTTAACAAGAATCTTCAGTGCAGGAAGATCAAACTTTCCTAGTTTGTGTAATCTAACAAGATGTACAACTTAGTAGATTCACCTCATTTCTAACGTAGTTTGTTTAGAAAACAAACACCTTCATTGACGAACACAGTACTGTGTGAAATAAGCTAGTTCTGTTCTTGGAATGAGTTGCTTTCTTAACAAGAATCTTCAGTGCAGGAAGATCAAACTTTCCTAATTTGTGTAATCTAACAAGATGTATAACTTAGTAGATTCACCTCATTTCTAGCGTAGTTTGTTTAGAAAACAAACACCTTCATTGCCGAACACAGTACTGTGTGAAATAAGCTAGTTCTGTTCTTGGAATGAGTTGATTTCTTAACAAGAATCTTCAGTGCAGGAAGATCAAGCTTTCCTAGTTTGTGTAATCTAACAAGATGTACAACTTAGTAGATTCACCTCATTTCTAACGTAGTTTCTTTAGAAAACAAACACCTTCATTGCCGAACACAGTACTGTGTGAAATAAGTTGGTTCTGTTCTCGGAATGAGTTGCTTTCTTAACAAGAGTCTTCAGTGCAGGAAGATCAAACTTTCCTAGTTTGTGTAATCTAACAAGATGTACAACTTAGTAGATTCACCTCATTTCTCACGTAGTTTGTTTAGAAAACAAACACCTTCAATGCTGAACACAGTACTGTGTGAAATAAGGCCGTTCTGTTTCGGAATGAGTTGCTTTCTTACGAAGAGTCTTCAGTGCAGCAAGATCAAACTTACCTTGTTTTTGTAATCTAACCAGATGTACCACTTAGTAGATTCACCTCATTTCTAACGTAGTTTGTTTAGAAAACAAACACCTTCATTGCGAACACAGAACTGTGTGAAATAAGCCCTTTCTGTTCTCCAAATGAGTTGCTTTCTTACGAAGAGTCTTAAGTGCAGCAAGATCAAACTTTCCTAGTTTCTGTAATGTAACATGATGTAAAACTTAGTAGACTAGCTTCATTTCTAAAGTAGTTTGTTCAGAAAACAAACCCCTTCATTTCTGAACACTGTGCTGTGTGAAATAAGCTAGTTCTGTTTTCCCAATGAGTTGGTTTTTAAAGAAGTATCTTCACTGCAGCAAGATCAAACTTTCCTAGTTTGTGTAGTCTAACAGGATGTACAACTTAGTAGATTCACCTCATTTCTAACGTAGTTTGTTTACAAAACAAACACCTTCATTGCCGAACACAGTACTGTGTGAAATAAGGCCGTTCTGCTCTCTGAATGAGTTGCTTTCTTTCGAAGAGTCTTCAGTGCAGCAAGATCAAACTTACCTTGTTTATGCAATCTAACAAGATGTACAACTTAGTAGATTCACCTCATTTCTAACGTAGTTTGTTTAGAAAACAAACACCTTCATTGGCGAACACAGTACTGTGTGAAATAAGCCCCTTTTGTTCTCCAAATGAGTTGTTTTCTTACGAAGAGTCTTCAATTCAGCAAGATCAAACTTTCCTTGTTTCTGTAATGGAACACGATGTACAACTTAGTAGATTACCTTCATTTCTAAAGTAGTTTGTTTAGAAAACAAACCCCTTCATTTCTGAACATTGTACTGTGTGAAATAAGCTAGTTGTGTTCGAATGAGTTGCTTTTTTAAGAAGTATCTTCAGTGCTGCAAGATCAAACTTTCCTAGTTTATGTAATCTAACAAGATTTACAACTTAGCAGATTCACCTCATTTCTAACGTAGTTTGTTTAGAAAACAAACACCTTCATTGCCGAACACAGGACTGTGTGAAATAATCTAGTTCAATTCTCGGAATGAGTTGCTTTCTTAACAAGAATCTTCAGTGCAGGAAGATCAAACTTTACTAGTTTAAGTAATCTAACAAGATGTACAACTTATTAGATTCACCTCATTTCTAACGTAGTTTCTTTAGAAAACAAACACCTTCATTCCCGAACACAGTACTGTGTGAAATAAGGCCGTTCTGCTCTCTGAATGAGTTGCTTTGTTACGAACAGTCTTCAGTGCAGCAAGATCAAACTTACCTTGTTTGTGTAATCTAACAAGATGTACACCTTAGTAGATTCACCTCATTTCTAACGTTGTTTGTTTAGAAAACAAACACCTTCATTACGGAACACAGTACTGTGTGAAATAAGCTAGTTCTGTTCTCCGAATGAGTTGCTTTCTTACGAAGAGTCTTAAGTGCAGCAACATCGAACTTTCCTAGTTGCTGTAATGTATCATGATGTACAATTTAGTAGATTAGCTTCATTTCTAAAGTAGTTTGTTTAGAAAACAAACCCCTTCATTTCTGAACACTGTAGTGTGTGAAATAAGCTAGTTCTGTTGTCTGAATGAGTTGCTTTTTTAAGAAGTATCTTCAGTGCAGCAAGATCAAACTTTCCCAGTTTGTGTAATTTAACTAGATGTACAACTTAGTAGATTCACGTCATTTCTAACGTAGTTTGTTTAGAAAACAAACACCTTCATTGCCGAACACAGTACTGTGTGAAATAAGCTAGTTCTGTTCTCGGAATGAGTTGCTTTCTTACGAAGAGTCTTCAGTGCAGCAAGATCAAACTTACCTTGTTTGTGTAATCTAACAAGATGTACAACTTATTAGATTCACCTCATTTCTAACGTAGTTTCTTTAGAAAACAAACACCTTCATTGCCGAACACAGTACTGTGTGAAATAAGCCCATTCTGTTCTCCAAATGAGTTGCTTTCTTACGAAGAGTCTTAAGTGCAGCAAGATCAAACTTTCCTCGTTTCTGTAATGTAACATGATGTACAACTTAGTAGACTAGCTTCATTTCCAAGGTATTTTGTTCAGAAAACAAACCCCTTCATTTCTAAACACTGTACTGTGTGAAATAAGCTAGTTCTGTTTTCCGAATGAGTTGCTTTTTAAGAAATATCTTCACTGGAGCAAGATCAAACTTTCCTAGTTTGTGTAATCTAACAAGATGTACAACTTAGTAGAGTCACCTCATTTCTAATGTAGTTTTTTCAGAAAACAAACACCTTCATTGCCTAACACAGTACTGTGTGAAATAAGCCCGTTCTGTTCTCCAAATGAGTTGCTTTCTTACGAAGAGTCTTAAGTGCAGCAAGATCAAACTTTCCTTGTTTCTGTAATGTAACATGATGTACAACTTAGTAGATTAGCTTCATTTCTGACATAGTTTGTTTAGAAAACAAACCCCTTCATTTCTGAACACTGTACTGTGTAAATTAAGCTAGTTCTGTTCTCCGAATGAGTTGCTTTTTTAAGAAGTATCTTCAGTGCAGCAAGATCAAACTTTCCTAGTTTGTGTAATCTCACAAGATGTACAAATTAGTAGATTCACCTCATTTCTAACGTAGTTTGTTTAGAAAACAAACACCTTCATTACGAAACACAGTACTGTGTGAAATAAGCTAGTTTTGTTCTCGGAATGAGTTGCTTTCTTAACAAGAATCTTAGGTGCAGGAAGATCAAACTTTCCTAGTTTGTGTAATCTAACAAGATGTACAACTTAGTAGATTCACCTCATTTCTAACGTAGTTTGTTTAGAAAACAAACACCTTCATTGCCGAACACAGTACTGTGTGAAATAAGGCTGTTCTGCTCTCTGAATGAGTTGCTTTCTTACGAAGAGTCTTCAGTGCAGCAAGATCAAACTTACCTTGTTTGTGTAATCTAACAAGATGTACAACTTAGTAGATTCACCTCATTTCTAACGTAGTTTCTTTAGAAAACAAACACCTTCATTGCCGAACACAGTACTGTGTGAAATAAGCCCGTTCTATTCGACAAATGAGTTGCTTTCTTACTAAGAGTCTTAAGTGCAGCAAGATGAAACTTTCCTAGTTTCTGTAATGTAACATGATGTACAACTTAGTAGATTAGCTTCATTTCTAAAGTAGTTTGTTTAGAAAACAAACCCCTTCATTTCTGAACACTGTACTGTGTGAAATCAGCTAGTTCTGTTCTCCGAATGAGTTGCTTTTTTAAGATGTATCTTCAGTGCAGCAAGATCAAACTTTCCTAGTTTGTGTAATCTAACAAGATGTACAACTTAGTAGATTCACCTCATTTCTAACGAAGTTTGTTTAGAAAACAAACACCTTCATTGCCGAACACAGGTCTGTGTGAAATAAGCTAGTTCTGTTTTCGGAATGAGTTGCTTTCTTAACAAAAATCTTCAGTGCAGGAAGATCAAACTTTCCTAGTTTGTGTAATCTAACAAGATGTACAACTTAGTAGATTCACCTCATTTCTAACGTAGTTTGTTTAGAAAACAAACACCTTCATTGCCGAACAGAGTACTGTGTGAAATAAGGCTGTTCTGCTCTCTGAATGAGTTGATTTCTTAACAAGAATCTTCAGTGCAGGAAGAACAAACTTACCTAGTTTGTGTAATGTAACAAGATGTACAACGTAGTAGATTCACTTCATTTCTAACGTTGTTTGTTTAGAAAACAAACACCTTCATTGCCGAACACAGTACTGTGTGAAATAAGGCCGTTCTGCTCTCTGAATGAGTTGCTTTCTTACGAAGAGTCTTCAGTGCAGCAAGATCAAACTTACCTTGTTTGTGTAATCTAACAAGATGTACAACTTAGTAGATTCACCTCATTTCTAACGTAGTTTGTTTAGAAAACAAACACCTTTATTGCCGAACACAGTACTGTGTGAAATAAGCTAGTTCTGTTCTTGGAATGAGTTGATTTCTTAACAAGAATCTTCAGTGCAGGAAGATCAAACTTTCCTAGTTTGTGTAATGTAACAAGATGTACAACTTAATATATTCACTTCATTTCTAACGTAGTTTGTTTAGAAAACAAACACCTTCATTGCACAACACAGTACTGTGTGAAATAAGGCCGTTCTGTTCTCTGAATGAGTTTCTTTCTTAACAAGAATCTTCAGTGCAGGAAGATCAAACTTTACTAGTTTGTGTAATCTAACAAGATGTACAACTTAGTAGATTCACCTCATTTCTAACGTAGTTTGTTTAGAATACAAACAACTTCATTGCCGAACACAGTACTGTGTGAAATAAGGCCGTTCTGCTCTCTGAATGAGTTGCTTTCTTACGAAGAGTCTTCAGTGCAGCAAGATCAAACTTACCTCGTTTGTGTAATCTAACAAGATGTACAACTTAGTAGATTCACCTCATTTCTATCGTAGTTTCTTTAGAAAACAAGCACCTTCCTTGCCGAACACAGTACTGCGTGAAATAAGCCCGTTCTGTTCTCCAAATGAGTTGCTTTCTTACGAAGAGTCTTAAGTGCAGCAAGATCAAACATTCCTTGTTTCTGTAATGTAACATGAAGTACAACTAAGTAGATTAGCTTCATTTCTAAAGTAGTTTGTTTAGAAAACAGACCCCTTCATATCTGAACACTGTACTGTTTGAAATAAGCTAGTTCTGTTCTCCGAATGAGTTGCTTTTTTAAGAAGTATCTTCAGTGCAGCAAGATCAAACTTTCCCAGTTTGTGTAATCTAATAAGATGTACACCTTAGTAGATTCACCTCATTTCTAACGTAGTTTGTTTAGAAAACAAACACCTTCATTACGGAACACAGTACTGTGTGAAATAAGCTAGTTCTGTTCTCCGAATGAGTTGCTTTCTTACGAAGAGTCTTAAGTGCAGCAAGATCAAACTTTCCTAGTTGCTTTAATGTAACATGATGTACAATTTAGTAGATTAGCTTCATTTCTAACGTAGTTTGTTTAGAAAACAAACCCCTTCATTTCTGAACACTGTACTGTGTGAAATAACCTAGTTCTGTTCTCCGAATGAGTGGCTTTTTTAAGAAATATCTTCAGTGCAGCAAGATCAAACTTTCCTAGTTTGTGTAATCTAACAAGATGTACAACTTAGTAGATTCACCTCATTTCTATCGTAGTTTCTTTAGAAAACAAACACCTTCATTGCCGAACACAGTACTGTGTGAAATAAACCCGTTCTGTTCTCCAAATGAGTTTCTTTCTTACGAAGAGTCTTAAGTGCAGCAAGATCAAACTTTCCTTGTTTCTGTAATGTAACATGATGTACAATTTAGTAGATTAGCTTCATTTCTAATGTTGTTTGTTTAGAAAACATAACCCTTCATTTCTGAACAGTGTACTGTGTGAAATAAGCTAGTTCTGTTCGAATGAGTTGCTTTTTTAAGAAGTATCTTCAGTGCTGCAAGATCAAACTTTCCTAGTTTATGTAATCTAACAAGATGTACAACTTAGCAGATTCACCTCATTTCTAACGTAGTTTGTTTAGAAAACAAACACCTTCCTTGCCGAAAACAGTACTGTTTTAAATAAGGCTGTTCTGCTCTCTGAATGACTTGCTTTCTTACGAAAAGTCTTCAGTGCAGCAAGATCAAACTTACCTTGTTTGTGTAATCTAACAAGATGTACAACTTAGTAGATTCACCTCATTTCTATCGTAGTTTCTTTAGAAAACAAACACCTTCATTGCCGAACACAGTACTGTGTGAAATAAGCCCGTTCTGTTCTCCAAATGAGTTGCTTTCTTACGAAGAGTCTTAAGTGCAGCAAGATCAAACTTTCCTTGTTTCTGTAATGTAACATGATGTACAATTTAGTAGATTAGCTTCATTTCTAAAGTAGTTTGTTTAGAAAACAAAACCCTTCATTTCTGAACACTGTACTGTGTGAAATTAGCTAGTTCTGTTGTCCGAATGAGTTGCTTTTCTAGGACGTATCTTCACTGCAGCAAGATCAAACTTTCCGAGATTGTGTAATCTAACAAGATGTACAACTTAGTAGATTCACCCCATTTCTAACGTAGTTTGTTTAGAAAACAAACACCTTCATTGCCGAACACAGTACTGTGTGAAATAAGCTAGTTCTGTTCTCGGAATGAGTTGCTTTCTTAACAAGAATCTTCAGTGCAGGAAGATCAAACTTTCCTAGTTTGTGTAATCTAAAAAAATGTACAAGTTAGTAGATTCACCTCATTTCTAACGTAGTTTGTTTAGAAAACAAACACCTTCATTGCCGAACACAGTACTGTGTGAAATAAGGCTGTTCTGCTCTCTGAATGAGTTGCTTTCTTACGAAGAGTCTTCAGTGCAGCAAGATCAAACTTACCTTGTTTGTGTAATCTAACAAGATGTACAACTTAGTAGATTCGCCTCATTTCTAACGTAGTTTGTTTAGAAAACAAACACCTTCATTACGGAACACAGTACTGTGTGAAATAAGCTAGTTCTGTTCTCCGAATGAGTTGCTTTCTTACGAAGAGTCTTCAGTCCAGGATGATCAAACTTTCCTAGTTTGTGTAATCTAACAAGATGTACCACTTAGTAGATTCACCTCATTTCTAACGTAGCTTGTTTAGAAAACAAAAACCTTCATTGCCGAATACAGTTCTGTGTGAAATAAGCTAGTTCTGTTCTCGGAATGAGTTGCTTTCTTAACAATAATCTTCAGTGCAGGAAGATCAAACTTTCCTAGTTTGTGTAATCTAACAAGATGTACAACTTAGTAGATTCACCTCATTTCTAACGTAGTTTGTTTAGAAAACAAACACCTTCATTGCCGAACACAGTACTGTGTGAAATAAGGCCGTTCTGCTCTCTGAATGAGTTGCTTTCTTACGAAGAGTCTTCAGTGCAGCAAGATCAAACTTACCTTGTTTGTATAATCTAACAAGATGTACAACTTAGTAGATTCACCTCATTTCTAACGTAGTTTGTTTAGAAAACAAACACCTTCATTGACGAACACAGTACTGTGTGAAATAAGCTAGTTCTGTTCTTGGAATGAGTTGATTTCTTAACAAAAATCTTCAGTGCAGGAAGAACAAACTTTCCTAGTTTGTGTAATGTAACAAGATGTACAACTTAGTAGATTCACTTCATTTCTAACGTAGTTTGTTTAGAAAACAAACACCTTCATTGCCGAAGACAGTACTGTGTGAAATAAGGCCGTTCTGTTCTCTGAATGAGTTGCTTTCTTTACAAGAATCTTCAGTGCAGGAAGATCAAACTTTACTAGTTTGTGTAATCTAACAAGATATACAACTTAGTAGATTCACCTCATTTCTAACGTAGTTTGTTTAGAAAACAAACAACTTCATTGCCGAACACAGTACTGTGTGAAATAAGTCCGTTCTGCTCTCTGAATGAGTTGCTTTCTTTCGAAGAGTCTTCAGTGCAGCAAGATCAAACTTACCCCGTTTGTGTAATCTAACAAGATGTACAACTTAGTAGATTCACCTCATTTCTATCGTAGTTTCTTTAGAAAACAAGCACCTTCATTGCCGAACACAGTACTGTGTGAAATAAGCCCGTTCTGTTCTTCAAATGAGTTGCTTTCTTACGAAGAGTCTTAAGTGCAGCAAGATCAAACATTCCTTGTTTCTGTAATGTAACATGAAGTACAACTGAGTAGATTAGCTTCATTTCTAAAGTAGTTTGTTTAGAAAACAAACCCCTTCATATCTGAACACTGTACTGTGTGAAATAAGCTAGTTCTGTTCTCCGAATGAGTTGTTTTTTAAGAAGTATCTTCAGTGCTGCAAGATCAAACTTTCCTAGTTTGTGTAATCTAACAAGCTGTACAACTTAGTAGATTCACCTCATTTCTAACGTAGTTTGTTTAGAAAACAAACACCTTCATTACGGAACACAGGACTGTGTGAAATAAGCTAGTTCTGTTCTCGGAATGAGTTGCTTTCTTAACAAGAATCTTCAGTGCAGGAAGATCAAACTTTACTAGTTTGTGTATTCTAACAAGATGTACAACTTAGTAGATTCACCTCATTTCTAACGTAGTTTGTTTAGAAAACAAACACCTTCATTACGGAACACAGTACTGTGTGAAATAAGCTAGTTCTGTTCTCGGAATGAGTTGATTTCTTAACAAGAATCTTCAGTGCAGGAAGATCAAACTTTCCTAGTTTGTGTAATCTAAGAAGATGTACAACTTAGTAGATTCCTTTCATCTCTAAAGCAGTTTGGTCAGAAAACAAACATCTTCTTTTCCAAACACTGTACTGTGTGAATTAAGGTAGTTCTGTTCTCGGAATGAGTTGCTTTCCTACAAATAATTTTGAGTGCAGCAACTTCAAACTTTCCTAGTTTGTGTAATCTAAGAAGATGTAGAACTTAGTAGATTCGCCTCATTTCTAAAGTAGTTTGTTGAGAAAACAAACATCTTCACCGCAGAACACTGTACTGTGTGAAATAAGCTAGTTTTGTTCTTGGAATGACTTGCGTTCCTACGAACAAGGTTGAGTGCAGTGAGTTCAAACATTCTTAGATGGCGTAATCTAAAAAGATGTACAACTTAGTAGATTCGTTTCTTTTCTAAAGCATTTTGTTGAGAAAACAAACACCTTCATTTCCCAACAGTGTACTGTGTGAAAAAGCTAGTTCGGTTCATGGAATGAGTTGCTTTCCTACAAATAATGTTGCGTGCAGCAAGTTCACACTTTCCTAGTTTGTGTAATCCAAGAAGTTGTAGAACTTAGTAGATTCGCCTCATTTCTAAAGTAGTTTGTTGAGAAAACAAACATCCTCACTGCCGAACACTGTACTATGTGAAATAAGCTTGTTTTGTTCTCGGAATGAGTTTCTTTTCTACAAAGAAGGTGGAGCGCAGCAACTTCAATCTTTCCTTGTTTGTGTAATACTACACGATCTACAACTTAGTAGATTCGTTTCATCTCTAAAGCCGTTTGGTCAGAAAACAAACACCTTCATTTCCGAACACAGTACTGTGTGAAATAAGCTAGTTCGGATCATGGAATGAGTTGCTTTCCTACGAACAAGGTTGAGTGCAGCAAGTTCAAACTTTCCAAGTTGGTGTAATCTTAGAAGATGTAGATCTTAGTAGATTCGCCTCATTTCTAAAGTGGTTTGTTTAGAAAACAAACATCTTCATTGCCGAACACTGTGGTCTGTGAAATAAGCTAGTTCTGTTCTGGGAATGATTTGCTCTCCTACAAAGAAGGTTGAGCGCAGCAAGTTCAATATTTCCTTGTTTGTGTAATCTAACAAGATCTTCAACTTAGTAGATTCGTTTCATCTCTAAAGCAGTTTGGTCAGAAAACAAACACCTTCATTTCCGAACACTGTACTGTGTGAATTAAGGTAGTTCTGTTCTCGGAATGAGTTGCTTTCCTACAAATAATTTTGAGTGCAGCAAGTTCAAACTTTCCCAGTGTGTGTAAGCTAAGAAGATGTAGAACTTAGTAGATTCGCCTCACTTCTAAAGCAGTTTGTTGAGAAAACAAACATCTTCACTGCCAAACACTCTGCAGTGTGAAATAAGGTAGTTCTGTTCTTGGAATGAGTTGCGTTCCTATGAACAAGGTTGAGTGCAGTAAGGTCAAACTTTCCTAGGTAGTGTAATCTAAAAAGATGTACAACTTCGTGGATTCGTGTCATTTCTAAAGCAGTTTGTTCAGAAAGCAAACACCTTCATTTCCGAACAGTGTACTGTGTGAATTAAGCTAGTTCGTATCATGGAATGAGTTGCTTTCCTACAAATAATGTTGCGGGCAGCAAGTTCAAACTTTCCTAGTTTGTGTAATCTAAGAAGATGTAGAACTTAGTACATTCGTCTCATTTCTGAAGTAGTTTGTTGAGAAAACAAATATCTTCACAGCCGAACACTCTACCTTAAGACATAAGGTAATTCTGTTCTCGGAATGAGTTGCTTTACTACGAACAAAGTTGAGTGCAGCAAGTTCAAACTTTCCTAGTTTGTGTAATCTAAGAAGTTGTAGAACTTAGTAGGTTCGCCTCATTTCTAAAATAGTTTGTTGAGAAAACAAACATCCTCACTGCCGAACACTGTACTGTGTGAAATAAGCTTGTTTTGTTCTCGGAATCAGTTTCTTTCCTACAAAGAAGGTTGAACGCAGCAAGTTCAATCTTTCCTTGTTTGTGTAATCTTACACGATCTACAATTTAGTAGATTCATTTCATTTCTAAAGAGATTCGGTTAGAAAAGAAACCCCTTCATTTCCAAAAACGGTACTGTGTGGAATAAGCTAGTTTGGATCATGGAATGAGTTGCTTTCCTACCAGTAACGTTGAGTGCAGCAAGTTCAAACTTTCCTAGTTTGTGTAATCTAAGAAGATGTACAACTTAGTAGATTCGTTTCATCTCTAAAGCAGTTTGGTCAGAAAACAAACATCTTCATTTCCGAACACTGTACTGTGTGAATTAAGGTAGTTCTGTTCTCGGAATGAGTTGCTTTCCTACAAATAATTTTGAGTGCAGCAACTTCAAACTTTCCTAGTTTGTGTAATCTAAGAAGATGTAGAACTTAGTAGATTCGCCTCATTTCTAAAGTATTTTGTTGAGAAAACAAACAACTTCACCGCAGAACACTGTACTGTGTGAAATAAGCTAGTTTTGTTCTTGGAATGACTTGCGTTCCTACGAACAAGGTTGAGTGCAGTGAGTTCAAACATTCTTAGGTGGTGTAATCTAAAAAGATGTACAACTTAGTAGATTCGTTTCTTTTCTAAAGCAGTTTGTTCAGAAAACAAACACCTTCATTTCCCAACAGTGTACTGTGTGAATTAAGCTAGTTCGGTTCATGGAATGAGTTGCTTTCCTACAAATAATGTTGCGTGCAGCAAGTTCAAACTTTCCTAGTTTGTGTAATGCAAGAAGTTGTAGAACTTAGTAGATTCGCCTCATTTCTAAAGTAGTTTGTTGAGAAAACAAACATCCTCACTGCCGAACACTATACTATGTGAAATAAGCTTGTTTTGTTCTCGGAATGAGTTTCTTTCCTACAAAGAAGGTGGAGCGCAGCAAGTTCAATCTTTCCTTGTTTGTGTAATCTTACACGATCTAGAACTTAGTAGATTCGTTTCATCTCTAAAGCCGTTTGGTCAGAAAACAAACACCTTCATTTCCGAACACAGTACTGTGTGAAATAAGCTAGTTCGGATCATGGAATGAGTTGCTTTCCTACGAACAAGGTTGAGTGCAGCAAGTTCAAACTTTCCAAGTTGGTGTAATCTTAGAAGATGTAGATCTTAGTAGATTCGCCTCATTTCTAAAGTGGTTTGTTTAGAAAACAAACATCTTCATTGCCGAACACTGTGGTCTGTGAAATAAGCTAGTTCTGTTCTGGGAATGATTTGCTCTCCTACAAAGAAGGTTGAGCGCAGCAAGTTCAATCTTTCCTTGTTTGTGTAATCTAACAAGGTCTTCAACTTAGTAGATTCGTTTCATCTCTAAAGCAGTTTGGTCAGAAAACAAACACCTTCATTTCCGAACACTGTACTGTGTGAATTAAGGTAGTTCTGTTCTCGGAATGAGTTGTTTTCCTACAAATAATTTTGAGTGCAGCAAGTTCAAACTTTCCTAGTGTGTGTAAGCTAAGAAGATGTAGAACTTAGTAGATTCGCCTCACTTCTAAAGCAGTTTGTTGAGAAAACAAACATCTTCACTGCCAAACACTCTGCAGTGTGAAATAAGGTAGTTCTGTTCTTGGAAAGAGTTGCGTTCCTACGAACAAGGTTGAGTGCAGTAAGGTCAAACTTTCCTAGGTAGTGTAATCTAAAAAGATGTACAACTTCGTAGATTCGTGTCATTTCTAAAGCAGTTTGTTCAGAAAGCAAACACCTTCATTTCCCAACAGTGTACTGTGTGAATTAAGCTAGTTCGTATCATGGAATGAGTTGCTTTCCTACAAATAATGTTGCGGGCAGCAAGTTCAAACTTTCCTAGTTTGTGTAATCTAAGAAGATGTAGAACTTAGTACATTCGTCTCATTTCTGAAGCAGTTTGTTGAGAAAACAAATATCTTCACAGCCGAACACTGTACCTTAAGACATAAGGTAATTCTGTTCTCGGAATGAGTTGCTTTACTACGAACAAAGTTGAGTGCAGCAAGTTCAAACTTTCCTAGTTTGTGTAATCTAAGAAGTTGTAGAACTTAGTAGGTTCGCCTCATTTCTAAAGTAGTTTGTTGAGAAAACAAACATCCTCACTGCCGAACACTGTACTGTGTGAAATAAGCTTGTTTTTTTCTCGGAATCAGTTTCTTTCCTACAAAGAAGGTTGAACGCAGCAAGTTCAATCTTTCCTTGTTTGTGTAATCTTACACGATCTACAATTTAGTAGATTCGTTTCATTTCTAAAGAGATTCGGTTAGAAAAGAAACCCCTTCATTTCCGAAAACGGTACTGTGTGGAATAAGCTAGTTCGGATCATGGAATGAGTTGCTTTCCTACCAGTAACGTTGAGTGCAGCAAGTTCAAACTTTCCTAGTTTGTGTAATCTAAGAAGATGTACAACTTAGTAGATTCGTTTCATCTCTAAAGCAGTTTGGTCAGAAAACAAACATCTTCATTTCCAAACACTGTACTGTGTGAATTAAGGTAGTTCTGTTCTTGGAATGAGTTGCTTTCCTACAAATAATTTTGAGTGCAGCAACTTCAAACTTTCCTAGTTTGTGTAATCTAAGAAGATGTAGAACTTAGTAGATTCGCCTCATTTCTAAAGTAGTTTGTTGAGAAAACAAACATCTTCACCGCAGAACACTGTACTGTGTGAAATAAGCTAGTTTTGTTCTTGGAATGACTTGCGTTCCTACGAACAAGGTTGAGTGCAGTGAGTTCAAACATTCTTAGGTGGTGTAATCTAAAAAGATGTACAACTTAGTAGATTCGTTTCTTTTCTAAAGCAGTTTGTTCAGAAAACAAACACCTTCATTTCCCAACAGTGTACTGTGTGCATTAAGCTAGTTCGGTTCATGGAATGAGTTGCTTTCTTACAAATAATGTTGCGTGCAGCAAGTTCAAACTTTCCTAGATGGGTAATCCAAGAAGTTGTAGAACTTAGTAGATTCGCCTCATTTCTAAAGTAGTTTGTTGAGAAAACAGACATCCTCACTGCCGAACTCTGTACTATGTGAAATAAGCTTGTTTTCTTCTCGGAATGAGTTTCTTTCCTACAAAGAAGGCGGAGCGCAGCAAGTTCAATCTTTCCTTGTTTGTGTAGTCTTACACGATCTACAACTTAGTAGATTCATTTCATCTCTAAAGCCGTTTGGTCAGAAAACAAAAACCTTCATTTCCGAACACAGTACTGTGTGAAATAAGCTAGTTCGGATTATGGATGAGTTGCTTTCCTACGAACAAGGTTGAGTGCAGCAAGTTCAAACTTTCCAAGTTGGTTTAATCTTAGAAGATGTAGAACTTAGTAGAAATGAGACACACTTTCCTAGTGTGTGTAATCTGAGAAGATGTAGAACTTAGTAGATTCGCCTCACTTCTAAAGCAGTTTTTTGAGAAAACAAACATCTTCACTGCCGAACACTCTACAGTGTGAAATAAGGTAGTTCTGTTCTTGGAAAGAGTTGCGTTCCTACGAACAAGGTTGAATGCAGTAAGTTCAAACTTTCCTAGGTAGTGTAATCTAAAAAGATGTACAACTTCTTAGATTAATGTCATTTCTAAAGCAGTTTGTTCAGAAAGCAAACACCTTCATTTCCGAACAGTGTACTGTGTGAATTAAGCTAGTTCGTATCATGGAATGAGTTGCTTTCCTACAAATAATGTTGCAGGCAGCAAGTTCAAACTTTCCTAGTTTGTGTAATCTAATAAGATGTAGAACTTAGTACATTCGTCTCATTTCTGAAGTAGTTTGTTGAGAAAACAAACATCCTCACAGCCGAACACTGTACCTTAAGAAATAAGGTAGTTCTGTTCTCGGAATGAGTTGCTTTACTACAAACAAAGTTGTGTGCAGCAAGTTCAAACTTTCCTAGTTTGTGCAATCTAAGAAGTTGTAGAACTTAGTAGATTCCCCTCATTTCTAAAGTAGTTTGTTGAGAAAACAAACATCCTCACTGCCGAACACTGTACTATGTGAAACAAGCTTGTTTTGTTCTCGAAATCAGTTTCTTTCCTACAAAGAAGGTTGAACGCAGCAAGTTCAATCTTTCCTTGTTTGTGTAATCTTACACGATCTACAGCTTAGTAGATTCATTTCATTTCTAAAGAGGTTCAGTTAGAAAAGAAACCCCTTCATTTCTGAAAACTGTACTGTGTGGAATAAGCTAGTTCGGATCATGGAATGCGTTGCTTTCCTACCAGTAACGTTGAGTGCAGCAAGTTCAAACTTTCCTAGTTTGTGTAATCTAAGAAGATGTACAACTTAGTAGATTCGTTTCATTTCTAAAGCAGTGTGGTGAGAAAACAAATACCTTCATTTCTGAACACTGTACTGTGTGAATTAAGGTAGTTCTGTTCTCGGAATGAGTTGCTTTCCTACAAATAATTTTGAGTGCAGCAACTTCAAACTTTCCTAGTTTGTGTAATCTAAGAAGATGTAGAACTTAGTAGATTCGCCTCATTTCTAAAGTAGTTTGTTGAGAAAACAAACATCTTCACCGCAGAACACTGTACTGTGTGAAATAAGCTAGTTTTGTTCTTGGAATGACTTGCGTTCCTACGAACAAGGTTGAGTGCAGTGAGTTCAAACATTCTTAGGTGGTGTAATCTAAAAAGATGTACAACTTAGTAGATTCGTTTCTTTTCTAAAGCAGTTTGTTCAGAAAACAAACACCTTCATTTCCCAACAGTGTACTGTGTGAATTAAGCTAGTTCGGATCATGGAATGAGTTGCTTTCCTACAAACAATGTTGCATGCAGCAAGTTCAAACTTTCCTAGTTTGTGTAATCTAAGAAGATGTAGAACTTAGTACATTCGTCTCATTTCTGAAGTAGTTTGTTGAGAAAAGAAACATCTTCACAGCCGAACACTGTACCTTAAGAAATAAGGTAGTTCTGTTCTCGGAATGAGTTGCTTTACTACGAACAATGTTCCGTGCAGAAAGTTCCAACTTTCCTAGTTTGTGTAATCTAAGAAGTTGTAGAACTTAGTAGATTCGCCTCATTTCTAAAGTAGTTTGTTGTGAAAACAAACATCCTCAACTGCTGAACACTGTAGTATGTGAAATAAGCTTGTTTTTTTCTCGGAATGAGTTGCTTTCCTGCGAACAAGGTTGAGTCCAGCAAGTTCAAACTTTCCTAGTTGCTGTAATCTAACAAGGTGTACTATGTAGTAGATTCGTTTCATTTCTAAAGTAGTTTGCTTAGAAAAGAAACATCTTCATTGCCGAACCATGTTGTGTGTGAAATAAGCTTGTTTAGGTCTTGGAATAAG
This sequence comes from Orientallactaga sibirica, assembly GCA_036365145.1. Taxonomy (NCBI): domain Eukaryota; kingdom Metazoa; phylum Chordata; class Mammalia; order Rodentia; family Dipodidae; genus Orientallactaga; species Orientallactaga sibirica. The sequence continues at coordinate 205,364 of JAEOAD010002665.1, read as the reverse complement.
TTGCTTTCTTACAAAGAGATTGCAGCAATTTCAATCTTTCCTCGTTTGTATATTCTAACAACAGGTACCACTTCATAGATTCGTTTCATTTCTAGCCTGCCTCCTAAGCCCAAGATCCCTGTTCCAATCTGCAGGTCTCATGTTTAGCCATATGCAAAGTGTTGAGAGGGCGCAAAGGTGCACTTGCCCACAAGGGGGCGCACACATCTGGATTTTGTTCACAGCAGCTGAGAGACTGCTGGTGCACCTATTCTCTATCTGTCTCCCTCTCCCTCTCTGTCTGTCTCTCTCTCTGTCTCTCTCCAAAAACAAATTTTAAAAAAATTTTAAAAATCATATTAATAATAACAATAAGCCGGGCGTGGTGGTGCACGCCTTTAATCCCAGGGCTTGGGAGGCAGAGGTAGGAGGATTGCCGTGAGTTCAAGGCCACCCTGAGATGAGTTAGTTAATTCCAGGTCAACCTTGGCCAGAGTGAGACCCTACCTTGAAAAACCCAAAATAATAATAATAATAATAATAATAATAATAATAATAATGACAATAATTAAAAATGATAAATAAGAAAATAAAATTAAAAAGCAAAATAAAATAATAAATAATAAAATAAAAGTAAAATAAAATAATAAAATAAATAAAATTAAATTTAAAATAAAATAAAGTAATAAAATCATAAATAATAAAATAACATAATATACTAAAATAAAAAAGTTGGATAAAATGACAAATTAATAATAAGTACTAAAATAAATAAAATAAAATAAAAATAAGAAAATTACAGTCGATTTTCTCAGGAGGAGGAGGAGGGTCGTGGCTATGAATTTCTGGCCAGACTGAGAAGGGTACAGAGTGGATTCTGGGTCATACTGGCCTAGAGCCACACCCATCCAACCTCAGTGGTAATCGTAATAATGATAATGATCATCATCATCATAATAATAAAATAAAATAATATACCAATAAACTGGGTCTGGAGAGATGGCTCAGCGGTTAAGGCACACGCCTGCCAAGTGTAAGGACCCAGGTTTGACTCTCCAGGACCCACGTAAGCCAGATGAACAAGTTGGCGCATGTGTCTGGGGTTCGTTTGCAGCGGCTGGAGGCCCTGGTGTGTCCATTCCCTCCTCTCTTTCTATGTCTCTCTGTCCCTCTCTATTTCTCTCTCTCTAATCAATAAATAACTAAATATTCATTTTCATTTATTGACGTTAGACACACAGAGAGGTTGTGCACTGGACAGGCCTTGAGCCTGGATGCCAGCCACATGGCCTTTTAAGATTTCTTTATCTTTATTTCTTTCTTTAATAGTTATTTATTCATTTATTAGTTACATTGATTTATTATTATTTAGATTTAAAATTGTTTTTATTATTTTTTATTTATTCCTGGAGAGAGAGACAGAGAGAGATAGACAGAGAGGGAGGCAGAGATGGGCACGCCAGCAGTCTCTCAGCTGCTGTGAACGAAATCCAGATGCGTGCGCCCCCTTGTGGGAAGTGCGGCATTACGTCCTTGCCTCACTTTGCATCTGGCTAAACGTGGGACCTGGAGATTGGAACAGCTGGACATTGGGACCAGGATTCTTAGGCTTAGCAGGCAGGTGCCTTAGCCGCTAAGCCATCTCTCCAGTCCTTATTCAGATTTTTTATTATTTAAATTCATTCATTATTATTTGTATTAATTTCTTTGTTATTGATATTTATTTATTATTTATACTTGTTTAATATTCTCTCATATTAGTTTATTATATTTATTTATTATTTATAATCACTTATTCAATATTATTTTATGACATTTATTTGTTTATTTATTTACATTCATTGATTTAGTATTTATATTTATTTGTTTATTATAATTATTTATTTATTATATCTATTTATTGTTTTGTTTATTCATTACTTATAGTCATTTGTTTAATCCTTATCCTTATTTGTTTATTATATTTATCATATTTATACATTCATTTATTTATTTTTTATTTACATTGGCTTATTTAATATTTATACTGCTTTGTTTATTTATAATATTTACTTATTAAGTTTTTTGTTTTATTATTTATATTCATTTATTTAATATTTCATACTTATTTGTTTACTATATTGACTTATTGTTTGTAGCCATTTATTTAATATTTATCCTTAAATGTTGAATTATATTTATTAATTATTTATATTCATTTTTTTAATATTCATACTTATTTGTATATGAGATTTATTTATTATTTTTGTTTGTTTTATTTATGATTTCTATTCAATTGTTTAATATTTATACTTATTCATTATATTATTTATTATTTATTTTTGTTTATATTCATTTGTTTCATATTCATATTTATTTACTATGTTTATTTATTGTTCTATTTACTTATTGTTTATATTAATTTATTTGATAGTCACCCTTATTTGTTTATTATATCTATTTATTTTTATTTATTTTAGTATTCATTTAATATTTATCCTTATTTATTATATTTACTTATTATTTATTATGTTTGTTTCTTTATGATTTATATTCATATGTTTAATATTTACCCTTATATATTATATTAAGTTATTACTTATTATGTTTGTTTATTGTATTATTTATATTCATTTGTTTAACATTTATACTGATCATTATATTTATTTATTGGTTATATTCATTTATTCAATATTTATATTCCTTCATTGTATTTACTTTTTCCTTTTCTTATGTATTGGTTGCATTCATTTACTTCATATTTATACTGATTTGTTTATTATATTTATTTATTTATTTATTATTTGTATTTATTGCTTTAATTATTTATTATTTATATTATTTTTAAAATTTTAGGGCTGGAGAGATGGCTTAGCGGTTAAGGCGCCTTCCTGCTAAGCCTAAGAACTAGGTTCCAATCTCCAGGTCCCACGTTTAGCCAGATGCAAAGTGACACAAGGGCACAATGCTGCACTTGCCCACAAGGGGGTGCACACATCTGGATTTCATTCACAGCAGCTGAGAGACTGCTGGCGCACCCATCTCTATCTGTCTCCCTCTCCCTCTCTGTCTGTCTCTCTCTGTGTCTCTCTCCAAAAATAAATAAATAAATAAATCTTTAAAATTTTATTATATTCTTTAATTTATTGTATTTATTTATTGGTTTTATTGATTGATTATTCACATATATTATTATATTATTTATATATTATTTCTCTATTTGTTCATTGTATCATTTCACCCTTTATTGGTGAGAGAGAGAGAGAACAGGACACCGGCACACCACTTTTTGCACGTGGGACCTGGGGATTCGAACCCAAGTTGTCGGGCTCTGTGAGCAGGCGCCCTAACCGCTGAACCATGACGCCAGTCCCCAAGTCCACGCACACACACACACGCACGCACACATGTACACGCACGTCACAGAGAAGGGAGGCCGCCACGGGCACACGTCTCCGGCTAGATTCAAACTCACAGCCATGCCTCTGGCTGGATTTAAACTCATGTCTGTGGGTCCCTGGATTTGAACTCACGACCGTGTGTCTCAGCCCTAATTTGAAGTCACTGGCTGTGTGTCTTTGGCTGGAATCGAACTCACGGCCATGTGGCTCTGTCTGGACTTGAACTGAAGTCTGTGGGTCTCTGGCTGGATTCGAACTCATGACTGTGTGTTTCCGGCTGGATTTGAACTCACTGCTGTTTGTCTCTGGCTGGATTGGAACTCATGGCCATGCATCTCCAGCTGGATTCACGCTCATGGCTGTGTGTGTCTCTGGCTGGATTTGAACTCATGACCATGCATCTCTGGCTGGATTCAAACTCACAGGCATTCATCTCCTCCCACTGGATTTGAACTCATGGCTGCGTGTCTCCTGCTGGATCCAAACTCACTCCTGCATGTCTCCAGAGGAAGCAAAAGTATGGCCATGTGTCTCAGGCTGGATTGGAACTCACAGCCTATGACCCATGGCCATGGGAGGTGGTCACCTGGAGGGTGCTCATCCTCAGTCCTTGCCCTGAAAAGTGGTTCAAGTCTTGGGGTGCTCTATGCTCAGTCCTCCATAGGGAGACCTGGGACCAGCTGTCGGGGTGCTCAGCAGTCCATGGTGGCATGAGGCATGACACAGGGTGCTCATGCTCAGTCCTCCACGGGTGTTGACCCGGACTAGTCGGGGTGTTCAGTACTCCATGGTGGCATGAGGAATGGCATGGGATGCTTATGCGCAGTCCTCCATGGGAGAAATGGGATCATCTGTCGGGGGCTCAGTACTCCCCCTAAAAGAATGGGGGGGAAATGGCACATGCCCCAAGGTTGACAGAGGGACACGGAAAATACCGAATGTCTTTGGGGATGGCTGGTCGTAGACGGAAGTTCCTGACGATCTCAGGAAATGGCCGAAGATGGACGACGGGTCTCGGGCAGACAACGGGTCCCGGGTGTCTTCGGAGACAGCTTAGTGTTGACGGAAGTTCCCGAAGAGTTCCAGAAATGGCCAAAGATGGACTACGGGTCCCAGGCTGAAGGAAATGGCCAAGTGTCTTCAGGGACAGCCCAGTGTGCAGGAAGATGCCCTAGAAGATGTTTATGTGTGCATGCAATATGCGCCCCCTGTGTATACCATGGGCGTCTGCAGGACGTATGTGACAACAGTGTACACTGTGGGCATGTGCACACAGTAGCACCACCTGCCTGCATTACAGAAGTAGGCGCCAATGGTCTACGCTGTGGACGTGTGCACGTACTATGCACTTACTGTGTACACTGTGGACATCTGCACACTGTCTGTGCTGGCTGTGTACACCAACTGTGCACAACATAGTCATCGGCACACAGTATGCACTGACAGTGTACACCATGTGTGTCTGCACACGCAGTCTGCTCCAGCTGTGTGCAGGGCAGAGGCATGCATACCTACTATGTGCGCCCTGGAGGAACGAAGGCAGGAAGCCAGCTCTGAGCACTGCCAGGAGGCAAGCAGTTGGCTTCACCTGCATACACTCACGCTCACTCACCCACACAGGCTCACACAGGCCTGGGGGCGCATGACGTCACAGGACGGGCAAGGGGAGGGGCCACGGAAGGCAGCGTCTGTCCATCATCCTCCAGATCCTGCCCACCCCAGTCTAACTCAGGGGCCTAGGCGGGCAGGGGGCATGGCCACGAGCTGCAGCACCTGACCTACCTCAGCTGACCTGATGGGACCTGCAAACATCCGCCCGCCAGGGAGGGTGACGTCACCACGTTAGGCCCACCCACCCGTCCAGAGGGACGGACTCAAGGCTGCTAGGAAGACACACAGACAGACGCCCCCTGTGAGACACAGAGACACAGGTGAGAGACAGACAGGGGCTGGGACGACAGACAGACAACAGAGGCTGGGTTGAAAGACTGACAGACAGTCAAGCTTGGATGATAGACTGACAGACAAAAAGACAGAGGCTCAGATGACAGACAGAGGCTGAGGAGAGAGACAGACAGAGCCCAAGATGAGAGACAGACAGAAGCAGGGCTGAGAGACAGACATACAGAGGCTGAGGTGAGAGACAGACTGACAGAGGCCGGGCTAGCTCACAGACAGACAGAGGCTGGGTTGAGAGACAGACAGACAGACAGAGGCCAAGGTGAGAGACAGACAGAGGTCAAGGTGAGAGACAGACAGAGGCGGAGGTGAGGGACAGGCAGACAGACAGACAGGCCAGGCTGAGAGACACACAGACAGGTAGAGGTGAGAGCAGACACACAGAGGCAGAGGTGAGAGACAAACATACAGACAGAGGTAGGGCTGAGAGACAGACAGAGAGAATGTGGCTGGGCTGGTTGAGAGACAGACAGAGGCAGAGGTGAGAGACAGACACACAAAGAGGCCAGTCAGAGACACAGACAGATAGAGGTCAGGGTGAGAGAAAGACAGACAGAGGCTGAGGTGAGAGACAGACAAACAGAGGCCGGGGTGAGAGACAGACAGACAGAGGCCAGGCTGAGAAATAGACAGAGGCAGGGGTGAGAGACAGACAGAGGCTGAGGTGAGTGACAGGCAGAGGCTGAGGTGAGAGACAGACAGACAGACAGAGGCCAGACTGAGAGACAGACAGAGGCTGGGGTGAGAGACAGACGACAGACAGACAAACAGACAGAGGCTGAGGTGAGACACAGACAGACAGACAGAGGCGGGGCTGAAAGACAGACAGACTGACAGTGGCTGGGCTGGCTGAGAGGCAGACAGAGGCAGGGGTGACAGACAGACAGTGGCTGGGCTGGCTGAGAGGCAGACAGAGGCAGGGGTGACAGACAGACAGTGGCTGGGCTGGCTGAGAGACAGACAAAGGCAGGGGTGAGAGACAGACAGAGGCCAGGCTGGCTGAGAGAGAGAAAGAGGCTGGGGTGAGAGACAGACAGAGGTCAAGGTGAAAGACAGACAGACAGACAGAGGCTGGGCTGAGAGACAGACAGACAGATAGAGGCCAGGGTGAGAGACAGAGAGACAGAGGCTGAGGAGAGAGACAGACAGAGGACAGGCTGAGAAACAGGCAGAGGCCAAGGTGAGAGACAGACAGACAGAGGCAAGACAGAGAGAAAGACAGAGGCAGGAGTGAGAGACAGACAGACAGAGGTAGAGATGAGAGACAGGCAGACAAAAAGAGGCCGGGCTGGCTGAGAGACAGACAGAGGCACGAGTGAGAGACAGACAGACAGAAAGAGGCCGGGCTGAGACACAGACAGATAGAGGCTAGGGTGAGAGAAAGACAGGCAGAGGCCGAGGTGAGAGACAGACAAACAGAGGCCGGGGTGCGAGACAGACAGACAGACAAAGGCCAGGCTGAGAGACACACAGTGGCAGGGGTGAGAGACAGACAGATAGACAGAGGCTAAGGTGAGAAACAGGCAGAGGCTGAGGTGAGAGACAGACAGACAGAGGCCAGACTGAGAGACAGACAGAGGCTGGGGTCAGAGACAGACAGAGGCCAGGCTGGCTGAGAGAGAGACAGAGGCTGGGCTGAGAGACAGACAGACAGACAGAGGCCGGGGTGAGAGATAGAGAGACAGAGGCCAAGGTGAGAGACAGACAGAGGACAGGCTGAGAAACAGGCAGAGGCCAAGGTGAGAGACAGACAGACAGACAGAGGCTAGGCTGAGAGAAAGACAGAGGCAGGGGTGAGAGACAGACAGACAGAAAGAGGCCTGGCTGAGACAGACAGACAGACAGACAGAGGCCGAGGGGAGAGACAGACACACAGAGGCAGAGGTGAGAGACAGACAGATAAAGAGGCCGGGCTGAGACACAGACAGATAGAGGCCAGGGTGAGAGAAAGACAGACAGAGGCCGAGGTGAGAGACAGACAAACAGAGGCTGGGGTGTGAGACAGACAGAGAGACAGAGGCCAGGCTGAGAGACAGACAGAGGCAGGGGTGAGAGACAGACAGACAGATGCCAGGCTGAGAGACAGACAGAGGCAGGGGTGAGAGACAGACAGACAAACAGAGGCTGAGGTGAGAGACAAACAGAGGCCGAGGTGAGAGACAGACAGAGGAGGGGCTGAGAGACAGACAGACTGACAGTCGCTGGGCTGGCTGAGAGACAGACAGAGGCAGGGGTGAGAGACAGACAGTGGCTGATGGCAGACAAGGCAGGGGTGAGAGAGAGACAGACAGACAAACAGGGGCTGAGGTGAGAGACAAACAGAGGCCGAGGTGAGAGAGACAGACAGAGGCCAGGCTGAGAGACAGACAGACTGACAGTCCAGGGCTGGCTGAGACAGAGACAGACAGAGAGCAGACAGTGGCTGGCTCGAGAGACAGACAAAGGCAGACAGACAGACAGAAACAGAGGCTGAGGTGAGAGACAAACAGAGGCCGAGGTGAGAGACAGACAGAGGAGGGGCTGAGAGACAGACAGACACACAGAGGCTGGCTGAGAGAGACAAAGGCAGGGGTGAGAGACAGACAGACAGAGATGAGAGACAGAGGTTGGGCTGAGACAGACAGACAGAGGGGCGGGTGAGAGACAGAAAGACAGAGGCTGGGCTGGACAGAGGACAGGCTGAGAAACAGGCAGAGGCCAAGGGGACAGACAGAGGCTGGGCTGAGAGACAGACAGACAGACAGACAGAGGACAGGTAGACAGAAAGAGGCTGGGCTGGCTGAGAGACAGACAGAGGCCAGGCTGAGAGACAGACAGACAGAGGCCGATGAGAGACAGACAGACAGACAGACAGAGGCAGAGACAGACAGACAGAGGCCAGCTGAGAGACAGACAGAGGCAAACAGACACACAGAGGCAGAGGTGAGAGACAGACAGACAGACAGACAGACAGAAAGTGTCTGGGCTGGCTGAGAGACAGATAGAGGCAGGGTGAGAGACAGACAGACAGAAAGAGGCTGAGGTGAGACAGATAGGGTGAGAGACAGACAGAGGCTGAGGTGAGAGACAGACAGACAGAGGCAGAGGTGAGAGACAGACATGACAGAGGTGGGGCTGAGAGACAGACAGACAGAATGTGGCTGTGATGGCTGAGAGACAGACAGAGGCAGGGGTGAGAGACAGACAGACAGAAAGAGGCCAGGCTGAGAGACAGACAGACAGACAGAGACCAGACTGAGAGACAGACAGACAGAGGCCGAGGTGAAAGACAGACACACAGAGGCAGAGGTGAGAGACAGACAAACAGACAGAGATGGGGCTGAGAGACAAACAGACAGAAAGTGGCTGGGCTGGCTGAGAGACAGAGGCAGGGGTGAGAGACAGACAGATGGAAAGAGGCCGGGCTGAGAGACAGACAGACAGAGGCCGAGGTGAGGGGCAGACAAACAGAGGCCGGGGTGAGAGACAGACAAACAAACAGAGGCAGAGGTGAGAGACAGACAGAGACTGGGCTGAAAGACAGACAGACAGAGGCTGAGGTGAGAGATAGACAGACAGACAGAGGCTGAGGTGAGAGATAGACAGACAGACAGAGGCCGGGCTGAGAGAGACAGAGGCCAGTGTGAGAGACAGTCAGACAGACAGACAGACAGACAGAAGCCGAGGTGAGAGACAGACAGAGGCCAGGCTAAGAGAGACAGAGGCCGGAGTGAGAGACAGACAGACACAGGCCAGGCTGAGAGACAGACAGAGAGACAGGCTGGGGTGTGAGATAGACAGACAGACAGAGACTGAGGTGAGAGACAGACAGAGACAGACAGATGCCAAGGTGAGAGACAGACAGGTGAGAGGTGAGACAGACAGACAGGGCAGGGTGAGAGACAGACAGACAGAGGTCAGAGGTAAGAGACAGACAAACAGAGGCAGAGGTGAGAGACAGACATACAGACAGAGGTGGGTCTGAGAGACAGACAGACAGAATGTGGCTGCGCTGGCTGAGAGACAGATAGAGGCAGGGGTGAGAGACAGACAGACAGAAAGAGGCTGGGCTGAGAGACAGACAGACAGACAGACAGACAGACAGAGACCAGACTGAGAGACAGACAGAGGCCGAGGTGAGAGACAGACATACAGACAGAAGTGGGGCTGAGAGACAGACAGACAGAAAGTGGCTGGGCTGGCTGAGAGACAGACAGAGGCAGGGGTGAGAGACAGACAGACGAAAAGAAGCTGGGCTGAGAGACAGACAGACAAACAGAGGCAGAGGTGAGAGACAGACAGAGGCTGGGCTGAGAGACAGACAGACAGAGGCTGAGGTGAGAGATAGACAGACAGACAGAGGCTGAGTTGAGAGATAGACAGAGGCCAAGGTGAGAGACAGACAGACAGAGGCTGAGGTGAGAGAAAGACAGAGGCCGGGCTGAGAGAGAGATGGAGGTCAGTGTGAGAGACAGTCAGTCAGACAGACAGACAGACAGACAGAGGCCGAGGTGAGAGACAGACAGAGGCAGGGCTGAGAGACAGACAGATAGTGCTGAAGTGAGAGGCAGACAGACAGACAGAGGCCAGGCTGGCTGAGAGACAGACAGGCAGAGACTGAGGTGAGACACAGACAGACAAAGGCCGGGCTGAGAGACAGACAGAGAGAGCTGAGGTGAGAGACATACAGACAGAGGCCAGACTGAGAGACAGGCAGACAGAGGCCGAGGTGAGAGACAGACACACAGAGGCAGAGGTGAGAGACAGACATACAGACAGAGGTGGGGCTGAGAGACAGACAGACAGAAAGTGGCTGGGCTGGCTGAGAGACAGACAGAGGCAGGGGTGAGAGACAGACAGACAGAGGCCAAGGTGAGAGACAGGCAAACAAAGGCTGGGGAGAGAGTCAGACAGACAGAGGCCAAGATGAGAGACAGACAGAGGCCAGGCTGAGAGACAGACAGACAGACAGAGGCCGAGGTGAGAGACAGACAGAGGCCATGGTGAGAGACAGACAGAGGCCGAGGTGAGAGACAGCCAGCCAGTCAGACAGAGGCCAGGCTGAGAGACAGACAGAGGAAGGGGTGAGAGACAGACAGACAGAGGCCAGGCTGAAAGAAAGACAGAGACAGGGGTGAGAGACAGACAGAGGCTGAGGTGAGAGACAGCCAGCCAGCCAGAGGCCAGGCTGAGAGACAGACAGACAGAGGCCAGGCTGAAAGAAATACAGAGGCAGGGGTGAGAGACAGACAGACAGAGGTAGAGGTGAGAGACAGGCAGATAGACAGACACCAGGCTGAGAGACAGACAGAGGCAGGGGTGAGAGACAGACAGAAGCCATGGTGAGAGACAGACAGAGGCTGAGGTGAGAGACAGCCAGCCAGACAGACAGAGGCTGGGCTGAGAGACAGACAGACCAAGGCCAGACTGAGAGACAGACAGACAGAGGCTGAGGTGAGAGACAGACAAACAGAGGCCAGGCTGAAAGAAAGAGGCAGGGGTGAGAGACAGACAGACCAAGGTAGAGGTGAGAGACAGACAGACAGACAGAGGCTGAGGTGAGATACAGACAGACAAAGGCCAGGCTGAGAGACAGACAGACAGTGCTGAGGTGAGAGACAGACAGACAGACAGACAGAGGCCAGGCTGGCTGAGAGACAGAGGCTGGGCTGAGAGACAGACAAAGACTGAGGTGAGAGACAGACAGACAAAGGCCAGGCTGAGAGACAGACAGACAGTGCTGAGGTGAGAGACAGACAGACAGACAGAGGCCAGGCTGGCTGAGAGACAGAGGCTGGGCTGAGAGACAGACAGACAGAGCTGAGGTGATAGACAGACAGACAGACAGACAGACAGACAGACAGAGGGGAGGCTGGCTGAGAGACAGACAGAGGCCAGGCTGAGAGAGAGAGACAGACAGAGGCTGAGGTGAGAGACAGACAGACAGAGGCCGAAGTGAGGGACAGACAGAGGCCAGGCTGAGAGACAGACAAACAGAGGCAGAGGTGAGAGACAGACATACAGACAGAGGTGGGGCTGAGAGACAGACAGACAGAATGTGGCTGGGCTGGCTGAGAGACAGACAGAGGCAGGGGTGAGAGACAGACAGACAGAAAGAGGCCAGGCTGAGAGACAGACAGATAGACAGAGACCAGACTGAGAGACAGACAGACAGAGGCTGACGTGAGAGACAGACACACAAAGGCAGAGGTGAGAGACAGACATACAGACAGAGGTGGGGCTGAGAGACAGACAGAAAGTGGCTGGGCTGGCTGAGAGACAGAGAGAGGCAGGGGTGAGAGACAGACAGAAAGAGGCCGGGCTGAGAGACAGACAGACAGAGGCCAGGCTGAGAGACAGACGTACAGAGGCCTAGGGGAGAGATAGACAAACAGTGGCCGGGATGAGAGACAGACAGACAAACAGAGGCAGAGGTGAGAGACTGACAGAGGTTGGGCTGACAGACAGATAGAGGCTGAGGTGAGAGACCAACAGAGGCCAAGGTGAGAGACAGACAGAAAGACAGACAGACAGAGGCCGGGCTGAGAGAGACATAGAGGCCAGGGTGAGAGACAGACAGACAGAGGCCGAGGTGAGAGACAGACAGAGGCCAGGCTGAGAGAGAGACAGAGGTCAAGGAGAGAGACAGTCAGACAGACAGACAGACAGACAGAGGCCGAGGTGAGAGACAGACAGACAGAGGCCAGACTGAGAGACAGGCAGACAGAGGCCGAGGTGAGAGACAGACACACAGAGGCCAGACTGAGAGACAGGCAGACAGAGGCCGAGGTGAGAGACAGACACACAGAGGCAGAGGTGAGAGACAGACATACAGACAGAGGTAGGGCTGAGAGACAGACAGACAGAAAGTGGCTGGGCTGGCTGAGAGACAGACAGACAGAAGTAGAGGTGAGAGACAGGCAGAGAGAAAGAGGCCATGCTGCCTGAGAGACAGACAGAGGCCGGGCTGAGAGACAGATAGAAAGAGGCCGAGGTGAGAGACAAACAGACAGAGGCCAGGCTGAGAGACAGACATACAGACAGAGGCGGGGCTGAGAGACTGACAGACAGACAGTGGCTGGTCTGGCTGAGTGAGAGACAGAGGCAGGGGTGAGAGACAGACAGACACAGGCCGGGGTGAAAGACAGACAGACAGAGGCTGAGGTGAGAGACAGACAGAGGACGGGCTGGCTCACATACAGACAGAGGCTGGGCTGAGAGACAGACGGACAGACAGAGGCCGAAGTGAGAGACAGACAGAGGCCATGGTGAGAGACAGACAGAGGGTGAGGTGAGAGACAGACAGAGGCCATGGTGTGTAGCGCCCACGCTACCACCAAGACCCCGAGCTGGGCGAGGTGCCGAGGATTGAAGAGACGTTCACTCGGTCATTCGTGCTTCAAGAATGCCATTTATTGAATGCCCCTTATTGAAGGCAGAGCTATATATCTCGTCTTACAGCACTGTGGAAATGTACCAGGGTTAGAAGGTCATGTTCTCACATCCTGTTGTTTACATCCTCCTATCCTGTTGTTTGTATCCTATTGTTTACTGTTAGAAAGAGCTACCTGGGGCAAACAGAACTTGCAGTTAGGCCAGGAAATGGGAGTGGAACAGGATGTTTAGCCCTAGGGCCATAGGCAAACAATCCTTGGTCATGTCAATCAAGCAGGGCAGCAGACTCCCCAGGAAGGTGTACCCCACAGGTCCCCCTTCCTTAAATATAAATGAGCATCTGTCTTAGGTTCCCTGGGACGTTGACATTTATCTTACCCGTCATGGAGAAGCCTGCCCAGGCCCCGCAGACTCTCTGTCTTAGGTTGATAAACATCCCCCAGGTCTTACCCGTCACTGATAGCTCATTTATCTTGTAAGCTCAGCCATACTTGAGCAGTGGGGTTATCTGCTGCCAGACATCAGACCTGTTTGGTCTGAAATTGGCACTGGGCTTGAGTTTTTGCCATATGGCAGAGACAGACCAAGGACAAAGCCACACCACCCAGGGCGATTAGCCCTAGGGCCATAGACCCACTCCATCCCTAAAAGAGACGGCCTGCAAATTGCCAACGTGCTCCCAGAGACTGGTGGTATAGAGGAGTACAGGTCACCATATGGGTTTCCCAAAGTAAGTCTATTTGCTCTAGTAGTAGAGCTGTCGATTTAAATTTAGTATACCCAATTGTATGAGAGAATATAAATGATTTTAAGTGTTGAGTGCATAAGCTACTTCCCCTGAGAGCAAGTCCACAGTGCTCGCTGTAACAGCAGATTGGGAAAGGGTTATGCCAGCAACAGTAGCTGCGGCGGCAGCGGTGGCAATTGCAGCAACAATAGCTGCAGATACGCCAAAGTCTCTTTTCTGCTGGGTGAGAATCAGCTGCGTCTGTCCATCATGCTCCACTGGAAGGGGAACAATGCCAGGAATTCGCACCACCAGTGCCAGTTTTTCTTGGTCCCAGCAAGTCTTTAGGTGACAGTCCTGTGAAGAACAATTGAGGATATCTCCCGAGGGAGTTTCATTAGTTACAATAAAAAGAAAGGTGACATCACACATGCAGCAGTCTCTGGCCAGGTCAAGGTGGACTGGGAGACCCAGTGATATTACTATTACAATTAATGGGTCCCCAGATATGCTGTAAACCATACACAGAACAATTTGGTGGAATTCAGTGAAAAATCTGCAATTGACCATGGATTTAGGATAAGGCATCCAGTAGAATCATCAAAGGAATTGGAAGAGTTAAGCTGAGAATAGTTAAGCTTGAGAACAAAGCACGTGAAATTTTTAAGGGAATAGATAAGAGTTAAATTGGCTTTCTCTGGATCAAGATGCATAGCAGGCCTTCCTAAGCTTTAAATTAATACTCACAAACCTAGGCCAAACCTGGGCATTCCAGGCCACTGGCATCAGTATCGGCAGGTTCTTGACAAATGCCCAATAGGTCCCCGGTTGGCTCGATGGCAGGGTCCACAACAGACCGAACACAACGCTCAGGAACCCAAATTGGATTTTCTCCATCCTGTGGAAAAACACAAACAGACCCTCGGGCCCAAATTAACACTGGATCTGGCCCTTTCCATTTGCCCGTAGAAAGATCTTTCCATTTAGCCAGAGGCTTAGCTTGCGTAGGTGCACACCAATGACGATCAGCTGCTGAGTGGCCATGAGCATCCACCGTTAAAAAATTTAAAATGTATAATGTTAAGGAGAGAAAGGAATGAGGTGAACCAAGGTGATCCCCTAGGTCCCCCCTTTTTATTTTTATTAAATAAGTTTTGAGGGTCCGATGAACCCGTTCCACCACGGCTTGACCTTGAGGGTTATATGGGATGCCTGTTTTATGTAAAATATCAAAATCAGTACAAAATTTTGAAAAGCCTGCACTGGTATAAGCGGGCCCATTGTCTGTCTTAATCTGTTTGGGCAGACCCATGTAAGAGAAGGCTTGCAAGCAATGTGATTTGACATCTTTAAGTTTCTCTCCTGAATGAGCTGAGGCAAAAATTAAATGAGAATAAGTGTCTACAGAAACATGTACAAATTGTAGTTTTCCAAAGGCAGGGACATGGGTTACGTCCATTTGCCAGACATGGTTGGGTATAAGACCTTTGGGGTTGACACCTAGATGAGGAACATTGAGGAATTCAACACAGGTAGGACAGTGTTTGACTATCTGAATGGCTTGTTCTCTGGAAATGCCCGTGTGGAAGCGGAGTGATCCTGCAGGAAGATGAAAACGTTGATGAAGAATTTGAGCCTTATCAAATTCAGATGAAATACTAAGGGTGGCAATTTGAGTCTGTAGATCTGCCATTCGATTGCCTGCACTAAGAGGCCCTGGCAGAGGTGTATGGGATCTAAGATGCCCCACAAAAACTGACTCTGAGCGTTCCCATAGCAAAGCTTGTAATTGTAAAACATGGTCTTGAACTTTAGAGACTGGCGCAACATACGCAGACGTTTCCAAAGGACGTACAATGTGAGCTACATATTGGCTGTCAGTGTAGATATTTAAAGGTTCATGTGGAAAAAGCTGTAGGGCTAAAATTATGGCCAAAATTTCTGCCACCTGGGCGGATTTTTGTGATACTGGTATTCTTTTTATAACTGGATGAGAAACAACGGCAGCAATTCCATGAGAAGAGCCATCTGTAAAAACTACTCATGCTCTAGGAATAGGATTTAGGACCATAATCTTTGGGAAAATGACTGGATGTATCTTAAAAAAGGTAACCAGAGGATCAGGGGGATAATGGTTACCAAAGACACTGGATGTTGAGGACAAAAAGATAGTCCAATCATCATCATTATTTTGAAGCCATTCTAGCTGACTACAAGAAAAGGGTGTAACAATATTTTCAGGTTCCTTGCCAAAGATTTGTAAGCATATTTTTTGGGCTTTGAATAATAAGGCAATTACTGCTTGGGGATAGGACATTACTACCTTAGAGGGAGATGCTTGTGAGTGGACCCACAGAATAGGTCCTGTTTGCCAGAAAACCGCAGTAGGGGCATGCTTAGAGCAAAATACTAACAGAGACAAAGGTTTAGAATAGTCTACATAATTCAGATGAGCCTCATTTATTGCTTTTTGGATAAGTTGAATACACTCTCGTCCAGCTCTAGTGAGAGCCCGAGGGGAAGTTGGATCTGAGTCCCCTTGCAGAATATCAAAGAGAGGACGAAGCTGTCCTGTGGAAAATTTAAGGCTAGGCCTAATCTAATTAATATCCCCTAAAAGCTTTTGAAAATCATTTAATGTTTTTAGTGCATCCAGCCTGAGTGTGACTTTCTGAGGGCGGACACCGTTCTTAAGTAACTGATGACCCAAATATTGATAGGGAAAATCTTTCTGAACCTTTTCTGGGCAATTTGTAACCCAGCTAGTTGTAGTGTGTTCTGGAGATCTCCAAAAGGCTTCCAATAGGAGATGTTCCTGTTCAGCAGCTAACAGAATATCATCCATATAATGAATGATATATAGCTGAGGATACTTATTGCGAACAGGCTCAATTGCCATGGATACATACGTTTGGCAAATAGTGGGACTATTGGCCATGCCCTGAGGTAAGACAACCCATTGATATCTCTTAGAAGGTTCTCTTAAGTTAACTGATGGCAGACTAAAAGCAAACCTAGGGCTATCACTTGGATGCAGAGGAATAGTAAAAAAACAGTCTTTTAAATCAATGACAAGCAGATTCCAATTTTTTGGGATAGCCACAGGGGAGGGAAGGCCAGGCTGAGCAGCTCCCATTAACACCATAGTTTTATTGACTTCTCTTAAATCCTGGAGCAGCCTCCATTTGCCTGATTTTTTCTTAATTACAAAAATAGGAGTATTCCAAGGCGAAGTAGAGGGGACAATATGTCCAGCCTGAAGTTGCTCCTGCACTAGTGCCTGGGCAGCCTCCAATTTGATAGTAGTAAGGTCCTGTTAGCATGTCCAAATTTCTACTGGGAAATCCAGCAGCCGCATTACTTTGCGCTGTTTGTTTACAGAGCTCCTGGAATTCTCCTCGCCACAATAGGTAATTACCACCAGACAAGGTGGCACGGCATAGCTGTTGCCAGTCACTAGGAGTGCAATTTAGAGCTCCAAAAGATTCAAAAATAGCCAGAGTAAAAGGAGCATGGGGCCCGTATGCTGTCACAGCCTCCTTTAATTGCTTAATGTCTTTAAAATTTAGAGGGTTATGTTGTCTTTGTGCCTGTCCCAGTGCATTAGTAGTTTCTATAACGGGGAATGCCACCCCTCCCTCTGGCCCCTCTAAAGGGGCGGATGGCTGACAGGGAGAGAAGTTAGAGTTATACACAGGAGGACGTTCTGTGAGAAATGTGAGAGGTGGCGGTGGCTTAGGCCGGTCTGCGGGAGTGAGCCTTTTAATTTTTTTTTCTTAAGATTTTTATATCATTTTTTAAATTTTTCTCTTTCTCAGAGTCCTCATTGCTAGAAGAAAAAGAAAGCGAGGAATCAGAGGAGGACTTATCAGAATTCTGAAAAGATTTAATTGACTCCTGTTCTTGAGTTTCAGTGAAAAGCTGTTCTGCCTTGGCCAATTGTTCTTTTACCTTCTCTTTATCACTAACGAGAGCGGCCTTAACCAAGTGCCACAGTGAGAAGGTAGCTATAGGAATGCTCTCAGGTCCCTCCCTATGAATGACCATTTGGAAATCAAGTTTTTACTTGTTCCCAGTCAGAAACATTAAGGCCCCCCGAAAACAAAAATCAAGGGCTTGCCTTTTGCTAAGTCTTAATAAATTTGCTTTCTCTGGATCAGTAAGTTTCACTTACTCCCAATCCAAAACATTAAGGCCCCCTGAAATAAAACCAAGGGCTTGCCTTTTGTAAAATCTTAATAAATTGGCTTTCTCTGGATTGCTTGTTCCCAATCCAAAACATTAATCAAGATGCAAAGTCTTAATAAATTGTCTTGCTGTAATATGTTTAATGCCTGTTCCTTGTTTCCTTAGCAATTCCTTGTTTCCTTAGCAATTCAACTAACTGATCTACTAGCAATGAATAAGAGCTAGCGGTACCCATTTTCAATACGCTCCTCTCTTACCTTTTCTACGGCTGGCCAGCCTTCAGGAGCGATCCTTCAGCAGTTTTCCTTCTTTCCCAATCTCGGCGGGGACCTCCATTTGTAGCGCCCGCGCTCGAGCTGGGCGAGGTGCCGAGGATTGAAGAGACGTTCACTCGGTCATTCGTGCTTCAAGAATGCCATTTATTGAATGCCCCTTATTGAAGGCAGAGCTATATATCTCGTCTTACAGCACTGTGGAAATGTACCAGGGTTAGAAGGTCATGTTCTCACATCCTGTTGTTTACATCCTCCTATCCTGTTGTTTGTATCCTATTGTATACTGTTAGAAAGAGCTACCTGGGGCAAACAGAACTTGCAGTTAGGCCAGGAAATGGGAGTGGAACAGGATGTTTAGCCCTAGGGCCATAGGCAAACAATCCTTGGTCATGTCAATCAAGCAGGGCAGCAGACTCCCCAGGAAGGTGTACCCCACAACGGTGAGAGACAGAGAGACAGAGGCCAGGCTGAGAGACAGACAGACAAAGCTGAGGTGAGAGACAGACAGACAAACAGAGGCCAGGCTGGGAGAGAGACAGACAGGGGCCGGGCTGGCTCACAGACAGACAGAGGCTGGGCTGAGAGACATACAGAGAGAGGCCGAGGTGACAGACAGACAGAGGCCATGGTGAGAGACAGAGAGAGGCCAAGGTGAGAGACAGCCAGACAGCCAGACAGAGGCCAGGCTGAGAGACAGACAGACAGAGGCCGAGGTGAGAGACAGACAGACAGAGGCCAGGCTGAAACAAAGACAGAGGTGGGGTGAGAGACAGACAGACAGAGGTAGAGGTGAGAGACAGGCAGACAGAGGCCAGGCTGAGAGACAGACAGAGGCAGGGGTGAGAGACAGACACACAGAGGCAGAGGTGAAAGACAGACAGACAGACAGAGGCTGAGGTGAGAGACAGACAGACAAAGGCCGGGCTGAGAGACAGACAGACAGAGCTGAGGTGAGAGACAGACAGACAGACAGAGGCCAGGCTGGCTGAGATACAGACAGAGGCCAGGCTGAGAGACAGACAGACAGAGGCTGAGGTGACAGACAGACAGACAGACAGAGGCCGCGATGGCTGAGAGACAGACAGACAGACAGAGGCTGAGGTGAGGGACAGACAGACAGTGAGAGGCCAGGCTGGCTGAGTGATAGACGGAGGCCGGGCTGAGAAACAGATAGACAGAGGCCGAACTGAGAGACAGACAGAGGCCAGGCTGAAAGACAGACAAACAGAGGCAGAGGTGAGAGACAGACATACAGACATAGGTGGGGCTGAGAGACAGACAGACAGACAGAATGTGGCTGGGCTGGCTGAGAGACAGACAGAGGCAGGGGTGAGAGACAGACAGACAGAAAGAGGCCGGGCTGAGAGACAGACAGACAGACAGAGGCCGAGGGAGAGACAGACACACAGAGGCAGAGGTGAGAGACAGACAGAGGCCAGGCTGACTGAGAGAGAGACAGAGGCTGGGGTGAGAGACAGACAGACAGAGGCCAAGGTGAGAGACAGACAGACAGAGGCTGGGGTGAGAGACAACAGACAGACAGAGGCTGGGGTGAGAGACCGACAGACAGACAGAGGCAGAGGTGAGAGACAGACAGAGGACAGGCTGAGAAACAGGCAGAGGCCAAGGTGAGAGAAAGACAGACAGAGGCTGGGCTGAGAGAAAGACAGAGGCAGGGGTGAGAGACATACAGACAGAGGTAGAGTTGAGTGACAGCAGACAGAAAGAGGCCGGGCTGGCTGAGAGACAGGCCGGACTGAGAGACAGACAGACAGAGGCTGAGGTGAGAGACAGACACACAGAGGCGGAGGCAAGAGACAGACATACAGACAGAAGTGGGGCTGAGAGACACACAGACAGAAAGGGGCTGGCCTGGCTGAGAGACAGATAGAGGCAGGGGTGAGAGACAGACAGCAGAAAGAGGCCTTGCTGAGAGACAGACAGACAGAGGGCAGGGTGAGAGACAGACAGACAGAGGCTGAGGTGAGAGACAGACACACAGAGGCAGAGGTGAGAGACAGACATACAGACAGAGGTAGGGCTGAGAGACAGACAGAAATTGGGTGGGCTGGCTGAGAGACAGACAGAGGCAGGGGTGAGAGACAGACAGACAGAAAGAGGCTGGGTTGAGAGACAGACAGACAGAGGCCAGGGTGAGAGACAGACAGGCAGGGGCCAGGGTGAGAGACAGACAGACAGAGACCAACGTGAGAGACAGACAAACAGAGGCAGTGGTGAGAGACAGACAGACAAACAGTGGCAGAGGTGAGAGACAGACAGACAGAGGATGAGGTGAGAGATAGACAGACAGACAGAGACTGAGGTGAGAGACAGACAGAGGCCAAGGTGAGAGACAGACAGAGGCCGGGTGAGAGAGAGACAGTGGCCAGGTTGAGAGACAGACAGACAGACAGACAGAGGCCGAGGTGAGAGACAGACAGACAGACAGAGGCTGAGGTGAGAGACAGACAGACAGACAGAGACCGGGATTGCTGAGATACAGACAGACAGACAGAGGCTGAGGTGAGAGACAGACACACAGAGGCCGGGCTGAGAGACAGACAGACAGAGGCCGAAGTGAGAGACAGAGAGAGGCCAGGCTGAGAGACAGACAAACAGAGGCTGAGGTGAGAGACAGACAGACATACATGCTGGGCTGAGACAGACAGACAGAGGCCAGGGTGAGAGACAGACACACAGAGGCAGAGGGGAGAGACAGACATACAGACAGAGGTAGGGCTGAGAGACAGACAGAGAGAAATTGGCTGGAATGGCTGAGAGACAGACAGAGGCAGGGGTGAGAGACAGACAGACAGAAAGAGGCCGGGCTGAGACCCAGACAGATAGAGGCCAGGGTGAGAGAAAGACAGACAGAGGCCAAGGTGAGAGACAGACAAACAGAGGCTGGGGTGCGAGACAGACAGACAGAGGCCAGGCTGAGAGACAGACAGACGCAGGGGTGAGAGACAGACAGACAGACAGAGGCTGAGGTGAGAGACTGAGAGAGGCCGAGGTGAGAGACAGACAGACACAGATGGGGCTGAGAGCCAGACAGACTGACAGTAGCTGGGCACGCTGAGAGACAGACAGAGGCAGTGGTGAGAGACAGACAGAGACCAGGCTGGCTGAGAGAGTCAGAGGCTGGGGTGAGAGACAGTCAGACAGAGGTGAAGGTGAGAGACAGACAGACAGACAGAGGCTGGGCTGAGAGTCAGACAGACAGGGGCCGGGGTGAGAAACAGACAGACAGATAGAGGCCGAGGTGAGAGACAGACAGAGGATGGGCTGAGAAACTGGCAGAGGTCAAGGTGAGAGACAGACAGACAGAGGCCAGGCTGAGAGAAAGACAGAGGCAAGAGTGAGAGGCAGACAGACAGAGGTAGAGGTGAGAGACAGGCAGACAGAAATATGCTGGGCTGGCTGGGAGACAGACAGAGGCTGGGCTGAGAGACAGACAGACAGAGGCTGAGGTGAGAGACAGACAGACAGAAAGACAGACATAGGTGGGGCTGAGAGACAGACAGACAGAAAGTGGCTGGGCTGGCTGAGAGACAGACAGAGGCAGGGGTGAGAGACAGACAGACAGAAAGAGGCCGGGCTGAGAGACAGACAGACAGAGGCCAGGCTGAGAGACAGACAGAGGCCAGGGTGAGAGACAGACAGACAGAGGCCGAGGTTAGAGACAGACAAACAGAGGCCGGGGTGAGAGACCACAGACAGAGGCAGAGGTGAGAGACAGACAGAGGCTGGCCTGACAGACAGACAGACAGAGGCTGAGGTGAGAGACAGACAGACAGAGGCCAGGCTGAGAGAGACATACAGGCCAGGGTGAGAGACAGACAGACAGACAGACAAAGGCCATGGTGAGAGACAGAGAGAGGCTGGCCTGAGAGACAGACAGAGGCCGGGCTGAGAGAGACAGAGGCCAGTGTGAGAGACAGTCCGACAGACAGACAGACAGAGGCCGAGGTGAGAGACAGACAGAGGCCAAGTTGAGAAACAGACAGACAGAGGCCAGGCTGAGAGAAAGACTGAGGCAGGGGTGAGAGACAGACAAACATAGGCCGAGGTGAGAGACAGACAGACAGACAGAGAGACAGACAGAGGCTGAGGTGAGAGACAGGCAGACAGAGGCCAGGCTGAGGGACAGACACACAGAGGCTGAGGTGAGAGACAGACACACAGAGGCAGAGGTGAGAGACAGAAAGACAGACAGAGGCTGGGCTGGCTGAGAGACAGACAGAGGCCGGCTTGAGAGACAGACCGACAGAGTCCAAGGTGAGATACAGACATTCAGACAGAGGCCATTCTGAGAGACAGACAGACAGACCGAAGCAGGGGTGAGAGACAGACAGACAAACAGACAGAAGCTGAGGTGAGCGACAGACAGAGGCCAGGCTGAGAGGCAGACAGAGGCCGGGTGAGAGACAGACAGACAGACAGAGGCCGGGCTGAGAGACAGACAGACAGACAGACAGAGACTCAGGTGAGAGACAGACAAACTGAGTCTGGGAAAGACAGACAGACAGAGGCCAAGGTGAGAGACAGACAGACAGAGGCCGGGTTGAGAGAAAGACAGAGGCAGGGGTGAGAGACAGACAAAGGTAGAGGTGAGAGACAGGCAGACAGACAGAGGCCAGGCTGAGAGACAGGCAGAGGCAGGGGTGAGAGACAGACAGACAGACAGAGGCTGAGGTGAGAGACTGAGAGATGCCGAGGTGAGAGACAGACAGACAGAGGTGGGGCTGAGAGACAGACAGACTGACAATAGCTGGGCTGGCTGAGAGACAGACAGAGGAAGTGGTGAGAGACAGACAGTGGCTGGGCTGGCTGAGAGAGTCAGAGGCTGGGGTGAGAGACAGACAGACAGAGGCAAAGGTGAGAGATAGACAGACAGAGGCTGGGCTGAGAGTCAGATAGACAGACAGAAAGGGGCCGGGGTGAGAAACAGACAGATAGAGGCCGAGGTGAGAGACAGACAGAGGATGGGCTGAGAAACCGGCAGAGGTCAAGGTGAGAGAGACAGACAGAGGCCAGGCTGAGAGAAAGACAGAGGCAGGAGTGAGAGACAGACAGACAGAGGTAGAAGTAGGTAGAAGTGAGAGACAGGCAGACAGAAAGATGCTGGGCTGGTTGAGAGACAGACAGAGGCTGGGCTGAGAGACAGACAGACAGAGGCTGAGGTGAGAGACAGACAGACAGACAGACATAGGTGGGGCTGAGAGACAGACAGACAGAAAGTGGCTGGGCTGGCTGAGAGACAGACAGAGGCAGGGGTGAGAGACAGACAGACAGAAAGGGGCCAGGCTGAGAGACAGATAGACAGAGGCCAGGCTGAGAGACAGACAGACAGAGGCAGGGGTGAGAGACAAACAGACAGAAAGAGGCCAGGCTGAGAGAAAGATAGACAGAGGCCAGTCTGAGAGACAGACAGACAGAGGCCAGGGTGAGAGACAGACAGTGGCTCGGCTGGCTGAGAGAGTCAGAGGCTGGGGTGAGAGACAGACAGACAGAGGCCGAGGTTAGAGACAGACAAATAGAGGCTGAGGTGAGAGACAGACAGACAGAGGCAGAGGTGAGAGACAGACAGAGGCCAGCCTGAGAGACAGACAGACAGAGGCTGAGGTGAGAGATAGACAGACAGACAGAGGCTGAGGTGAGAGACAGACAGACAGAAAGAGACCGGGCTGAGAGACAGATAGACAGAGGCCGGGCTGAGAGACAGACAGACAGAGGCCAGGGTGAGAGACAGACAGACAGAGGCCGAGGTTAGAGACAGACAAACAGAGGCCGGGGTGAGAGACCACAGACAGAGGCAGAGGTGAGAGACAGACAGAGGCCGGCCTGAGAGACAGACAGACAGAGGCTGAGGTGAGAGATAGACAGACAGACAGAGGCTGAGGTGAGAGACAGACAGACAGACAGACAGAGGCCGGGCTGAGAGAGACATACAGGCCAGGGTGAGAGACAGACAGACAGACAGACCGACAGAGGCCATGGTGAGAGACAGACAGAGGCTGGCCTGAGAGACAGACAGAGGCCGGGCTGAGAGAGAGAGACAGAGGCCAGTGTGAGAGACAGTCCGACAGACAGACAGACAGAGGCTGAGGTGAGAGACAGACAGAGGCCAAGTTGAGAAACAGACAGACAGAGGCCAGGCTGAGAGAAAGACTGAGGCAGGGGTGAGAGACAGACAAACATAGGCCGAGGTGAGAGACAGACAGAGAGACAGACAGAGGCTGAGGTGAGAGACAGGCAGACAGAGGCCAGGCTGAGGGACAGACACACAGAGGCTGAGGTGAGAGACAGACACACAGAGGCAGAGGTGAGAGACAGAAAGACAGACAGAGGCCGGGCTGTCTGAGAGACAGACAGAGGCCGGCTTGAGAGACAGACAGACAGAGTCCAAGGTGAGATACAGACATTCAGACAGAGGCCAGTCTGAGAGACAGACAGACAGACAGAAGCCGGGGTGAGAGACAGACAGACAAACAGACAGAAGCTGAGGTGAGCGACAGACAGAGGCCAGGCTGAGAGGCAGACAGAGGCCGGGTGAGAGACAGACAGACAGACAGAGGCTGGGTTGAGAGACAGACAGACAGACAGACAGACAGAGACTCAGGTGAGAGACAGACAAACTGAGTCTGGGAAAGACAGACAGACAGACAGAGGCCAAGGTGAGAGACAGACAGACAGAGGCCAGGCTGAGAGACAGACAGAGGCAGGGGTGAGAGACAGACAGACAGAGGCTGGGGTGAGAGACAGACAGACAGAGGCAAAGGTGAGAGACAGACAGACTGACAGTAGCTGGGCTGGCTGAGAGACAGACAGAGGCAGTGGTGAGAGACAGACAGTGGCTGGGCTGGCTGAGAGACAGACAGAGGCAGGGGTGAGAGACAGACAGAGGCCAGGCTGGCTGAGAGAGTCAGAGGCTGGGGTGAGAGACAGACAGACAGAGGCAAAGGTGAGAGACAGACAGACAGACAGAGGCTGGGCTGAGAGTCAGACAGACAGACAGACAGGGGCCGGGGTGAGAAACAGACAGACAGATAGAGGCCGAGGTGAGAGACAGACAGAGGATGGGCTGAGAAACCGGCAGAGGTCATGGTGAGAGACAGACAGACAGAGGCCAGGCTGAGAGAAAGACAGAGGCAGGAGTGAGAGACAGACAGAGGTAGAGGTGAGAGACAGGCAGACAGAAAGATGCTGGGCTGGTTGAGAGACAGACAGAGGCTGGGCTGAGAGACAGACAGACAGAGGCTGAGGTGAGAGACAGACAGACAGACAGATATAGGTGGGGCTGAGAGACAGACAGACAGAAAGTGGCTGGGCTGGCTGAGAGACAGACAGAGGCAGAGGTGAGAGACAGACAGACAGAAAGAGGCCAGGCTGAGAGACAGACAGACAGAGGCAGGGGTGAGAGACAGACAGAAAGAGACCAGGCTGAGAGACAGATAGACAGAGGCCAGTCTGAGAGACAGAAAGACAGAGGCCAGGATGAGAGACAGACAGAGGCCGAGGTTAGAGACAGACAAATAGAGGCTGGGGTGAGAGACAGACAGACAGAGGCAGAGGTGAGAGACAGACAGAGGCCAGCCTGAGAGACAGACACACAGAGGCTGAGGTGAGAGATAGACAGACAGACAGTGGCTGAGGTGAGAGACAGACAGAGGCCAAGGTTAGAGACCGACAGACAGACAGAGGCCGGGCTGAGAGAGACATAGAGGCCAGGGTGAGAGACAGACAGATAGACAGACAGACAGAGGCCGGCCTGAGAGACAGACAGAGGCCGGGCTGAGAGACAGACAGAGGCCAGTGTGAGAGACAGTCCGACAGACAGACAGAGGCTGGGCTGAGAGTCAGACAGACAGACAGACAGGGGCCGGGGTGAGAAACAGACAGACAGATAGAGGCCGAGGTGAGAGACAGACAGAGGATGGGCTGAGAAACCGGCAGAGGTCAAGGTGAGAGACAGACAGACAGAGGCCAGGCTGAGAGAAAGACAGAGGCAGGAGTGAGAGACAGACAGAGGTAGAGGTGAGAGACAGGCAGACAGAAAGATGCTGGGCTGGTTGAGAGACAGACAGAGGCTGGGCTGAGAGACAGACAGACAGAGGCTGAGGTGAGAGACAGACATACAGACAGATATAGGTGGGGCTGAGAGACAGACAGACAGAAAGTGGCTGGGCTGGCTGAGAGACAGACAGAGGCAGAGGTGAGAGACAGACAGACAGAAAGAGGCCAGGCTGAGAGACAGACAGACAGAGGCAGGGGTGAGAGACAGACAGAAAGAGGCCAGGCTGAGAGACAGATAGACAGAGGCCAGTCTGAGAGACAGAAAGACAGAGGCCAGGATGAGAGACAGACAGAGGCCGAGGTTAGAGACAGACAAATAGAGGCTGGGGTGAGAGACAGACAGACAGAGGCAGAGGTGAGAGACAGACAGAGGCCAGCCTGAGAGACAGACACACAGAGGCTGAGGTGAGAGATAGACAGACAGACAGTGGCTGAGGTGAGAGACAGACAGAGGCCAAGGTTAGAGACCGACAGACAGAGGCCGGGCTGAGAGAGACATAGAGGCCAGGGTGAGAGACAGACAGATAGACAGACAGACAGAGGCCGGCCTGAGAGACAGACAGAGGCCAGTGTGAGAGACAGTCCGACAGACAGACAGAGGCTGGGCTGAGAGTCAGACAGACAGACAGACAGGGGCCGGGGTGAGAAACAGACAGACAGATAGAGGCCGAGGTGAGAGACAGACAGAGGATGGGCTGAGAAACTGGCAGAGGTCAAGGTGAGAGACAGACAGACAGAGGCCGGGCTGAAAGAAAGACACAGGCAGGAGTGAGAGACAGACAGAGGTAGAGGTGAGAGACAGGCAGACAGAAAGATGCTGGGCTGGCTGGGAGACAGACAGAGGCTGGGCTGAGAGACAGACAGACAGAGGCTGAGGTGAGAGACAGACAGACAGACAGACAGACATAGGTGGGGCTGAGAGACAGACAGAACGTGGCTGGGCTGGCTGAGAGACAGACAGAGGCAGGGGTGAGAGACAGACAGACAGAAAGAGGCTGGGCTGAGAGACAGATAGACAGAGGCCTGGCTGAGAGACAGACAGACAGAGGCCAGGGTGAGAGACAGACAGACTTAGGCCGAGGTTAGAGACAAACAAACAGAGGCTGGGGTGAGAGACCACAGACATAGGCAGAGGTGAGAGACAGACAGAGGCTGGCCTGAGAGACAGACAGACAGAGGCTGAGGTGAGAGATAGACAGACAGACAGAGGCTGAGGTGAGAGACAGACAGAGAGAGGCCGGGCTGAGAGAGACATAGAGGCCAGGGTGAGAGACAGACAGACAGACAGACAGAGGCCGTGGTGAGAGACAGACAGAGGCTGGCCTGAGAGACAGACAGAGGCCAGTGTGAGAGACAGTCCGACAGACAGAGGCCGAGGTGACAGACAGACAGAGGCCGGGCTGAGAGACAGACAGACAGAGGCCGAAGTGAGAGACAGACAGAGGCCAGGCTGAGAGACAGACAAACAGAGGCCAGTGTTAGATACAGACAGACAAACAGAAGCTGGGGTGAGAGACAGACAGACAGACAGACGCCAAGGTGAGAGACAGACAGAGGCCAAGGTGAGAGACAGACAGACAGAGGCCAGGCTGAAAGAAAGACAGAGGCAGGGGTGAGAGACAGACAGACAGAGGTAGAGGTGAGAGACAGGCAGATAGACAGACACCAGGCTGAGAGACAGACAGAGGCAGGGGTGAGAGACAGACAGACAGACAGAGGCTGAGGTGAGAGACAGACAAAGACTGGGCTGAGAGACAGACAGACAGAGGCTGAGGTGAGAGACAGACAGACAGACAGACAGAGGCCGGGATGGCTGAGAGACAGACAGACAGACAGAGGCCAGGCTGGCTGAGAGATAGACGGAGGCCGGACTGAGAGACAGACAGACAGAGGCTGAAGTGAGAGACAGACAGACATACATGCTGGGCTGAGACAGACAGACAGATAGACAGACAGAGGGTGGGCTGAGAGACAGACAGAGGCTGGGGTGAGAGACAGACACACAGAGGCAGAGGTGAGAAACAGACAGACAGAGGCCGAAGTGAGAGACAGACAGAGGCCAGGCTGAGAGACAGACAAACAGAGGCCAGGCTTCAGACAGACAGACAAACAGAGAGGCAGGGCTGAGAGACAGACAGACAGAGACTGGGTTGGCTGAGACAGACAATGGCAGGCGTGAGAGACAGACATACAGACAGACTGAGGCCGGGCTGGCTGAGAGACTGACAGAGGCTGAGGTGAGAGACAGACAGAGGCCAAGGTGAGAGACAGACAGACAGAGGCCAAGGTGAGAGACACACAGACAGAGGCCAAGGTGAGAGACAGACAAATAGAGGCCGGGGTGAGAGACAGATAGAGGCCGGGCTGAGAGACAGACACATACAGGCTGAGGTGAGAGATAGACAGACAGAGGCTGAGGAGAGAGACAGACAGAGGCCAAGGTGAGAGACAGACAGACAGACAGAGGCAGGGCTGAGAGACAGACATACAGAGGCTGAGGTGAGAGACAGACAGACAGAGGCTGGGCTGAGAGACAGACAGACAGAGGCCGAGGTTAGAGACAGACAGAGGCCAAGGTGAGAGACAGACAGAGGCCGAGGTGAGAGACAGAAAGACAGACAGACAGATGCTGGGCTTAGAGACAGACAGACAGAGGCCAGACTGAGAGACAGACACACAGAGGCAGAGGTGAGAGACAGACATACAGACAGAGGTAGGGCTGAGATACAGACAGAGAGAAAGTGGCTGGGCTGGCTGAAAGACAGACAGAGGCAGGGGTGAGAGACAGACAGACAGAAAGAGGCCGGGCTGAGAGACAGACAGACAGAAGTAGAGGTGAGAGACAGGCAGAGAGAAAGAGGCCATGCTGGCTGAGAGACAGACAGAGGCCGGGCTGAAAGACAGACAGCCAGAGGCCAAGGTGAGAGACAAACAGACAGAGGCCAGGCTGAGAGACAGACATATAGACAGAGCTGGTCTGAGAGACTGACAGACAGACAGTGGCTGGGCTGAGAGACAGACAGACAGACAGAGGCTGGGGTGAAAGACAGACTGACAGCCAGAGGCTGAGGTGAGAGACAGACAGAGGCTGGGCTGAGAAACAGACAGAGGCCAAGGTGAGAGACAGACAGACAGAGGCCGGGCTGGCTCACAGACAGAGGCTGGGCTGAGAGACAGACAGACAGAGGCCGAGGTGAGAGACAGACAGAGGCCAAGGTGAGAGACAGACAGAGGACGAGGTGACAGACAGACAGACAGCCAGACACAGCCCGGGCTGAGAGACAGACAGACAGAAAGTGGCTGGGCTGGCTGAGAGACAGACAGAGGCAGGGTGAGAGACAGACAGAAAGAGGCCAGGCTGAGAGACAGACAAACAGAGGCTGAGGTGAGAGACAGACAGAGGCCAAGGTGAGAGACAGACAGACAGATTGAGGCCAGGCTGAGAGACAGACATACAGACAGAGGGGGTCTGAGAGACTGACAGACAGACAGTGGCTGGGCTGGCTGAGTGACAGACAGAGGCAGGGGTGAGAGACAGGCAGATAGAGGCCAAGGTGAGAGACAGACATACAGACAGAGGCTAGGCTCAGAGACAGACAGAGGCCGGGCTGAGAGACAGACAGATAGACAGACAGAGGCTGAGGTGAGAGACAGACAGAGGCCGGGCTGAGAAACAGACAGAGGCCAAGGTGAGAGACAGACAGACAGAGGCCGCGCTGGCTCACAGACAGACAGAGGCCGGGCTGAGAGACAGACAGAGGCCAAGGTGAGAGACAGACAGAGACCGAGGTGAGAGACAGACAGACAGACAGAGGCCAGGCTGAGAGACAGACAGACAGAGGCCAGACTGAGAGACAGACAGACAGAGGCTGAGGTGAGAGACAGACACACAGAGGCAGGGGTGAGAGACAGACATACAGACAGAGGTAGGGCTGAGAAACAGACAGACAGAAAGTGGCTGGGCTGGCTGAGAGACAGACAGAGGCAGGGGTGAGAGACAGACAGATAGAAAGAGGCCGGGCTGAGTGACACACAGACAGAGGCCAAGGTGAGAGACAGACAGAGAGAGGCCAGGCTGAGAGACAGACAGAGGCAGGGGTGAGAGACAGACAGACTGAGGCTAAGGTGAGAGACAGACAGACAGAGGCGGGGCTGAGAGACAGATAGACAGACAGTGGCTGGGCTGGCTGAGTGATAGGCAGAGGAAGGGGTGAGAGACAGACAGAGGCCCGGCTGGCTGAGAGAGAGACAGAGGCCTGGGTGAGAGCCAGACAGACAGAGGCCAAGGTGAGCGACATACAGACAGACAGACAGACAGAGGCTGGGCTGAGAGACAAACAGACAGACAGAGGCCGTGGTGACAGACAGACAGAGGCTGAGGTGAGAGACAGACAGGCAGAGGCAGGGCTGGCTGAGAGATAGACAGAGGCCAGGCAGAGAGACAGACAGACAGACAGAGGCAGAGGTGAGAGACAGACAGACAGAGGCCAAGGTGAGAGACAGACAGACAGACAGAGGTGGGGCTGGGATGGCTGAGAGACATACAGAGGCAGGGGTGAAAGACAGACAGGGGCAGGGGTGAGAGACAGACAGAGAGAGGCATGGGTGAAAGACAGACAGACAGAGGCCAAGGTGAGAGACAGACAGACAGACAGACAGAGGCTGGGCTGAGAGACAAACAGACAGACAGAGGCCGTGGTGACAGACAGACAGACAGAGGCCAGGCTGAGAGAAAGACTGAGGCAGGGGTGAGAGACAGACAAACACAAGCCGAGGTGAGAGACAGACAGACAGACAGACAGAGACTGAGGTGAGAGACAGACACACAGAGGCAGAGGTGAGAGACGGAAAGACAGACAGAGGCCGGGCTGGCTGAGAGACAGACAGAGGCCGGCTTGAGAGACAGACAGACAGAATCCAAGGTGAGATACAGACATTCAGGCAGAGGCTGGGCTGAGAGGCAGACAGAGGCCGGGTGAGAGACAGACAGACAGACAGAGGCCGGGCTGAGAGACAGACAGAAAGACAGAAGCCGGTCTGAGAGACAGACAGACAGACAGACAGAGACTCAGGTGAGAGACAGACAAACTGAGTCTGGGAAAGACAGACAGATAGACAGAGGCCAAGGTGAGAGACAGACAGACAGAGGCCGGGTTGAGAGAAAGACAGAGGCAGGGGTGAGAGACAGACAGAGGTAGAGGTGAGAGACAGACACACAGACAGAGGCTGAGGTGAGAGACAGACAGACAGAGGCTGAGGTGAGAGACAGACAGACAGAGGCAGTGCTGGCTGAGAGATAGACAGAGGCCCGGCTGAGAGACAGACAGACAGAGGCCGAAGTGTGAGACAGAAAGAGGCCAGGCAGTATGGCCACGAGCTGCAGCTCCTGTCCATCATCCTCCAGGCCCCACCCACCCCGCTTTGACCTACCTCATCTGACCTGAGGGGACCTGCAAACATCTACCCGCCGGGGAGGGTGACGTCACCACATTAGACCCGCCCACCTGTCGGGAGGCACGGACAGACAGACCGATGGTCAGAGGGCTGGCCTCAAGGCTGCTAGGAAGACACGCAG
The DNA here is from genome assembly GCA_036365145.1 of Orientallactaga sibirica. Lineage (NCBI taxonomy): Eukaryota > Metazoa > Chordata > Mammalia > Rodentia > Dipodidae > Orientallactaga > Orientallactaga sibirica. The sequence continues at coordinate 173,831 of JAEOAD010002665.1, read as the reverse complement.
ACAGACACCCCCGGTGAGACACAGAGACACAGGTGAGAGACAGACAGGCAGAGGCTGGGGTAAGAGACTGATAGACAGGCAGGCTTGGATGAGAGACTGACAGACACAAAGACAGAGGCTCAGATGACAGACAGACGGACAGACAGAGACAGAGTTGACAGACAGAGGCTGGGATGACAGACAGAGAGACAGAGACAGACAGAGGCTGAGGTGAGAGACACACAGACAGAGGCCGAGGTGAGAGACAGACACACAGAGGCAGAGGTGAGGGACAGACATACAGACAGAGGTGGGGCTGAGAGACACACAGAGGCAGGGGTGAGAGACAGACAGACAGAGGCTGGACTGGCTGAGAGACAGACAGAGGCAGGGGTGAGAGACAGACAGAGGCCAAGGTGAGAGATGGACAGAGGCCGAGGTGAGACAGATATAGGTCGGGCTGAGAGAACGACAGACAGAGGCTGAGAGATAGACAGAGGCCAAGGTGAGAGACAGACAGACAGACAGACAGAGGCCAGACTGAGAGACAGACAGACAGAGGCTGATGTGAGAGACAGACAGACGGAGGCAGGGCTGGCTGAGAGATAGACAGAGGCCCGGCTAAGAGACAGACAGACAGAGGGCGAAGTGCGAGACAGACAGAGGCCACGGGGCATGGCCACGAGCTGCAGCGCCTGTCCGTCATCCTCCAGGCCCCACCCACCCCGCTCTGACCTACCTCAGCTGACCTGACGGAATCTGCAAACATCTACCCGCCGGGGAGGGTGACGTCACCACGTTAGACTCGCCCACCCGTCGGGAGGGACGGACAGACAGACCAATGGTCAGAGGGCTGGATTCAAGGCTGCTCGGAAGACACGCAGACAGACACCCCCGGTGAGACACAGAGACACAAGTGAGAGACAGTCAGGCAGAGGCTGGGGTGAGAGACTGACAGACAGGCGGGCTTGGCTGAGAGACTGACAGACAAAAAGACAGAGGCTCAGATGACAGACAGACAAACAGAGACAGAGTTGACAGACAGAGGCCGGGATGACAGACAGACAGAGACAGACAGAGGTGAGAGACAGATAGACAGACAGAGGCTGGGTGAGAGACAGACAGACAGACAGACAGAGACCAGGTTGGGAGACAGACAGACAGACAGAGAGACAGACAGAGGCTGTGCTGAGAGACAGACAGAGGCTGAGGTGAGAGACAGACAGACAGAAGCCGAGGTGAGAGACAGACACACAGAGGCAGAGGTGAGGGACAGACATACAGGCAGAGGCAGGGCTGAGAGACAGTCAGACAGATAGAGGCTGGGCTGGCTGAGAGACAGACAGAGGCCAGGGTGAGAGACAGACACACAGAGGCAGAGGTGAGAGACAGACAGACAGAGGTTGGGCTGGCTGAGAGACAGACAGAGGCAGGGGTGAGAGACAGACAGACAAAAAGTGGCCAGGCTGAGAGACAGACAGATAGAAGCCAGCGTGAGAGACAGACAGACAGAGGCCGAGGTGAGAGACAGACAAACAGAGGGTGGGGTGAGAGACAGACAGACAGACAGAGGCCGAGGTGCGAGACAGACAGAGGCCAGGCTTAGAGACAGACAGACAGAGGCTGAGGTGAGAGATAGACAGACAGACAGAGGCTGAGGGTAGAGAAAGACAGAGGCCAAGGTGAGAGACAGACAGACAGACAGAGGCCAGGCTGAGAGACAGACAGAGGCCGGGGTGAGAGACAGACACACAGAGGCAGAGGTGAGAGACAGATATACAGACAGAGGTGGGGCTGAGAGACAGACAGACAGACAGACAGTGGCTGGGCTGGCTGAGAGACAGACAGAGGCAGGGGTGAGAGACAGACAGAGGCCAAGGTGAGAGACAGACAGACAGACAGAGGCTGAGATGAGAGACAGACAGACAGAGAGAGGCTGGGCGGGCTGAGAGACAGACCGAGACCAGGGTGAGATACAGACACAGAGGCAGAGGTGAGAGACACACATACAGACAGAGGCGGGGCTGAGAGACAGATAGACAGACAGTGGCTGGGCTAGCTGAGAGACAGACAGAGGCAGGGGTGAGAGACAGTGTCTGGGCTGGCTGAGAGACAGACAGAGGCCGCGGTGATCGACAGAGGACAAGGTGAGAGACACACAGACAGACAGAGGCCGGCCTGAGAGGCAGACAGACAGACAGTAGCTGGCATGAGAGACAGACAGACAGACAGAGGCTGGGCTGAGAGACAGAGGCAGGGGTGAGAGACAGACAGACAGAGGCCAGGATGAGAGACAGATAGGCAGAGGTTGAGGTGAGAGAGAGACAGACTGACAGAGGCTGGGATGACAGACAGATAGACAGAGGCTGGGGTGAGAGACAGACAGAGGACAAGGTGAGAGACAGACTGACAGACAGAGGCCAGTGTGAGAGACAGACACACAGAGACAGAGGTGAGAGACAGACATACAGACAGAGGCAGGGCTGAGAGACAGACAGACGGACAGTGGCTGGGCTGGCTGAGAGACATACAGAGGCAGGGGTGAGAGACAGACAGAGGCCTGGCTAGCTGAGAGACAGACAGACAGACAGAGGCCAAGGTGAGAGACAGACAGACAGAGGCTGGGCTGAGAGACAGACAGACAGATATAGGCCGAGGTGAGAGACAGACACACAGAGGCAGAGGTGAGAGACAGACATACAGTCAGAGGTGGGGCTGAGAGACAGACAGACAGACAGTGGGTGGGGTGGCAGAGAGTCAGACAGAGGCAGGGGTTAGAGACAGGCATACAGAAAGAGGCCGGCCTGCCTGAGAGACAGACACAGGCCAGGCTGAGAGACAGACAGACAGATGCCAAAGTGAGAGACAGACAGACAGAGGCCGGGCTGAGAGGCAGACAGACAGACAGTGGCCGGGGTGAGAGACAGACAAACAGAGGCCGGGTTGAGAGACAGACAGACAGGGGCTGTGGTGAGAGACGGACAGACAGAGGCTGGGGTGAGAGACAGGCAGACAGACAGAGGCCGAGGTGAGAGACAGAGGCTGGGCTCAGAAACAGGCAGACAGAGGCTGAGGTGAGAGATAGACAAACAGAGGCCGGGATGGCTGAGAAATAGACAAAGGCTGGGCTGAGAGACAGACAGAGGCTGAGGTGGGAGACAGACAGACAGAGGCCGAGGTGAGAGACAGACATACAGACAGAGGCCGGGCTGGCTGAGAGACAGACAGAGGCTGGGCTGAGAGACAGACAGACAAAGGTCAAAGTGAGAGAGAGACAGAAGCTGGGCTGAGAGACAGACAGACAGACAGAGGCCAGGGTGAGAGAGAGACAGAGAGGCCGAGGTGAGAGATAGACTAACAGAAGTCGGGGTGAGAGACAGACAGAGGCCAAGGTGAGAGACAGACAGACAGGCAGGCAGAGATGAGAGAGAAGTGGGCACGGTGCCTTTTTTGCAGGCATGATAGTCTGGGAATATGACTAAGCCTAGCCAGGCATGGTGGCGCACACGCCTTTAATCTGAGCACTCAGGAGACAGAGGTAGGAGGATCACCATGACTTCGAGGACACCCTGAGACTACAGAGTGAATTACAGGTCAGCCTGGGCTAGACAAAAACAAATATAGATATTTTTTGAGGTACTTCCTTGGGTTGTAGTTTTATTTATAAACTCCAAGTGAAAACTATATGGAAAGGCATGTGTGGTGGCACACATCTACCTTTAATCTCAGTCCATGGGAGGCAGAGATAGGAGGATCGCCATGAGTTCAAGGCCACCCTGAGACTACAGAGTGAATTCCAGGTCAGCCTGGGCTAGAGTGAGACCCTATCTCAAAAAAAAAAAAAAAAGAAGAAGAAAGAAAGAAAAGAAAAGCCACTAGCCAGACGTGGTGTCACACGCCTTTAATCCCAGCACTAGGGAGGCAGAGGTAGGAGGATTGCCCTGAGTTCGAGGCCACCCTGAGACTACAGAGTGAATTCCAGGTCACCCTGAGCTAGAGTGAGACCCTACCTTGAAAACCCAAAAAAAAAAAAAAAAAAAAAAAAAAAAGAAAAAAAAAAAAAAAGAAAGAAAGAAAGAAAAAGAAAATCTGGTAAACCAAGTACAGCTGGGTGAGGGGAGGGTGTGCATACTGCCAGACCTGTAGTCCATCCACCAATGGCCTGTTGGTTCTCTAGACCCAGAGGGAATTCCTTTCAGGCTCTGGTCATCAAAAGAGTTGTGTGACACAGGAGACCTGAAAGTCAGGGTTGGCCCCTGCGAATAGGTTGAGCTGTCCTGTGCTCAAAGGTTGTTGGTGATGTTCATCTTCTTTGAAGAGAAGTAACACCTCACCTCTGTGCTACCTGTGGCTTACACTCATTAGGCACCAAGGGGGTCATTCGGTACCCCAGACACGATTTCTGTATCCAACAGGGACTCCCCAGAAACTGCTAAAAGGCAGATAACTTGTAGGGTTTTCAACTGGGAGAATGAATGCGGGGGCATCCCACCACTAAAAACGGATGATATTTTCATCTTTTTATATTGTTTCTATTGATGGAAGTTGTCAGTTAAAGAAGTCTTTTCCTCCCCTTTCCTTCCTGCCTCCCTTCCTCCCTCCCTCCCTTCCTTCTTTCCTCCCTCCCTTCCTTCCTTCCTTCCTTCCTTCCTTCCTTCCTTCCTTCCTTCCTTCCTTCCTTCCTTCCTTCCATCGGGAGAGTGTAAGGGACTGAGGGGCTGGTTTCTGTTCTCTCAGGCTGTCTGACAGTTTCATTCATTGAACTCTATCTACTTTTGGTCTGGCAAGGTGGTTCAGCAGTTATGGTGCCTGCCAGCGGAGCCCAAGGACCTGGGTTTGAATCCCCAGGTCCCAATGCACAAAGCTGTGCCCGTGGTCCCTGGAAGGCCCTGGCATGCGATGGTCCCATTCTCTCTCTCTCACCAATAAATGGACAAATGATAAAATGAACAAATAGATATACATAATCAATCAATAAAACAACAAATTAATAATTATGACAAATGAATATAATGAACTAATAAGGATAAATATTAAACAAACAAATATAAATAATAAAAATAGCAGGGCATGGTGGTGCATGCCTTTAATCCCAGCACTCGGGAGCCAGAGGTAGGAGGATTGCTGTGAGTTCGAGGCCACTCTGAAACTACAAAGTTAATTCCAGGTCAACCTGGGCCAGAGTGGTGAGACCCTACCTCGAAAACCAAAAAAACAAAAACGAAAAAAAAAAGAAAAACCAAAATAATAAAAATAAAACAATAATACATATGATAAATAAATATTATAAAAAAAATCAGTATAAATATTAAGTAAATGAATATTACCAATAAACAAGAAAAGCAATAAGTAAATATATATAAATAAATATAACAAACAAATAAGGGTGACTATTAAATAAATGAACATAAATGATAAATAAATTAATACACATAATATATAAAATAATAAATAAATATAATAAAAATTAGGTTTAAATACTAAATAAATGAATATAAATAATAAATAAATATAATAAACAAATAAGGATAAATATTAAACACACGATTATAAATAATACATAAATACATATAAATAATTAATAAATATAAATCAATGTATAATCATAAGTATTAAATAAATTTCTATGAATAAGTCAACATAATTAGCAATAAATACTAAATCAATGAATATAAATAAAGTAAATATAGAATAATAAATTAATATAAGTAAGTAAATGTAATAAATCAGTATGAATATTAAACAAGTGAATATTAATAATAAATAAAACAATAAATAAATATGATAAATAAGGATAAATTTTAAAAAATGAATATAAATAATAAATAAATAAAACAATAAATAAATATGATAAATAAGGATAAATTTTAAAAAATGAATATAAATAATAAATAAATAAAACAATAAATAAATATAATTACTAAATAAGTATAATAAACAAAGCAGTATAAATATTAAATAAACAATAAATAAATAAATATAATAAACAAAAAAGGATAAATACTAAATAAATGAATGTAAATAATAAATAAATATCAATAATAAAGAAATAAGGACAATAATAAATTTAAATAGCAAATAGATATAAATAATAATAAATAAATGTAAATAATAAATGAATAAATAACTGTAATTTTTTGTTGTTGTTTGTGTTTTGTTTTTTGAGATAGGGTCTCACTGCTCTGGCTCAGGCTGACCTGGAATTAACTCTGTAGTCATCTCAAGGTGGCCTTGAACTCACAGTGATCCTCCTACCTCTGCCTCCCGAGTGCTGGGATTAAAGATGTTTGTCACCATGCCCGGAAATAGGTGTAAATTATTAAAGGAAGAAATAAAGATAAAGAAATATTAAAAGGCCATGTGGCTGGCATCCTGGCTCAAGGCCTGTCCAGTGCACAACCTCTCTGTGTGTCTAATAAGTAAATAAATGAAAATAAATATTTAAAAATATTTTAGTTGCTTATTGATTAGAGAGAGAGAAAAAGAGAGGGACAGAGAGACGCAGAGAGACAGGAGTGAATGGACACACCAGGGCCTTCAGCAGCTGCAAACGAACTCCAGACGCATGTGCCACATTGTGTATCTGCCTTATGTGGGTCCTGGAGAGTCGCACCTGGATCCTTAGGCTTCTCAGGCATGTTCCTTAATTGCTGAGCCATCTCTCCAGCCCGAGTTTATTTGTTTATTATTTTTATTATTATTATCATCATCATTATTATGATTACCATTGAGGTCAGGTGTGGCTCTAGGCCAGTCTGACCCGTAATCCATTCTGTTATCTCAGGCTGGCCTCAAACTCATGGCCATGACTCTCTTCCTCCTTCTAAGCAAGTGGACTGCAATTTTCTTATTTTTTATTTTATTTATTCTATTATTTATATAATAATTTATCATTTTATTTAAATTTTTATTTTAGTATTTATAATTTATCTTAATATTATTATTTTATTACTTTATTTTACCTTTTAATTTAATTTAATTAATTTTATTATTTATTTAACTTTCCATTTCATTATTTATTATTTTATTTTACTTTTTAATTTAATGTTATTATTTATTATTTTATTTTACTTTTAAATTTAATTTTATTATTTATTATTTTATTTTTATTATTGTTATTGTTATTATTATTGATACGGTTTTTTGAGGTCGATGTGGTGTAGGCCAGGCTGACCTGGAACCCACTGTGTGTTCTCAGGCTGTTCTTGAACTTGCGGCCCCGACCAAAGCCCGAGCAAAGGCAATACCAGCTACGACAAAAACAAGTTAAGAGCTGGGTGTGGTAGTGCACGCCTTTAATCCCAGCACTCAGGATGCAGAGGTAGGACGATCACCGTGAGTTCAAGGCCACCCTGAGAAGACAGAGTGAATTTCAGGTCAGCCTGCACTAGGATGAAACTCTACCTCAAAAAACCATAAATAAATAAATAAATAAATAAATAAATAAATAAATAAATAAATAATAAATAAACCAAGTTAAATATCTTTTCCCAGGTCCAACTCTTTGGCTCCAAGAAGAGGCACAGAAGGAGACCAGGTGGGGCTTTTGCCTTTTGACATGTCCCCCCTTAGATTTGAGGATGGTGGAGGGGTTGGGGCGGGCACATCAGGGGAGTTTGAAGCCCAGCTTGTGGTTATGAGGCCGCCTAGCTGGTGTGCATGCATGTGAAGGCAATGGCTTTCTTGCCTCTGTCACTGTAATGTGCTTGCTGCAGTGCAATTGCCCTGGGACAGGTGCAGAGACCCAAAGCATATCCTATCCTGGATGTATCCCCTGAGCGTCATACATGTAGTGTGTGTGTGCCTGCACGCTTCCCAGGCTTTGGGAAGGCATGACCGGGACATGGGGACAAGCAGCCAAGTGTGTACCTTGGAAATTGCAGGAGGGGAACTGAGCAGACATCATTGCCGCTCTCAGTGTTTGGTCCTATGAAGGCAGGCCAGCTTCTTCTCAGTGAACCTGAAGCTGTCTGCTACACCCCCCATTGTTGCCTGTGGGGAAAAAATGGAGGAAAGTAGATCTGAGCACTAAAGACTACTTTCAGAACTACATAGCTAGAGATAGCTAAGTCATAGACAAGCCTTTTGCTATTAAGGACTGAAGAGCTTTACACGTTTTAAGAATGCTTCCTAGGCTAAGAAGAGGAAGTCATCTTTCATGATTCTTCCAAAGCTCTTGGTTCCTAAGATTAAAGACTCTCTATGTCAGATGATTTTTCTGTTTTTGCAAACTCCTGTATTACCATGTTGATATTAAAGTTACATAATGAATCCCCGTTGCCCTGTCATACATATGATTCTGTATTTTATTTTTATTTATTTATTGACTCCAGAGAGGGAGAGAAAGAAATAGGCAGATATAATGAGAGAAAGAGAATGGGTGTGCCAGGGCCTCCAGCCACTTCATAGGAATTCCAGATGCATGCACCACCTTGTGCACCTGGTTTATGTGGGTCCTGGGGAATTGAACTTGGGTCCTTTGGCTTTGCAGGTAAGGGCCTTCACTGCTAAGCCATCTCATCTCTCCAGCTCTATGTATGCATTCTATTTAAAATAACAATCCAAATGAAGGAATATATTTTACTCGAATTAAATAATCAACATTAGTACATAGTGATTAATAATAAAACATTCCTCAAATTATATTACAAAGTGATGTTTGGAGAAGGCATTAATGGAAGTATATTTCTCTGTTTTCTTGGGAACAATGGGCACTATGAAAGGGAAGATTATGGTAAGCCACCAATGAACCCCACCTGGTCAAGTTTTGCCCTGTCAACGTTTTTTGTTTATTTTTGTTTTTTTTTGAAGTAGGATCTCACACTAGCTCAGGCAGACCTGGAATTCACAATGTAGTCTCAGGGTGGCCTCGAACACATTGCAATCCTCCTACCTCTGCCTCCCAAGTGCTGGGATTAAAGGTGGGTGCTACTACGCCCAGATGCCCAGTTCCAAATACAAAAAATATGTATGGATTTTGATCTGGTGTTCATATATCTTTCCTGGAAAGGAAAAGTATAAAAAAATTGAGGGTTCATTGTGCTGTGTGTCTTACTAAGTATGCTATGCTAAACACATCAAGATAATAGTGTATGTAATCATTTTAGGAGATATACAACAGACACATGTACTATGGATCTTTAAATATAGGTTTAATTATTCCATTCCGACCTATGCATAGCTTCTGCCTTTCTTTGCCTTATAACTCCCACTGAAAATGCATGACATTTCTGTGTACTAATGACATCAGAAAACTATTAAAGAACGTAGCCTGATGATGATAATCTGTATTTAGTCAGAGTAATGAACAGAATGGTAAGTCAATCAAAGGTACATATTATGATAACTCGATTCATGCACATGGAAATTATCTCAAAAGAAATAGCAGATGAGTGGTGCTTGACTCTAGGCTTGATGTTGAGAGGGGAAGTTGAGGGGCTGACTTCACTTCCCCATTTAGGGTATGTAGTACAGAAACCATTACAAAAACAGAACGCTTAATGATTAATCTATCAATATGAAACTATAGCCATTCAAACTTATATATATTAACTCCCTCAAGCCAAACAAGTTTTGGCATTCATTTTAACTCATTAATTAAATGAGTGGAGTAGGATTATAGGTTGTATTTTTCAACTGTCACTCATTTGTATAGCAGTTCATTAATCTGCATTACTTGTATTACACTTTTATTTTTTTTCAATTTTTCTTTTCCTCTGATTTTCTCATTGAATTCAATATAATTGTTTTTCTGTTATTTTAACTTGAAATGGTAAGCAAGAATATGATAACAAATGATTTCATAGTTTCCCAAATATATCCATTTCTACAAACATGTTTGATGTTGTACATTTAAGCTTATGTTATCTAGATTTATTATAATAGTGTCAGTCCAATAAAACTTCCTAATGTGCAAATTAGAACTTATAATTTATTTATTTATTCATTCATTCATTCATTTATTTTGGTTTTTCCAGGTAGGGTCTCACAGTGATCCACCTACCTCTACCTCCTGAGTGCTAGTATTAAAGGCAAGCACCACCACACCCAGCTAAATTATTTATTTTTTTGAAAAGAAACCAAATGATAGGCATTTCATAGTGACAGTTTATTGTATCTGTTTTGGGTACAATGAAGGCTATTTTAAATGGATAAATTTTGCTTTCTCTTTATACTGTAATAATATTACCAGTTATATATGTCAATTCTCTAATTTTCTTTAAAATAATATCTTTATTAATTACCCTGTTAGAGAAATAACTCTATCTTAAGGGATAAAGAAGTGTGGCTATAGAGTAGAATACAGCAAACACTGCAGGCCAACTAGGTGCACAGTTCTGAGAAAATGGTCCTTTTAATTTAGAAGGCATCTGTTTTCAGGAGACACAAAGAGAATAAGTAATAAGGAAATGCATTCATTAACAACTTCAAAGTATGATTGAAATTGAAGAATTTTTTAGTATTTGTTAAATATGCTTTAAAAACACAAATGCAAGTAATTGCTTTCTCCCTGAATTTTTTTTCATCCTGCTCTTCAATCTGTGAAGAAATAGTCCAGATTTAGAGAAACCAAAGCTATGCTGACCAAGGTGATACATGTTTGTAATCCTAGCACTACAGAGGATGAGGCAGCAGGGAGACTGCTCATAGTTCAGCAAGTCCAGTCTGAGCTACATAGCAAGTATCACACCAGTCAAAGAAAGAAGCACGACCTTGTCTCAAAATAAAACAGATAAATTAAAACAACAAAGCATGCAGAAAGATAGTGGTTTTCTCTAAGTTTTTCTCTGATATAACTTATTCATCTTTAAAAAAAATATTATTTATTTATTTATTTGAGAGAGAGGAAGAGGCAGAGAGAAAGAAAGAATGGGCACACCAGGGCCTCCAGCCACTGCAAATGAACTCCAGATGCATGCACCCCTTTGTGGCTTACATGGGTCCTGGGGAATTGAACCCAGGTCCTTAGGCTTTGCAGGCAAACGCCTTAACCACTAAGCCATTTCCCCAGACCATTATTCATTATTTTTATCGACAACACTAACCTCTTGACACAGCTTGGACAGGTTTTATGAAATACTGATTCTATCTTGAATGTCTGAAACAAATATTGGACTAATATGGATGACCAGCCATATCACATTTAGTACTATCTCTAGATTTTAGGGATTTTCATTTGTTTTTGTTTGTTTGTTTGTTTGTTTGTTTGTTTGTTTTTTTTTTTTTTTTTTTTTTGGTTTTTCGAGGTAGGGTCTCACTCTGTCCCAGGCTGACCTGGAATTAACTATGCAATCTCAGGGTGGCCTTGAACTCATGGCGATCCTCCTACCTCTGCCTCCCGAGTGCTGTGCATGTGTGTTTTTGAATCAGGCTTCACAGAAATTAGGAATTCATAAGGAAAAATATATGTTCTGCTACTTAATTCATACCATTATTCAGGAGTAGATAAGACCATATATAGATGGCTGATGTTTTTTGCTTTTCTTTCTCCAACCTCTTTCAAGCTCTTGGAATTTAAGAATTTTATTTTTTTATTAAAATAAAACTCAGAGAGTGGTTAGAAAAGAATGCAAAAACAAAACAAAACAAAACAAGAAAAATCTCAATCTCTCTTCACTGTCTCCCTCTGCCTTATTATCTTAACTCTTCTGTTAAAGGTTGCTTTAAGAAAACTGAGAAGATGGCCAGGCATGGTGGTGTGCACCTTTAATCCCAGCACTTGGGAGGCAGAGGTAGGAGCATTGCTATGAGTTTGATGCCACCCTGAGAATGCATAGTGATTTCCAGGTCAGACTTGGAAGGGAAGGCGCTTTCTGGAGGATCGGGTAAAAGAAATCAAAATATTGGAGATGGGCTAGAGCTAAAAGAGACTGGGCTGTGTATTTCCCAAATACTGCCTATGGCAAACTCCTCAAGCTCACTGCGTGGATTCCCAAACCCAACCCGCTAGAGATGAGGGGGCCTAGAGAGAAAAGGGGGTTTGGCTAGCACAAATTGGCATGATATGAAAAGTCAGCAAAAACCACTGGGTGGCAGCATGGTGTTCAGCTCTGTAGTGGCTGTCCCTGCCCCCATAGCTGGGGCTGAGCCTGGTGTCACCTCTTCTGATTGGCTGGCAACAAGTGTCACCATGCAAGATACCTTAGTGGGTGGGGGCTTCATGTTTCTCAGGCTGGGGCAGGGGTCTCCGAACTTCCAAGGGCTCCAGCCTAGGCTCCCACTGTCCAGCTAAGAGTCAGACATTCAGGGAAGAACCCAATCCCACTCCTCCCCTTCCAAAAAGTGGAGCCAAGCCCAGCTCCTTGAATGCAACTCCCTCATCCCAGGGCTCTTTCTCCATCACTGTTCACTGCCAAAGCTCTGTCCAGAGGGGCAAGCGAGGGCACCAGCTTTGGGCACCAGGGCATGACCTTAGCCCTCTACAGGTGTTAGGCTGAGTGACCCTCGGGGCATTTGGGGGATGGGGTGGATGGTCTCCCTGAAGGAGGGGACTGACCTTCCAGGGAGAGGGCTGCCCTGAAGCTGTTGTGCTCTTAGGGAGGGAGGAGGGAGGGGGCCTGTGGAGATGAATTCCTGTCCTGTGACTGCGCTGCGCCTCACACAGAGCAACAGGAACAGCAACAGGGAGGATGTGAGGATGTTACCTGTTTGATCACTGCCCGAAAGCTGGCACCAGCCAACTTTTGCAATCACTGGGCCTAGAAGTTGCAGGACTAGTGGAAGAGGACTGTGATGGGGCCAGGGCTGGAGCTTGCTCCCTGGTGCTGCCTCCTCCCCACCCCTACACCACATCCCCTGCCCATGCCCATGGCCACTCTCTGGAGGGACCGCCCCTTCACCCATGCTCTCGCTCCCTTGCCTCCCTCCTCAGGCACTCTCCATGCTGAACAGGATGGGGGATGCCTTGCAACACCAACCAGAGAGGCTTGGACTTGCACAGTGTCCTCGGGGCTCAGGGCCAAGAGCACACCTGAGGGCAGCACGGTCTCCTCCACCAGGCAGTCAGTGTAGCCTGCTATCCCCGCCCAGGGCTGTGGTGTCAGCTAGGACCCAGACTGCCAGCTGTCCCTGGGTGACAGACCATCATCCTCCTCGGCGGAAACCCGAGCTTGCAGAAGCTGGGGCACAGCGCAGGCCAAGAAGAGCCCAGGCGGGCGGCAGCACAGAGGAGGGGCCCAAGGTGAACCCACCGTGGGGCCCCAAAAGAAGGGGTGGTGTGGGTGTCGTGGCCATGGCGGCCGCTGTCCCCACTCACTCCTCCATCAGAAGAAACAAGCCCAGGAGCACAAGAAATCCAATGCCTGCCAGTGTGTCCACAGCCTGAGCTAAGACAAGACCAGCTGTGAAAAAAACAAGTTAAACCCTTTGGCTCCAAGAAGAGGCGCAGAAGGAGATGAGGTGGGAAGGGGCTTTTGTCTTTTGACATTTCCACCCTTAGACTGGAGGATGGTGGAGGGGTTGGGGCGGGCATGTCAGGGGAGTTTGAAGCCCAGCTTTTGCAGATGAGGATGCCTAGTCAGTGTTGTTGGAATGAGTTGCTCTCTTACGAAGAGTGTAGATTGCAGCAAGTTCAAATATTCCTCAGTTGTACAATCTAAAAAGACATACAGTTTAGTAGGTTTGATTCATTTCTAAAGTATTTGGTTAGAAAAGAAAGACCTTCATTGCTGAACACTGTATTGTATGAAATAGGCTAATTCAGTTCTTGGAATGAGTTGCATTCTTACGAAGAGGGTAGATTGGAGCAAGTTCAAAGTTTCCTCGTTTGTAAAATTGAAGAAGTTGTACAATTTAGTAGGTTCATTTCATTTCTAATGTAGTTTGGTTAGAAAAGAAACACCTTCATTGCTGAACACTGTACTGTATGAAATAGGCTAGTTCAGTTCTTGGAATGAGTTGTTTTCTTATGAAGAGTGTAGATTGCAGCAAGTTCAAAGATTCCTCAGTTGTACAATCTAAAAAGTTGTACAATTTAGTAGGTTCAATTCATTTCTAACGTACTTAGTTTAGAAAAGAAAGACCTTCATTGCTGAACACTGTACTGTATGAAATAGGCTAGTTCAGTTGGTGAAATGAGTTGCTCTCTTACGAAGAGGGTAGATTGCAGCAAGTTCAAACTTTCCACGTTTGTACAATCTAACAAGTTGTACAATTTAGTAGGTTCATTTCATTTCTAATGTAGTTTGGTTAGAAAAGAAACACCTTCATTGCTGAACCGTGTACAGTATGAAATAGGCTAGTTCAGTTCTTGGAATGAGTTGCTTTATTACGAAGACGGTAGATTGCAGCAAGTTCAAACTTTCCTCGTTTGTACAATCTAAGAAGTTGTACAATTTAGTAGGTTCATTTCATTTCTAATGTAGTTTGCTTAGAAAAGAAGCACCTTCATTGATGAACGCTGTTCTGTATGAAATAGGCTAGTTCAGCTCTTGGAATGAGTTGCTTTCTTACAAAGAGTGTTGATTGCAGCAAGTTCAAAGATTCCTCAGTTGTACAATCTAACAAGTTGTACAATTTAGTAGGTTCTATTCATTTCTAATGTACTTTGGTTAGAAAAGACAGACCTTCATTGCTGAACGCTGCACTGTATGAAATAGGCTAGTTCAGATCTTGGAATGAGTTGCTCTCTTATGAAGTCGGTAGATTGCAGCAAGTTCAAACTTTGCTTGTTTGTCAAATCTAACAAGTTGTATAATTTAATAGCTTCGTTTCATTTCTAAAGTAGTTTGGTGAGAAAAGAAACACCTTCATTGCTGAATGATGTACTGTATGAAATACGCTAGTTCAGATATTGGAATGAGTTGCTTTCTTATGAAGATGGAGGATTGCAGCAAGTTCAAACTTTCCACTTTGGTACAATCTAAAAAGTTGCACAATTTAGTAGTTTTGTTTCACTTCAAATGTAGTTTGGTTAGAAAAGAAACACCTTCATTGGTGAATGCTCTACAGTATGAAATAGGCTAGTTCAGTTCTTGGAATGAGTTGCTTTCTTACGAAGACGGTAGATTGCAGCAAGTTCAAACTTTCCATGTTTGTACAATTTGCAAGTTGTAAAATATAATAGGTTTGTTTCATTTCTAATGTACTTTTCTTAGACAAGATACACCTTCATTGCTGAATGCTGTACTGAATGAAATAACCTGGATCTGTTCTTGGAATGAGTTGCTCTCTTACGAAGAGTGTAGATTGCAGCAAGTTCAAAGATTCCTCATTTGTACAGTCTAACAAGTTGTACAATTTGGTAGGTTCACTTCATTTCTAATGTAGTTTGGTTAGAAAAGGAAGACCTTCATTTCTGAATGCTGTACTATATGAAATAGACTAGTTCAGTTCTTGGAATGAGTTGCTATCTTACGAAGAGTGTATATTGCAGCAAGTTCAAACTTTCCACGTTTGTACAATCTAGCAAGGTGTACAATTTAGTAGGTTCATTTCACTTCAAATGTAGTTTGGTTAGAAAAGAAAGACCTTCATTGCTGAACGCTCTACAGTATGAAACAGGCTAGTTCAGTTCTTGGAATGAGTTGCTTTCTTAGGAAGATGGTAGATTGCAGCAAGTTCAAAGATTCCTCATTTGTACAATGTAACAAGTTGCACAATTTAATAGGTTCATTTAATTTCTAATGTAGTTTGGTTAAAAAGGAAAAAGCTTCATTTCTGAAGGCTGTCCTGTATGAAATAGGTTAGTTCAGTTCTTGGAATGAGTTGCTTACTTACGAACAGGGTAGATTGCAGCAACTTCAAACTTTCCTCATTTGTCAAATCTAATAAGTTGTACAATTTAGTTGTTTCATTTCATTTCTAATGTAGTTTTCTTAGGAAAGAAACACCTTCATTTCTGAAAGCTGTACTGGATGAAATAGGCTAGTTCAGTTCTTGGAATGAGTTGCTTTTTTAAGAAGAGGGTAGATTGCAGCAAGATCAAAGATTCCTCATTTGTACAATAAAACAAGTTGTACAATTTAGTAGGTTCATTTAATTTCTAATGCAGTTTGGTTAGAAAAGGAAGACCTTCATTGCTGAAAGCTGTACTGTATGAAATAGGCTAGTTCAGTCCTTGGAATGAGTTGCTTTCTTACAAAGAGGGTAGATTGCAGCAAGTTCAAACTTTCCTCGTTTGTAAAATCTAACAAGTTGTACAATTTAGTAGGTTCATTTCATTTCTAATATAGTTTGGTTAGAAAATAAATGCTTTCATTGCTGAACATTGTACTGTATGAAACAGGCTAGTTCAGTTCTTGGAATGAGTTGCTCTCTTACGAAGAGGGTAGGTTGCAGCAAGTTCAAACTTTCATAGTTTGAATAATCTAATGAGAATTAGAATTTAGTAGGTTCATTTCATTTCTAATGTAGTTTTCTTAGGAAAGAAACACCTTCATTGCTGAATGCTGTATTGTATGAAATAGGCTAGTTCAGTTCTTGGAATGAGTTCCTTTCTTACAAAGAGTGTAGATTGCAGCAAGTTCAAAGATTCCTCAGTTGTACAATCTAAAAGTTGTACAATTTAGTAGGTTCATTTCATTTCTAATATAGTTTGGTTAGAAAAGAAACACCTTCATTGCTGAATGCTGTATTGTATGAAATAGGCTAGTGCAGTTCTTGGAATGAGTTGCTTTAGGTAGATTGCAAAAAGTTCAAACATTTTTCCTTTGTACAACCTAACAAGTTGTACAATTTAGTAGGTTCGTTTCATTTCTAATGTAGTTTGGTTAGAAATGAAACACCTTCATTGCTGAACGTTGTCCTGTATGAAATAGGCTAGGTTAGTTCTTGGAATGAGTTGCTTTCTTACAAAGAGTGTAGATTGAAGCAAGTTAAAAATTCGTCAGATGTACAATCTAACAAGTTGTACAATTTAGTAGTTTCGATGCATTTCTAATGTAGTTTGGTTAGAAAAGAAACACCTTCATTGCTGAACACTGTACTGTATGAGACAGGCTACTTCAGTTCTTGGAATGAGTTGTTCTCTTACGAAGAGGGTAGATTGCAGGAAGTTCAAACTTTCCTCATTTGTACAATCTAACAAGTTGTACAATTTAGTAGGTTCACTTCATTTCTAATGTAGTTTTTTGAGAATGAAACACCTTCATTGCTGAACCCTGTGCTGTACGAAATAGGCTAGTTTAGTTCTTGGAATGAATTGCTTTCTCACAAAGATGGTAGATTGCAGCAAGTTAAAACTTTCCATGATTGTAAAATGTAACTAATTGTACAATTTAGTAGGTTCGTTTCATTTCTAATGTAGTTTGGTTAGAAAAGGAGGACCTTTATTGCTGAATGCTGTACTGTATGAAATAGGCTACTTCATTTATTGGAATGAGTTGCTTTCTTACGAAGAGGGTAGATTGCAGCAAGTTCAAAATTTCCTTGTTTGTACAATCTAACAAATTGTACCATTTTGTAGGTTCATTTCATTTCTAATGTAGTTTGATTAGAAAAGAAACACCTTCATTGCTGAACACTATAATGTATGAAATAGGTTAGTTCAGTTTTTGGAATGAATTCCTTTCTTACGAAGATGGTAGATTGAATCAAGTTCAAAGTTTCCTTGCATGTACAATCTAACAAGTTGTACAATTTAGTAGGTTCATTTCATTTCTATTGCAGTTTGGTTAGAAAAGATAGACCTTCATTTCTGAACACTTTACTGTATAAAATAGGCTTGTTTGGTTTTTGGAATGAGTAGCTTTCTTACAAAGAGGGTATATTGCAGCAACTTCAAAGTTTCCTCGTTTGTACAATTTAACGTGTTGTACAATTTAGGAGGTTTGTTTCATTTCTAATGTAGTTTTCTTTGGAAAGAAACACCTTCATTTCTGAACACTTTACTGTATGAAATAGGCTAGTTCAGTTCGTGCAATGACTTCCTTGTTTACAAAAAGGGTAACATTGCAGCAAACTTTCTCATTTGTACAATCTAAAAAGACATACAATTTAGTAGGTTCATTTCATTTCTAATGCAGTTTGGTTAGAAAAGAAAACCTTCATTCCTGAACGCTGTACTGTGAGAAAAAGGCTAGTTCAGTTCTTGGAAAGAGTTGCCATCTTACGAAGAGGCTAGATTGCAGCAAGTTCAAACTTTCCTCATTTGTACAATCTAAGAAGTTGTACAGTTTGGTAGGTTCCTTTCATTTCTAATTTAGTTTGGTTAGAAAAGAAAGACCTTCATTGCTGAACGCTGTACGGTATGAAATAGGCTAGTTCAGTTCTTGGAATGAGTTGCTTTCTTACCAAGAGGGTAGATTGCAGCAAGTTGAAAGTTTCCTCATTTGTACAATCTAACAAGTTGTACAATTTAGTAGATTTGTTTCATTTCTAATGTAATTTTCTTTGGAAAGAAACACCTTCATTGCTGAACACTCTACTGTGAAATAGCTTAGTTCAGTTCATGCAATGACTTCTGTGTTGACGAAGAGGGTACATTGCAGCAAGTTCATACTTTCCTCATTTGTACAATTGAAAAACGTACAATTTATTAGGTTCATTTCATTTCTAATGTAGTTTGGTTAGAAAAGAACCACCCTCATATCTGAATGCTGTACTCTATGAAATAGGCTATTTCAGTTATTGGAATGAGTTGCTTTCTTACGAAGAGGGTAGATTGCAGCACGTTCAATATTTCCTCGTTGGTACAATCTAACAAGTTGTACAATTTAGTAGGTTCATGTCATTTCTAATGTGGTTTGATTAGGTAAGAAACACCTTCATTGCTGAACGCTGTACTGTATGAAATAGGCTACTTCAGTTCTCGGAATAAGTTGCTTTCTTACCAAGAGGGTCGATTGTAGAAAGATCAATCTTTCCTCTATTCTACAAGCTAAGAAGTTGTACAATTTAGTAGTATCGTATCATTTCTAATGTACTTTTCTTAGACAAGATACACCTTCATTGCTGAATGCTAAACTTAATGAAACAGGCTAGTTCAGTTCTTGGAATTTGTTGCTCTCTTATGGAGAGGGTAGATTGCAGCAAGTTCAAACTTCCCTCGTTTGTAAAATCAAACAAGTCATACAATTTAGTAGGTTCATTTCATTTCAAAAGTAGTTTGGTTAGAAAAGAAACACCTTCAATGCTGAACGCTGCACTGTATGAAATAGGCTAGTTCAGTTCTTGTAATGAGTTGGTCTCTTACGAAGAGGGTAGATTGTAGCAAGTTCAAATTTTCCTTGTTTGAGTAAGTGAACAAGTAGTACAAATTAGTAGGTTCATTTCATTTCTAATGTAGTTTTCTTAGGAAAGAAACACCTTCCTTGATAAATGCTGTACTGTATGAAATAGGGTAGTTCAGCTCTTGGAATGTGTTCCTTTCTTACGAAGAGGATAGATTGCAGCCAGTTCAAATATACCTCGTTTATACAATCTCAGAAGTTGTACAATTTCATGTGTTCATTTCATTTCTAATGTAGTTTGGTTAGAAAAGGAGGACCTTTATTGCTGAACACTGTACTGTATGAAATAGGCTACTTCAGTTCTTGGAATGAGTTGCTTTCTTATGAAGATGGTAGATTGCAGGAAGTTCAAAATTTCCTTGTTTGTACAATCTAACAAATTGTACCATTTTTTAGGTTCATTTTGTTTCTAATGTAGTTTGCTTAGAAAAGAAACACCTTCATTGCTGAACGCTGTAATGTATGAAATAGGCTAGTTAAGTTTTTGGAATGAGTTCCTTTCTTACAAAGAGGGTAGATTGAATCAAGTTCAAACTTTCCTCGTATGTACAATCTAACAAGTTGTACAATTTAGTAGGTTCAGTTAATTTCTAATGTAGTTTGTTTAGAAAAGAAATACCTTCACTGCTGAATGCTATACTATATGAAATAGGCTAGTTCAGTTCTTGGAATGAGTTTCTTTCTTAGAAAGAGGGTAGATTGCAGTAAGTTCAAAGTTTCCTCATTTGTACAATCTAACAAGTTGTACAATTTAGTAGGTTCCTTTCATTTCTAATATAGTTTGGTTAGAAAAGATAGACCTTCATTTCTGAATGCTGTACAGTATGAAATAGGCTTGTTCTGTTCTTGGAATGAGTTGCTTTCTTACAAAGAGGTTAGATTGCAGCAACTTCAAAGTTTCCTCGATTGTAAAATCTAAAGAGTTGTAGAATTTAGTAGGTTCGTTTCATTTCTAATGTAGTTTTCTTTGGAAAGAAACACCTTCATTGCTGAACACTCTCCTGTATGAAATAGGCTATTTCAGTTCGTTGAATGACTTCCTTGTTTACGAAAATGGTAACATTGCAGCAAGTTCAAACTTTCTCGTTTGTAAAATATAACAAGTTGTTCAGTGTAGTATGTTCGTTTCATTTCTAGTGTAGTTTGGTTTGAAAAGAAACACCTTCATTACTGAATGCTGTACTGTATGAAATAGGCTAGTTCAGTTCTTGGAATGAGTTGCTTTCTCACGAAGAGTGTAGATTGGAGCAAGTTCAAAGATACCTAAGTTGTACAATCTAACAAGTTTTCCAATTTAGTAGGTTCGATTCATTTCTAATGTACTTTGGTTAGAAAAGTAAGACCTTCATTGCTGAACACTGCACTGTATGAAATAGAATAGTTCAGCAGATGGAATGAGTTGCTTTTTTACGATGAGGGTAGATTGCAGCAAGTTCAAAGTTTCCTCGTTTGTACAATCTAAAAAGTTTTACAATTTAGTAGGTTCATTTAATTTCTAATGTAGTTTGGTTAGAATAGAAACATCTTCATTGCTGAATGCTGCACTGTATGAAATAGGCTAGTTCAGTTCTTGGAATGAATTGCTCTCTTACAAAGAGGGGAAATTGTAGCAAGTTCAAAATTTCCTTGTTTGTACATTCTAACAAGTTGTAAAGTTTTGTACATTTATTTCATTTCTAATGTAGTTTGGTTAGGAAAGAAACACCTTTATTGCTGAGCACTGTAATGTATGAAATAGGCTAGTTAAGTTTTTTGAATTAGTTGCTTTCTTACGAAGAGGGTAGATTGAATCAAGTTCAAACTTTCCTCATATGTACAATCTGACAAGTTATACAATTTAGTCAGTTCATTTCATTTCTAATGTTGTTTGGTTAGAAAAGAAATACCTTCATTGCTGAATGCCGTAGTGAATGAAATACGCTAGTTCAGTTCTTGGAATAACTTACTTTCTTACTTAGAGGTTAGATTGCAGCAAGTACAAACTTCCCACGTTTGGAAAATGTAACAAGTGGTACAATTTAGTAGGTTCGTTTCATTTCTAATGTAGTTTGGTTAGAAAAGAAAGACCTCCATTGTTGACCCCTGTACTGTATGAAATAGGTACTTCAGTTCTTGGAATGTGCTGCTTTGTTACGAAGAGGGTAGATTGCAGCAAGTTCAAAGTTTCCTCGTTTCTAAAATCTAACAAGTTTTACAATATAGTAGGTTCATTTCATTTCTAATGAAGTTTGGTTGGAAAAGAAACACCTTCATTGCTGAACGCTGTACTGTATGAAATATGCTAGTTCAATTCTTGGAACGAGTTGCTTTCTTACGAATAGGTTAGATTGCAGCAAGATCAAACTTTCCTCGTTTGTACAATCTAACAAATTGTACGATTTAGTGGGTTCATTTCATTTCTAATGTAGTTTGGTTAGAAAAGGAAGACCTTCATTGGTGAACGCTGTACTGTGTGAAATAGGCTAGTTTAGTTTTTCAAATGAGTTGCTTTCTTACAAGAGGGTCGATTGCAGCAAGTTCAATATTTCCTCTTTTGTACAATCTAACAATTTGTACTATTTAGTAGGTTCCTTTCATTTTTAATGTATTTTAGTTAGATAGGAAACACCTTCATTGCTGAACGCTGTAATGTATGAAATAGGCTAGTTCAGTTCTTCGAATGAGTTGCTTTCTTACAAAGATGGTAGATTGAAGCAAGTTCAAACTTTCCTCGTTTGAGCAATATAAGAAGTTGTACAACTTAGTAGGTTCGTTTCATTTCTAATGTAGTTTTTTTAGGAAAGAAACACCTTCATTGCTGAACGCTGTACTGTATGAAATAGGATAGTTCAGTTCTTGGAATGAGTTGATTTTTTACTAAGAGGGTAGATTGCAGCAAGTTCAAAGTTTCCTCGTTTGTACAATGTAACAAGTTGTATAATTTAATTGGTTCATTTCATTTCTAATGTAGTTTGGTTAGAAAAGAAACACCTTCATTGCTGAATGCTGTACTGTATGAAAGAGGCCAGTTCAGTCCTTGGAATGAGTTGTTCTCTTACGAATAGGGTAGATTGCAGCAAGTTCAAACTTTCCTCACTTGTACAATCTAACAAGTTTTACAACTTAGTAGGTTTGTTTCATTTCAAATGCAGTTTGGTTAGAAAAGAAACACCTTCATTGCAGAATGCTGGACTGTATGAAATAGGCTAGTTCAGTTTTTGGAATGAGTTGCCTTCTTACGAAGTGGGTAGATTGAATCAAGTTCATACTTTACTCGTATGTACAATCTAACAAGTTGTACAATTTAGTAGGTCGTTTGATTTTTAATGTAGCTTAGTTAGAAAAGAAATACCTTCATTGCTGAACACTGTACTGTATGAAATAGGCTAGTTCAGTTCTTGGAATGAGTTGGTTTCTTATGAAGAGTGTAGATTTCAGCAAGTTCAAAGATTCATCAGTTGTACCATCTAACATGTTTTACAATTTAGTAGGTTCGAGTCATTTCTATTGTACTTTGGTTAGAAAAGAAAGACCTTCATTTCTTAACACTGCACTGTATGAAATAGGCTACTTCAGTTCTTGGAATGAGTTGCTTTCTTAGGAAGAGGGTAGATTGCAGCCAGTTCAAACTTTTCTCGTTTGTATAATCTAAGAAGTTGTACAATTTAGTAGGTTCGTTTCATTTCCAGTGTAGTTTGGTTAGAAAATAAACACCTTCATTGCTGAATGCTGTACTGTATGAAATAGGCTAGTTCAGTTCTTGGAATGAGTTGTTCTCTTACGAAGAGGGTAGATTGCAGCAAGTTCAAACTTTCCTCATTTGTATAATCTAACAGTTTGTACAATTTAGTAGTTTCTCATCATTTCTAATGTAGTTTTGTTAGAAAAGAAACACCTTCATTCCTGAATGCTTTACTGTATGAAATATGCTAGTTCAATTCTTTTAATGAGTTGCTTTCTTCGAAGAGGTTAGATTGCAGTAAGTTCAAACTTCCCACGTTTGTAACATGTAACACGATGTACAATTTAGGAAGTTCATTTCATTTGTAATGTAGTTTGTCTAGAAAAGAAAGACCTCCATTGCTGAATGCTGCACTGTATGAAATAGTCTAGTTCAGTTCTTGGAATGAGTTGCTTTCTTACGAAGATGGTAGATTGCAGCAAGTTCAAAGATTCCTCACTTGTACAGTCTAAGAAGTTGTACAATTTAGTTGGTTCGTTTCATTTCCAATGTAGTTTTCTTTGGAAATAAACACCTTCATTGCTGAACGCTGTAATGTATGAAATAGGCTACTTCAGTTCTTACAAACAGGGTACATTGCAGCAAGTTCAAACTTTCCTTGTTTGTACAATCTGAAAAGAAGTACATTTTAGTAGTATCATTTCATTTCTAATGTACTTTTCTTAGAAAAGATACACCTTCATTGCTGAATGGTGTACTTAATGAAATAGGCTAGTTCAGTTCTTAGAATGAGTTGCTTTGTTATAAAGATGGTAGATTGCAGCAATTTCAAGCTTTCCTCATTTGTACAATCTAACAAGTTGTAAAATTTAGTAGGTTAATTTCATTTCTAATGTAGTTTTCTTAGGAAAGAAACACCTTCGTTCCTGAATGCTGTACTGTATGTAATAGGCTAGTTCGGTTCTTGGAATGAGTTGCTTTCTTATGAAGAGTGTAGATTTCTGCCAGTTCAAAGATACCTCATTTGTACAATCTAACAAGTTGTACAATTTGGTATGTTCATTTCATTTGCAATGTAGTTTCTTTAGAAAAGAAACACCTTCATTGCTGAACACTGTACTCTTTGAAATAGGCTGCTTCAGTTCTTGGAATTAGTTGCTTCCTTAAGAATATGGTAGATTGCAGCAAGTTCAAACTTTCCTCGTTTGTACAATTTAAACAAGTTGTACAATTTAGTAGTATCATTTCTTTTCTAATGTACTTTTCTTTTTTATTTATATATTTATTATTATTTTTTCTTTTTTTAATCTATATTATTCTGATTTTACATTCATAGTATTGGTTCCATTGTCCTCCTCCCTGTCCTCCCACTTTCAAAGGGACCCTCATCAATGGGGAATGTGGTTCGTGCATTGTGAGGTTAGTCAAGAGTTCTGGTGTGTAGGCCCCAGTCTCTGTGCATAATGCCCCAACTTGTGACTCTAACAATCTTTCCGCCCCCTCTTCCGTGAGTTTCCCTGAGCCACATTGGGATCATTTTAGTTCTGTTTCAGTGATGAGGTTTTGGGAGCCTCTGTGTCTCTGGATATCTGGGTTAGTTGGAGTTGGATGTTCTCTGTGTTTATCTCCTTCAGCCTTTTTCTGGTGTCATGTTCAATGTGAAACTGAACTCTTGCCCTTCCCCTGCATTGTTCTATGGTTTCAGCTGGGGCCCTGGTGAGGTGTGGTTAGCTGATCCTCCCTTCAGGTTCGTTGTCCACCTGAAAAAAGATAAGCAAATTCTCCAATGGAGAGAAAAGTTAGTACTAGGTAGAAGGGATGACCATCTATGTTTTGGAGGGAATTTTATATGCATTGGCTCTCTTTTAGCCCACATTTGGTGGTATCTTGCTCTTGGAGACTGAGCTTATTTTTGTACCTGGTTTTGACTTATTTCCCAGTTCCAGCAATGAGTTGCATTCCACTGAGTGGATCTGTTAGCCAAATCAAGAGCAGTTGGTTACCCACCATGGCTGTTTGCCACTACTGCACTTGTATGAGCATTATGTCAAGTTGTTTCCTGCTGGGTATCTTAGACTGCAAGTTGTTTGGACCAATGTCGGACATTTTCCCCCAGTTGCTCGTGTAGCACCCTCTGGTACTAGACTAGCTAACTGTGTGGGGACTGACCTTCTTCCAGGTTCTGGCCAGGTCTCTCTGTGTTTGGTCTCACACACATATGCTATCTTCGACAGTAGGGTCTTACCATTAACCTTTGGTGGGTCACCACAGACTCTGACAGAATTCTGTCTTTTTATTTGGTGGGGGGAACCTTGTAGGTGTCTCGGATCGAGAGCTCATTGTGGTGTTTAACCCCGTGCTGGCACTGGGAGTTTCAAGTCTGCACCTAGAAACGTGAGGGAAGAAAAAGATAGATAATATTATAGAGGAAGTGAGTATAGAGAGGAAGGTAGGAAGACAGAGTGAGAGGGAGAGAGAGAGAGAGAAGCAGAACAAGATTAGGGTTAGCCTTCATGATGCTCTCTCCAGATTCCTGTGATTTGGGTGTTGCCTCTGCAGGCCTGCTGGAGGATCAATGTTTTAGCCTGTTGTTCAAAGTAAAGGTTTTTATAGCATCTTTTCCTTTTGGGTCCCAATTGTATCCCTGCCCCTTGTCCTTCCACCCACCCTGTCATTCCAACCCACCCCTACCTTCCCTCCATTCCACCCCCCAATTGTTTGGTCCTCAGAGTGTTTGTTAGGTTTGGCTGCATGTCACGTAGATTCAGGTTAGGAGCGACAGATAAAAGAGACCATGCGACGATTATCTTTTTGTTCTTGGGTGAGCTCACTGAGGATGATCTGTTCCATTTTTGACCAATTTTTTTTCACATTTCCTTATTTCATCTTTCCTTACTGCTACATAGAATTCCATAGTGTAGATATACCACATCTTTGTTATCCATTCATTTAGTGATGGACACGTGGGTTGATTCCAGCTTTTGTGCTATTATGAATTGAGCAGCTATAAACATGGTTGAGCAAATGTCTCTGGTCTGAGGTTTGGAGCCTTTAGGGTAAATGCCCAACAAGGGAATAACTGGATCCATTGGTAGGTCTATGGTCATCCTTTTCAGGAGTCTCCATATAGCTGTCCATAATGGTTGAACCATTTTACATTCCCACCAGCAGTGAAAACTTGTTCCTATTTCTCCACAACCTCGCCAGCATTTGTTTTCATTGTTTTTTTTTTTTTTTTTAATGTTAGCCATCCTTACTGGGGTAAGGTGGAATCTCATTGTTGTTTTAATTTGCATTTCCCTGATGATTAGGGATGTTGTACATTTTTTTAAATGTGCATTTGCTATTTGTATTTCTTCCTCTGAGAACTGCCTGTGCAGTTCTCTGCCCCACTTTGTGAGTGGGTTGTTTGGTTGTTTATTGTTTAGGTTTTGGAGTTCTTTGTAGATGCTAGAAATTGGGCCTCTGTCAGATGTAAAGCTGGTGAAAATATTCTCCCATTCTGTGGGTAATCTGCTGGCTTTGGTTATAGTATATTTGTCAGTGAAAAAGCTGTTCAGCTTCATGAGATCCCAATGGTTGAGTGATTGTTTAATTTCCTGAGCTGGGGCAGTTTTGTTCAGGAAAGCTTTTCCCACTCCTATGTCACGGAAATTTCTTCCTATTTTTTCTTCCAGTAGATGCAGTGTTTCTGGTTTTATATTAAGGTCTTTGATCCATTTGGACTTAATTTTTGTGCATGGAGAGATGTGTAGGTCGAGTTCATTTTCCTACATATGGTTGTCCTGTTTGTCCAGCACCATTTGTTGAAGATGCTGTCTTTTCTCCATTAGGCATTGGAAGGGCCTTTGTCAAATATCAAGTAGCTGTAGTTATTTGACCCAAAGGCTGGGTCTTCAATTATGTTCCATTGGTCTATATTCCTGTTTTTATGCCAGTAGCATGATGTTTTTATTACAATGGCTTTGTAATATAGCTTTAGATCAGGTATGGTGATGCCTCCAGAGGTATTTATTTATTTGGCTGAGGATGAGCTTGGATATCCGAGGCCTTCTGCCTTTCCATACAATTTTGAGATAGTTTTTTCTATCTCATTGAAGAAGGAAGTGGAGATTTTTGTCGGCATTGCATTGAATCTATAGAGTGCTTTTGGTAAGATTGCCATTTTCACAATGTTAATTCTACAAATCCAGGAGCATGGGAGGTCTTTCCATTTTTGTAGGACCTCCTCCATTTCTTTTTTGAGAGTTTTTATGTTTTCATTCTATAGATCTTTCCCGTCTTAGTCAATGTTATTCCAAGGCTTTTTATTTTCTTTGTTGCAATTGAAAATGGGACGATGTTAGTTATTTGTTTTTCTGTCTCTTTGTCCTTTGCATACAGAAATGATATTGATTTCTGTGCATTGATTTTATATATGCTACTTTGCTGAAGGCACTAATCACCTTTAAAAGTTTTGAGATGGAAGTTCTTGGGTCACTTATGTATAGAATCATGTCATCTGCAAATAGGGCTAACTTAACTTCTTCCTTTCCAATTTGGATCCCTTTGATTTCTTTCTCCTGTCTTATTGCTTGAGCTAATACTTCTAGCACTATGTTGAAGAGCAGAAGTGAGAGTGGACACCCCTGTATTGTTCCTGACCTCAAAAGGAATTCCTTTAGTCTCCCCCATTTAGAATTACTTGGGCTTTAGGTGCTTTATATATAGCCTTTATTATGTTGAGATATGGGCCGTCTATGCCTATTTTCTCCAGTGTTTTGATCATGAAGTGATGTTGTATTTTGTCAAAGGCCTTCTCTGCATCTGTCGAAATGATCATGTGGTTTTTGTGTTCTAGCTTTTTTATGTGGTGTATTACAATGATAGATTTCCATATGTTGAACCATCCCTGCATTCCAGGGATGAAGCCTACTTGATCAAGGTGGATAATGCTTTTGATGTACTGTTGAATTCGGTTTGCAAGAATTTTTTTCAGAATCTTTGCGTCTACGTTCATCATGGAAATGGGCCTATAATTTTGCTTTCTTGTGGCATCTATGCCTGGTTTTGGAATTAGGGTGATAGTAGCTTCATAAAAGGAGTTGGGGATCTCTCCCTGTTCTCCAATTGTGTGGCACAGTTTGAGAAGAATTGGTTTCAGTTCTTCCATGAAGGTTTGGTAGAATTCCTCTGAGAAATCATCTGGTCCTGGACTCTTCTTTTTGGGGAGGTGTTTTATTACCTCTTCAATCTCGAAGGGTGTGATGGGTCTTTTTAGGAAATTAATCTGCTCTGGGCTTATGTTTGGTAGGTGATATGTGTCTAGGAATTCATCCATTTCTTCCATATTCTCCTGTATTATGGAGTAGAGGTTTTTGAAGTAAGTCCTAATGACTCTTCCTATTTCACTCATGTCTTTTGTGATCGCTCCTTTTTCATTTGTAAGTTTGTTGATTTGAAGTGTTTCTTTTTTCTGCTTGATCAAACTGGCCAGGGGTGTATCAATCTTGTTAATTTTTTCAAAGAACCAGCTCTTTGTTTCATCAATTTTCTTAATTGTCCTCTTAGTTTCTAATTCATTAATTTCTGCTCTGATCTTAATTATTTCTTTCCGTCTGGAGCTTTTTGGGTTGGCTTCTTCTAGCTTTTCCAATGCCTTTAGATGAATGGTCAGGTTATTGATTTGGGATCTCTCTGTTTTTGTTATGAAGGCATTAAGTGGTATGATTTTTTCCCCTAAGGACTGCCTTCATTGTGTCCCATAAGTTTTGGTATGATGTGTTCTCGTTGTCATTGAATTCTAGAAATTTTGCAATTTCATTCTATATTTCATCCACAACTCATTTATTGTTTAAAAGTGTGTTGCTCAATTTCCAGGAGGGAGAGGAATTCCTGGTGTACTTTTTGTTGTTAATTTCTAGCATTACTGCATTGTGGTCTGATATCATGCAGGAAATTACATCAATTTTCTTGAAAATATGGAGGCAGGCTTTATGGCCCAGTACATGATCTATTTTAGAGAAGGTTCCATGGGCTGCTGAGAAGAATGTGTAGTTGGTAGATTTTGGGTGGAATGTTCTGTATATGTCTGTTAGGTCTAGTTGTTCTATGGTGTTATTGAGCTCTCTTACTTCCCTATTAATTTTCTGTTTTGATGATCTATCCATTGTTGATAATGGAGTATTAAAGTCCCCGACTATTGGTGTTTATTTCTGGTTTGTTGCCAAGTAGATTTTGCTTTATGAATTGTGGTGCACCTGTGTTTGGTGCATAAATATTCATGACTGTGATATCTTCTTGTTGGAGTGTTCCCTTGATAAGTAAGAAGTGGCCTTCTTTGTCTTTTTTAGTTACCTTTGGTTTGAAGTCTATTTTATCAGATATAAGTATAGCTACACCTGCTTTTTTTGTATTTGTGTTTGCTTGGAAAATCATTTTCCACCCTTTCACCCTGAGGAGGTGTCTGTCTTTAGTGGTGAGGTGGGTTTCTTGAAGACAGCAGATTGAGGGTCCAGTTTTCTGATCCACCCTGTTAGCTTATGTCTTTTGATGGGTGAATTAAGACCATTAATATTCAGAGATCTAATTTTGAGGTTTGATTTAATACCTGCCATATTGTGGTGGGTTGTGGTCTTTGTGGGTTTTTTTTTTTTTTTTTTTGGTTAATGTGGACTATTTCTTGAGGGCTCTTGAAGTTGGTTATTTGTTTCTTCTGTGTGGAGAATTTCCTAAAGTACTTTCTGTAGTTTTGGCTTTGTGTTCATATACTTGTAAAGATGAGTTTTATCATGGAAGGTTTTTCTTTCGCCATCTATTACGAGAGATACTTTTGCTGGGTAGAGTAGTTGGGGCTGGAACCCATGGGTTCTTAGAGTTTGCATGTTGAATTCCAGGCCCTTCTGGCTTTTAGGGTTTCCATTGAGAAGTCTGGGGTAATTTTGATGAGGTTTCCTTTATATGTAATGTGTTGTTTTTCCCTGGCTGCTTTTAGGATTTTCTCTTTGTGTTTGATATTTAGAGTCTTAAAGATAATGCGTCTTGGAGAATTTCTTCTTTGGTCCAGTCTGTTTGGAGTTCTACTAGCTTCTTGTCATTGGATGGAGTTTTCTTTTGAGGGAGTGGGAAAGTTTTCTTCAATTATTTTGTTGAATAGGCTTTCCATTCCTTTGGTCTGTGTTTCTTCCCCCCTCTGGTATACCCATGATCCTGATGTTTAGGCGCTTAACGGTGTCCTACATTTCCCTCATGTTCTGTTCACAGAAGTTTTTGAACTTGTTGAAATTGTTGAACTCATGGACTGTTTCTTCTGTTCTGTCTTCCAGTTCTGACTTTCTATTTCCACCTGACTTACTCTGTTCTTAAGGGCTTCTATAGAGTTTTGGACCTGTTCAATTTGGTTCATATTTTCTACGGTTTTTTTTTATGTATAGTCTCCATCCCTCTGTCTAGTTCTCTTTTTGTGTCATTTTCCGATTTTCTTAATGCTTCTTGGAGTTCATCCCTGCATTTCTTTATGTCTTCATTGAACTTAGCCAGCTGGTTATTGAGGACCTCTCTTTTTTCATTCTCCTTCAGTTCATTTAACTGTCTTTGGAGCCCTTCCTGGTTCTTCTCTACTAGGTCCAATCTAGCAAGGATAACATTCATACTATTGTTGGCTCTTTGTTGAGTTTCTGTGAGTTGTGCTATTTGCTTGGCCAGGGTTGCATAGCTAGTCACTTCATTTTGGGGTTCTGAATCTATTGTCTCTTCTATGCTTTGATTTGAAACATCCATTATAGGACTGGATAGTCTAGGTGGATTTACTTGTGTCTGCTTTTTCATGGTATTCCTGTTTCACTGTAGTTTGCCCATCGCAATGATTCAGGTACCTTGTGTATGGAATGTTAGGCTGCTGTCCTGGGGTGGGGTGGGGTGCAATGGTGATTGTCAGGGCAGTGGTCCCTGGAGTTCTGGTAGGCTGGGGTGGGGGATACTGGCCTACTGGCCTGTGTTCCTTATGTAGGTGGGAGGGATGGGGAACCACAATCACCCTACTTGGACTGAGGCAGGGTAGGGCGGGAGCACTGGCCTACCTCCCTGGATACCTGTACTGTATGAAATAGGCTACTTCAGTTCTTGGAATGAGTTGCTTTCTTACAAAGACGGCAGATTGCAGCAAGTTCAAACTTTCCTCGTTTGAACAATCTAACATGCTTTAAAACTTAGCAGTTTCATTTCATTTCTAATGCAGTTTTCTTAGGAAAGAAACACCTTCATTGCTTAATGCTGTACTGTATGAAATAGGCTAGTTCAGTTCTTGGAATGAGTTGCTTTCTTACGAAGAGGGTAGATTGCAGCAAGTTCAAAGTTTCCTTGTTTGTACGATCTAACAAGTTGTACAATTTAGTGGGTTCGATTCATTTCTAATGTAGTTTGGTTAGAAAAGGAAGACCTTTATTGCTGCATGCTGCACTGTATGAAATAGGCAACTTCAGTTCTTGGAATGAGTTGTTTTCTTACAAAGAGTGTAGATTGCAGCAAGTTCAAATATTCTTCAGTTGTACAATCTAACAAGTTGTACAATTTAGTAGGTTCAATTACTTTCTAATGTACTTTGGTTAGAAAAGAAAGACTTTCATTGGTGAACGCTGTACTGTATGAAATAGGCTACTTCACTTCTTGGAATGAGTTGCTCTCTTACGAAGACGGTAGATTGCAGCAAGTTCAAACTTTCCTTATTTGTACTATCTGAGAAGTTGTACAAGTTATTCAGTTCGTTTCATTTCTAATGTAGTTTTCTTAGGAAAGAAACACCTTCATTCCTGAATGCTATACTGTTTGAAATAGGCTAGTTCAGTTTTTGGAATGAGCTGCTTTTTTATGAAGAAGGTAGATTGCAGCAAGTTCAAAGATTCCTCATTTGTACAATCTAACAACTTGTACAATTTTGTAGGTTCGTTTCATTTCTAATTTAGTTTGTTTAGAAATGGAAGACTTTCATTGCTGAATGCTGTACTGTATAAAATAGGCTAGTTCAGTTCTTGGAAAGATTTGCTTTCTTACGATGAGGGTAGACTGGAGCAAGTTCAATATTTCCTCGTTGGTACAATCTAACAAGTTGTACAATTTCGTTGGTTCATTTCATTTTGAATGTAGTTTGTTTAGAAAAGAAACACCTTCATTGCTGAATGCTGTATGAAATAGGCTACTTAAGTTCTTGGAATGAGTTGCTTTCTTACGAAGACGGTAGATTACAGCAAGTTCAAACTTTCCTCGTTTGTACAATCTAACAAGTTGTACAATTTATTATGTTGGTTTCATTTCTAATGGACTTTTCTCAGAGAAGATACACCTTCATTGCTTAAGGCTGTACTGAATGAAATAGGCTAGTTCAGTTCTTGGAATGAGTTGCTGTCTTACGTAGAGTGTAGTTTGTAGCAAGTTAAAACTTTCCCCATTTACAGAATACAAGAAGTGGTACAATTTAGCAGGTTTCTTTCATTTCAAAAGTAGTTTGGTTAGAAAAGAAACACCTTCCTTGCTGAACGCTGCACTGTATGATATAAGCTACTTCATTTCTTGAAGTGAGTTGCTCTCTTACGAAGAGGGTAGATTGCAGCAAGTTCAAACTTTCCTCGTTCAAATAATCTAACAAGTTGTACAATTTAGGAGATTGTTTAATTTATAATGTAGTTTTCTTAGGAAAGAAACACCTTCACTGCTGAATGCTGCACTGTATGAAATAGGCTAGTTAAGTTCTTGGAATGAGTTGCTCTCTTACATAGAGGGTAGTTTGTAGCAAGTTAAAACTTTCCGTGTTTACACAATACAACAAGTCGTACAATTTAGTAGGTTCCTTTCATTTCAAAAGTAGTTTGGTTAGAAAAGAAACACCTTCCTTGCTGAACGCTGCACTGTATGATATAAGCTGCTTCATTTCTTGAAGTGAGTTGCTCTCTTACGAAGAGGGTAGAGTGCAGCAAGTTCAAACTTTCCTCGTTCAAATAATCTAACAAGTTGTACAATTTAGCAGATTGTTTAATTTCTAATGTAGTTTTCTTAGGAAAGAAACACCTTCACTGCTGAATGCTGCACTGTATGAAATAGGCTAGTTAAGTTCTTGGAATGAGTTGCTCTCTTACGTAGAGGGTAGTTTGTAGCAAGTTAAAACTTTCTGCGTTTACACAATACAACAAGTCGTACAATTTAGTAGGTTTCTTTCATTTCAAATGTAGTTTGGTTAGAAAAGAAACACCTTCCTTGCTGAACGCTGCACTGTATGATATAAGCTACTTCATTTCTTGAAGTGAGTTGCTCTCTTACGAAGAGGGTTGATTGCAGCAAGTTCAAACTTTCCTCATTCAAATAATCTAACAAGTTGTATAATTTAGCAGATTGTTTAATTTCTAATGTAGTTTTCTTAGGAAAGAAACACCTTCACTGCTGAATGCTGCACTGTATGAAATAGGCTAGTTAAGTTCTTGGAATGAGTTGCTTTCTTACGAGGAGTTTAGATTGCAACAAGTTCAAACTTTCCTCGTATGAGCAATCTAACAAGTTGAACAATTTAATAGGTTCGTTTCACTGCTAATGTAGTTCTCTTTGCAAAGAAACACCTTAATTGCTGAATGCTCTACTGTATGAAATAGGCTAGTTCAGTTCTTGGAATGAATTGCTTTTTCACGAAGAAGGTAGATTGCAGCAAGTTCAAACTTTCCTTATTTGTACAATCTAAATAGTTGTACAATTTAGTAGGTTTGTTTCATTTCTAATATAGTTTTCTTAGGCAAGAAACACCTTCACTAATGAACGCTGTACTGTATGAAATAGGCTAGTTCAGTTCTTGGAATGAGTTGTTCTCTTGCGAAGAGGGTAGATTGCAGCAAGTTCAAACTTTCCTCGTTTGTACAATCTAACAAGTTGAACAATTTAGTAGGTTCATTTCATTTCTAATGTAGTTTGCTTAGAAAAGAAAGACCTTCATTGCTGAACTCTGTACTGTATGAAATAGGCTTGTTCAGTTCTTGGAATGAGTTGCTTGAGGATAGATTGCAGCAAGTTTAAAGTTTCTTCGTTTGTACAGTCTAACAAGTTGTACAATTTTGTAGGTATTTTTCATTTCTAATGTTGTTTTCTTTGGAAAGAAACACCTTCAATGCTGAATGCTCTACTGTATGAAATAGGCTAGTTCAGTTCTTGGAATGAGTTGCTTTCTTACGAAGAGAGTAGATTGCACTAAGTTCAAACTTTTCTCGTTTGTACAATCTCACAAGTTGTACAATTTAGTATGTTCGTTTCATTTCTAATGTAGTTTAGTTAGAAAAGAAACACCTTCCTTGCTGAACATTGTACTGTGTGAAATAGGCTAGTCCCATTCTTGGAATGAGTTGCTTTCTTATGAAGAGTGTAGATTGCAGCAAGTTCAAAGATTCGTTGGTTGTACAGTCTAACAAGTTGTACAATTTAGTAGGTACGATTCCTTTGTAATGTACTTTGGTTAGAAAAGAAAGACCTTCATTGCTGAACACTGTGCTGTATGAAATAGGCTACTTCAGTTCTTGGAATGAGTTGCTCTCTAACGAAGCGGGTAGATTGGAGCAAGTTCAAACTTTCCTCCTGGGCACAATCTAAAAATTTGTACAATTTAGTAGGTTCAGTTCATTTCTCATGTAGTTCAGATAGAAAAGAAATACCTTCATTTCTGAATGCTGTACAGTATGAAATAGGCTAGATCAGTTCGTGGAATAAATTGCTCTCTTATGAAAGGGTAGATTGCAGCAAGTTCAAACTTTCCTCGTATGTACAATCTAAAAAGTTGTACAGTTTAGTAGGTTCATTTCATTTCTAATGTATTTTGGTTAGAAAAGAAACACCTTCATTGCTGAATGCTGTACTATTTGAAATAGGCTAGTTCAATTCTTGGAATGATTTGCTTTCTTACGAAGATGGTAGATTGCAGCAAGTACAAAGATTCCTCATTTGTACAATATAACAAGTTGTACAATTTAGTAGGTTCATTTCATTTGTAATGTAGTTTTCTTAGCAAAAATGCACCTTCAATGCAGAATGCTGTACTGTATGAAATAGGCTAGTTCAGTTCTTGGAATGAGTTGCTTTTTTACGAAGAGGGGAGATTGCAGCAAGTTCAAAGATTCCTCGTTTGTAAAATCTAACAAGTTGTACAATTTAGTAGGTTTGTTTCTTTTCTAACACAGTTTGGTGAGAAAAGGAAAACCTTCATTGCTGAAGGCTGTACTGTATGAAATAGGCTAGTTCATTTCTTGGAATGAGTTTCTTTCTTTCGAATACGGTAGATTGCAGCAAGTTCAGTCTTTCCTCCTTTGTACAATCTAACAAGTTATACAATTTAGAAGGATCGTTTCATTTCTAAAGTAGCCTTTTTAGAAAAGAAACACCTTTATTGCTGAACGCTGCACTGTATTAAGTCAGCCAGTTCAGTTCTTGTAATGAGTTGCTCTCTTACGAAGAGGGTAGATTGCGGCAAGTTCAAACTTTCCTCTTTTGTACAATCTAACAAGGTGTACAATTTAGTAGGTGCGTTTCACTTCTAATGTAGTTTGGTTAGAAAACAAACACCTTCATTACTGAAAGCTGTAATGTATGAAATAGGCGAGTTCAGTTCTTCGAATGAGGTGCTTTCTTATGAAGATAGTAGATTGCAGCAAGTTCCAACTTTCCTCCTTTGTAAAATATAACAAGTTATACAAGTTAGTAGGATCGTTTCATTTCTAATGGAGTTTGGTTAGAAAAGAAAGAGATTCATTGCTGAACACTGTATTGTATGTAATAGGCTAGTTCAGTTCTTGGAATGACTTGGTTTCTTACAAAGAGAGTAGATTGCAGCAAGTTCAAAGTTTCCTCTTTTGTACAATCTAAGAAGTTGTACAATTTAGTAGGTATGTTTAATTTCTAATGTAGTTTTCTTTGGAAAGAAACACCTTCATTGTTACACGCTCTACTGTATGAAATAGGCTAGTTCAATTTGTGCAATGAATTTCTTGTTTACAAAGAGGGTACATGGCAGCAAGTTCAAACTTTCCTCGTTTATACAATCTAAAAACACGTACAATTTAGTTGTTTTGTGTCATTTCTAATGTAGTTTCGGTAAAAAGAAACAACTTCATTCCTGAACGCTGTACTATA
The DNA here is from genome assembly GCA_036365145.1 of Orientallactaga sibirica. Lineage (NCBI taxonomy): Eukaryota > Metazoa > Chordata > Mammalia > Rodentia > Dipodidae > Orientallactaga > Orientallactaga sibirica. Next base: position 137,894 of record JAEOAD010002665.1, on the reverse strand, counting down.
TGAAATAGGCTACTTCAGTTCTTGAAATGAGTTGCTTTCTTACAAAGAGGGTAGATTGTAGCAAGTTCAAACTTTCCTCGTTTGTACATTCTAAAAAGTCGTACAATTTAGTAGGTTCATTTCATTTCTAATGTAGTTTTCTTAGGAAAGAAACACCTTCATTGCTGAATGCTGTACAGTATAAAATAGGCTAGTTCAGTTCTTGGAATGAGTTCCTTACTTACGAAGAGTGTAGATTGCAGCAAGTTCAAAGATTCCTCATTTGTACAATCTAACAAGTTGTACAGTTTAGTAGGTTCGTTTCATTTCTAATATAGTTTTCTTAGCAAACAAACACCTTCATTGCAGAGCACTGTACTGTATGAAATAGGCAAGTTCAGTTCTTGGATTGAGTTGCTTTTTCAAGAAGAGTGTATATTGGAGAAAATTCAAGGTTTCTCGTTTGTACAATCTAACAAGTTGTACAATGTAGTAGTTTCATTTCTTTTCTAACGTAGTTTGCTGAGAAAAGGAAGACCTTCATTGCTGAACGCTGTACTGTATGAAATAGGCTAGTTCATGTTTTGGAATTACTTGCTTTCTTACGAAGAGGGTAGATTGCAGCTAGTTCAAAGTTTCCACGTTTGTACAATCTAAGAAATTGTACAATTTAGTACATTCGTTTCATTTCTAATGTAGTTTGTTTAGAAAAGAAACACCTTCATTGCTGAATGCTGTACTGTATGAAATAGGCTACTTCAGTTCTTGGAATTTGTTGCTCTCTTACAAAAGGGTAGATTGCAGCAAGTTCTATCTTCCATGTTTGTACAATCTAGCAAGTTGTACAATTGAGTAGGTTCATTTCATTTCTAATGTAGTTTGCTTAGAAAAGAAAGACCTTCATTCCTGAATGCTGTACAGTATGAAATAGGCTAGTTCAGTCCTTGGAATGAATTGCTCTCTTACGAAGAGGGTAGATTTTTGAAAATTGAAACTTTCCTCGTTTTGTCCAATCTAACAACTTGTACAATTTAGAAGGTATGTTTCGTTTCTACTGTAGTTTGTTTGGAAAAGAAACACCTTCATTGCTGAACACTGTACTATATGAAATAGGCTATTTCAGTTTTTGGAATGAGTCGCTTTCTTACACAGAGGGTAGCTTGCAGCAAGTTCAATATTTCCTCATTGCACCAGTCTAACAAGTTGTACAATTTAGTAGGTTCGTTTCATTTCCAATGTAGTTTTCTATGGAAAGAAACACCTTCATTGCTGAAAGCTCTACTGTGCAATAGCCTAGTTCAGTTCATGCAATGACTTTCATGTTTACGAAGAAGGTACACTGTAGCCAGTTCAAACTTTCCTCGTTTGTACAATCTAAAAAGTTGTACAATTTAGAAGGTATGTTTCATTTCTACTGTAGTTTGTTTAGAAAAGAAACACCTTCATTGCTGAATGCTGTACTTTATTAAATAGGCTATTTCAGTTATTGTAATGAGTTGCTTCCTTACGAAGAGTGTAGATTGCAGCAAATTCAAAATTTATTTGTTTGTAAAATCTAACAAGTTTTACAATTTAGTAGGTTCTTTTCATTTCTAATGTAGTTTGGTTAGAAAAGGAAGACCTTCATTGCTGAAAGCTGTACTTTATGAAATAGGCTAGTTCAGTTCTTTGAATGAGTTGCTTTCTTAAGAAGATGGTAGATTGCAGCAAGTTCAAACTTTCCACGTTTGTGCAATCTAACAAATTGTACAATTTAGTAGATCATTTCATTTCTAATGTAGTTTGGTTAGAAAAGAAAGACCTTCATTGAGGAATGCTGTACTGTGTGAAATAGGCTAGTTCAGTTCTTGGAATGAGTTGCTCTCTTAAGAAGAGGGTGGATTGCAGCAAGTTCAAACATTCCTCGTGTGTACAATCTAACAAGTTTTACAATTTATTAGCTTTGTTTCATTTCTAATGTAGTTTGGTTAAAAAAGAAACACCTTTATTTCTGAAGACTGTCCTGTATGAAACAGGTTAATTTAGTTTCTGGAATGAGTTGCTGACTTACAAAGACAGTAGATTCCAGCAACTTCAAATTTTCCACGTTTGTAAAATTGAAGAAATTGTACAATTTACTAGTTTCGTTTCATTTTTAATGTAGTTTTCTTTGTAAAGAAACAACTTCATTGCTGAACGCTCTACTGTATGAACTAGGCAAGTTCAGTTCGTGCAATGAGATCCTTGTTAACAAGAGGGTACATTGCAGCAAATTCAAACTTTCCATGTTAGTACAATCTAAAAAGACATACAATTTAGTACATTCATTTCATTTCTAATGCAGTTTGGTTAGAAAAGAAACTTCATTCCTGAACGCTTTACTGTATGAAATAGGCTACTTCAGTTCTTGGAATGAGTTGCTTTCTTACGAAGAGGGCAGATTGCACCAAGTTCAAACTTTCCTCGTTTGTAAAATCTAACAAGTTGTACAATTTAGTAGGTTCATTTCATTTCTAATGTAGTTTTCTTTGTTAAGAAACAACTTCATTGCTGAATGCTCTACTGTATGAAATAGGCAAGTTCAGTTCGTACAATGAGATCCTTGTTAACAAGAGGGTACATTGCAGCAAGTTCAAACTTTCCTTGTTTGTGCAATCTAAAAAGATGTACAATTTAGTACATTCATTTCATTTCTAATGCAGTTTGGTTAGAAAAGAAACAACTTCATTCCTGAACACTTTACTGTAGGAAATAGGCTATTTCAGTTCTTGGAATGACTTGCTTTCTTACGAATAGGGTAGATTGGACCAAGTTCAAACTTTCCTCATTTGTGAAATCTAACAAGTTGTACAATTTAGTAGGTTCGTTTCATTTCCAATGTAGTTTTCTTAGGAAATAAACACCTTCATTACTGAAAGCTGTACTGGATGAAAAAGGCTTGTTCAGTTCTTGGAATGGGTTTCTTTTTTACGAAGAGGGTAGATTGCAGCAAGTTTGAAGATTCCTCATTTGTAAAATCTAACAATTTGTACAATTTAGTAGGTTTGTTTCATTTCTAATGTAGTTTGGTTAGAAAAAGAAGACCTTCATTGCTGAAAGCTGTAGTGTATGAAAGAGGCTAGTTCACTTCTGGGAATGAGTTGCTCTCTTACGAAGAGGGTAGATTGCAGCAAGTTCAAAATTTCCTTGTTTGTACAATCTAACACGTTGGACAATTTAGTAGGTTCATTTCATTTCTAATGTAGTTTGGTTAGAAAAGAAAAACCTTAATTGATGAATGCTGTACTGTATGAAATAGGCTAGTTCAGTTCTTGGAATGAGTTGCTTTCTTACAAAGAGGGTGGATTGCAGCAAGTTCAAAATCCTCGCTTGTACAATCTAACACATTGTACAATTTAGTAGGTTTGTTTCATTTCTAATGTGGTTTTCTTAGGAAAGAAACATCTTCATTGCTTAAAGCTGTACTGGATGAAAATGGCTATTTCAGTTCTTGGAATGAGTTTCTTTTTTACGAAGAGGGTAGATTGCAGCAAGTTCAAAGATTTCTCATTTGTACAAGCTAATAAGTTGTTCAATTTAGTAGGTTCATTTCATTTCTAATGTAGTTTGGTTAGAAAAAGAAGACCTTCATTGCTGAAAGCTGTACTGTATGAAAGAGGATACTTCACTTCTTGGAATGAGTTGCTCTCTTACGAAGAGGGTAGATTGCAGCAAGTTCAAAATTTCCTCATTTGTACAATATAACAAGTTGTACAATTGAGTAGCTTTGTTTCATTTTAATGTAGTTTGTTTAGAATGAAACACCTTCACTGCTGGACGCTGTACTGTATGAAATAGGCTACTTCCGTTCATGGAATGAGTTGCTTTCTTACGAAGTCGGTAGATTGCAGCAAGTTCAAAATGTCCACGTTTGAACAATCTAACAAGTTGGACAATTTAGTAGGTTAGTTTCTTTTCTAATGTAGTTTGGTTAGAAAAGAAACACCTTCATTGCTGACTGCTGTACTGTATGAAATAGGCTAGTTCAGTTCTTGAAATGAGTTGTTTTCTTACGAAGAGGGTCATTTGCAGCAAGTTCAAAATTTCCTCATTTGTACAATCTTAAAAATTGTACAATTTAGTAGTATCATTTCATTTGAAATGTAGTTTGGTTAGTAAAGAAACACCTTCACTTCTGAATGCTGTACTATATGGAATAGGCTAGTTCAGTTCTTGGAATGAGTTGCTCTCTTATGAAGAGTGTAGATTGCAGCAAGTTCAAACTTTCCTCATTTGTACGATCTTACAAGTTGTACAATTTAGTAGGTTTGGTTCACTTCAAATGTAGTTTGGTTAGAAAAGAAACACCATCATTGCTTAATGCTCTACTGTATGAAATAGGTTGGTTCAGTTCTTGGAATGACCTGCTTTCTTACGAAGACGGTAGATTGCAGCAAGTTCAAACTTTCCTTGTGTGTACAATCTAAACAAGTTGTAAAATTTATTACGTTCATTTTATTTCAAATTCAGTTTGGTTAAAAAAGAAACACCTTCATTTCTGAAGGCTGTACTGTATGAAATAGACTAGTTCAGTTCTTGGAATGAGTTGCTCACTTAGGAAGACAGTAGATTGCAGCAAGTTCAAACTTTCCACGTTTCTACAGTCTTACAAGTTGTACAATTTAGCAGGGTCGTTTCATTTCTAATGTCATTTTTTTTTTAGGAAAGAAACACTTTAATTGCTGAAAGCTGTACTGTGTGAAATAGGCTAGTTCAGTTCTTGGAATGAGTTGCTTTCTTACGAAGAGAGTAGATTGTAGCAAGTTCAAACTTTCCTCATTTGTAAAATCTAACAAGTTGTACAATTGAGTAGGTTTGTTTTATTTCTAATGTAGTTTGGTTAGAAAAGAAACACCTTCATTGCTGAACACTGATCTGTATGCAATAGGGTAGTTCACTTCTTGGAATGAGTTGCCTCTTACGAAGAGGATAGATTGTAGCAAGTTCAAAATTTCCTCATTTGTACAATCTATCAGGTTGTACAATTGAGTGTGTTCATTTCACTTCTAATGTAGTTTGGTTAGAAAAGAAACACCTTCCTTGCTGAATGCTGTACACTATGAAATAGGCGAATTCAGTTCTTGGAATATGTTGGTCTCTTACGAAAAGGAGAGATTGCAGAAAATTCAAACTTTCCTAGTATGTACAATCTAACAAGTTGTACAATTTACTCAGTTAGTTTCATTTCTACTGTGGTTGTTTAGAAAAGAAACACCTTCATTTCAGAATGCTGTACTGAACGAAGTAGGCCAGTTCAGTTCTTGGAATGAGTTGCTTTCTAACAAAGAGTGTAGATTACAGCAAGTTGAAAGATTTGTCAGTTGTACAATTTAACAACCTGGACAATTCAGTAGGTATGATGCATTTCTAATGTAGTTTTGTTAGAAAAGAAAGACCCTCATTGCTGAATGTTGTACTGTATGAAATAGGCTAGTTCAGTTCTTGGAATGAGTTGCTCTCTTATGAAGAGCTTAGATTGCATGAAGTTCAAACTTTCCTCGTTTGTACAATCTAACAGGTTGTACAATTGAGTAGGTTCGTTTCATTTCTAATGTAGTTTGGTTAGAAAAGAAACACCTTCCTTGCTGAATACTGTACACTATGAAATAGGAGAATTCAGTTCTTGGAATGAGTTGCTCTCTTACGAAAAGGGTAGATTGTAGAAAATTCAAACTTTCCTCGTATGTAAAATCTAACAAATTGTACAATTTAGGAGGTTAGTTTCATTTCTACTGCAGTTGTTTAGAGAAGAAACACCTTCATTTCAGAACGCTGTACTGAACGAAGTAGGCCAGTTCAGTTCTTGGAATGAGTTGCTTTCTAACAAAGAGTGTAGATTACAGCAAGTTGAAAGATTTGTCAGTTGTACAATCTAACAACCTGGACAATTTAGTAGGTACGATTCATTTCTAATGTACTTTGGTTAGAAAAAAAAGACCCTCATTGCTGAATGCTGTACTGGATGAAATAGGCTACTTCAGTTCTTGGAAAGAGTTGCTCTCTTACGAAGAGGGTAGATTGCAGCAAGTTCAAAATTTCCTCATTTGTACAATCTAACAAGTTGTACAATTGAGTAGGTTCATTTCATTTCTAATGTAGTTTGTTTAGATTGAAACACCTTCACTGCTGAATGCTGTACTGTAAGAAATAGGCTAGTTCAGGTCTGGGAATGAGTTGCTTTCTTACGAAGACTGTAGATTGCACTAAGTTAAAACTTTCCATGTTTGTACGATCTAACAAGTTGCACAATTTAATAGGTTCATTTCATTTCTAATGTAGTTTGGTTAGAAAAGAAACTCCTTCATTGCTGAAGGCAGTACAGTATGAAATAGGCTACTTCAGTTCTTGGAATGAGTTGCTTTCTTACTAATAGGGTAGATTGCAGCAAATTAAAACTTTCCTCATTTGTACAATCTAACAAGTTGTACAATTTGCTAGGTTTGTTTCATTTCTAGTGTTCTTTTCGACAAGACACACCTTCATTTCAGAATGCTGTGCTGAATGAAATAGGCTAGTTCAATTCTTGGAATAAGTTGCTTACTTATGAAGACAGTAGATTGCAGCAAGTTCAAACTTTCCATGTTTGTACAATCCATCAAGTTGTACAATTTAGTAGGTTCGTTTCATTTCTAATGTAGTTCTCTGTTGAAAGAAACACCTTCATTGCTGAATGCTCTACTGTATGAAATAGGCTAGTTCAGTTCGTGCAATGAGTTCCTTTTTATGAATAGGGTACATTGCAGGAAGTTCAAACATTCCTCATTTGTACAATCGAAAAAGATGCACAATTTAGTAGGTTTATTTCATTTCTAATGCAGTTTGTTTAGAAAAGGCAGACCTTCATTTTCGAAAGCTATACTGTATGAAATAGGCTAGTTCAGTTCTTGGAATGAGTTGCCTCTTACGAAGAGCGTAGATTGCAGCAAGTTCAAAATTTCCTCGTTTGGACAATCTAACAAGTTGTGCAATTGAGTAGGTTCATTTCATTTCTAATGTAGTTTGCTTAGAAAAGAAACAACTTCATTCCTGAATGCTGTACAGTATGAAGTAGGCTAGTTCCGTTCTTGGAATGAGTTGCCTCTTACGAAGATGGTAGATTTCAGCAAGTTCAAAATTTCCTCGTTTGTACAATCTAACAAGTTGTACAATTTAATAGGTTAGTTTCATTCCTACTGTAGTTGTTTAGAAAAGAAACACCTTCACTGCTGACTGCTTTACTGTATGAAATAGGCCAGTTCACTTCTTGGAATGAGTTGTTTCTTACGAAGAGTGTAGATTACAGGAAGTTGAAAGATTTGTCAGTTGCACAATCTAACACCCTGGACAGTTTAGTAGGTCCAATTCATTTCTAATGTACTTTGGTTAGAAAAGAAAGACCCTCATTGCTGAATGCTGTACTGTATGAAATAGGCTACTTCAGTTCTTGGAATGAGTTGCTCTCTTACGAAGAGCTTAGTTTGCAGCAAGTTCAAACTTTCCTCGTTTGTACAATCTAACAAGTTGCACAATTTAGTAGGTTCGTTTCATTTCTAATGTAGTTTGGTTAGAAAAGGAAAACCTTCATTGCTGAAAGCTGCACTCTATGAAATATGCTAGTTCAGTTCTTAGAATGAGTTGCTGTCTTACAAAGGGGGTAGATTGCAGCAAGTTGAAACTTTCCTCGTTTGTACAATCTAACAAGTTGGACAATTTAGTAGGTGTGTTTCATTTCTAATGTAGTTTTTTAGAAAATAAACACCTTCATTTCTGAAGGCTGTACTCTATGAATTAGGCTAGTTCAGTTCTTGAAAGGAGTTGCTTACTTACGAAGACAGTAGATTGCAGCAAGTTCAAACTTTCCACTTTTGTACAAACGAAAAAGTTGTACAATTTAGTAGGTTTGGTTCATTTCTAATGCAGTTTTCTTTGGAAAGAAACACCTTCATTGCTGAATGCTCTACTGTAAGAAATAGCCTAGTTCAGTTCTTGGAATGAGTTGCTTACTTACGAAGAGTGTAGATTGCAGCAAGTTCAAACTTTACTCGTTTGTAAAATCTAACAAGTTGTAAAATTTATTACGTTCATTTCATTTCTAATGCAGTTTGTTTAGAAAAGAAACAACTTCATTCCTGAACGTTGTACTGTATGAAATAGGCTACTTATGTTCTTGGAATGAGTTGCTCTCTTACGAAGAGGGTAGGTTGCCGCAAGTTCAAACTTTCCTCGTTTGTACAATCTAACAAGTTGTACAATTAAGTATGTTCATTTCACTTTAAATGTAGTGTGCTTAGAAAAGAAACACCTTCATTACTGAATGCTCTACTTATGAAATAGGCTAGTTCAGTTCTTGGAATGAGTTGCTTTCTTACGAAGATGACAGATTGCAGCAAGTTCAAACTTTCCACGTTTGTACAATCTAACAAGTTGTACAATTTAGTAGGTTCAATTCATTTGTAATATAGTTTAGTTAGAAAAGAAAGACCTTCATTGCTGAATGCTGTACTGTATGAAATAGGCTAGTTCAGTTCTTGGTATGAGTTGCTCTCTTACAAAGAGATAGATTGCAGCAAGTTCAAACTTTCCTCGTTTGTACAATCTAACAAGTTTTTACAATTTATTAGGTTCATTGAATTCATAATTTAGTTTGCTTAGAAAGAAACACCTTCATTTCTGAACGCTGTACAGTATGAAATAGGCTACTTCAGTTCTTGGAATGAGTTGCTTTCTTACGTGGACGGTAGATTGGAGCAAGTTCAAACTTTCCACTTCTAATATAGTTTGGTTAGAAAGGAAAGCCCTTCATTGTTGAATGCAGTACATAATGGAATAGGCTATTTCAGTTCTAGCAATGAGTTCCTTGATTATGAAGAGGGTACATTGCAGCAAGTTCAAACTTTCCTTGTTTGTACAATGTAAAAAGACTTGCAATTTACTAGGTTCATTTCATTTCTAATTTAGTTTGTTTAGAAAGGAAACACCTTCATTGCTGAACGCTGCAGTGTATGAAATAGGCTTCTTCAGTTCTTGGAATGAGTTGCTTTCTTACGAAGAGGGTAGATTGCAGCAGGTTCAAACTTTCCTCGATGTTAAAATCTAACAAGTTTTACAATTTAGTAGGTTTGTTTCATTTCTAATATAGTTTTCTTAGGAAAGAAACAACTTCATTTCTGAACGCTGTACTGTATGAAAGAGGCTAGTTCACTTCTTGGAATAGTTGCCTTTTTACAAAGAGCGTAGATTGAATCAAGTTCAAACATTCCTCATTTGTTCAATCTAACAAGTAGTATAATTTAGAAGGTTCATTTTATTTCTATTGTAGTTTATTTAGGAAAGGGAGACCTTCATTGCTGAATGCTGTACTGTATGAAATAGGGTAGTTCAGTTCTTGGAATGTGTTGCTCTCCTATGAAGACGGTACATTGCAGCAAGTTCAAACGTTCCTCCTTTGTAATATCTAAGAAGTTGTACAACTTTGTCAGTTCGTTTCATTTGTATTGTAGTTTTCTTAGCAAAGGAAGACATTCATTGCTGAACTCTGTACTGTATGAAATAGGCTATTTCAGTTTTTGGCATGAGTTGCTTTCTTACAAAGAGGGTAGATTGCAGTAAGTTCAAAGTTTCCTCATTTGTAAGTTGTACAATTTAGTAGTTTCATTTCATTTCTAATGTAGTTTTGTTAGAAAAGAAAGATTTCATTGTAAAATTAAGTTCTTGGAATGAGTTGCTACAATTTAGTGTTTCATTTCTAATGTAGTTTTGTTAGAAAGAGCTTTCATTGTTAGTTCAGAGGGTAGATTGCAAACAAGTTCAAAGACTTTCATTTTGATTGAAAGTTCTGAAAAGAAAGTTTCATTGCTGAAATCTAAAACTGACGTTAACAATTTAGTTCAGTTTTCGTTTCATTTCAAAAAGTGAAAATCAGTCTAGTTCAGTTCTTGTTCTTGAATGAGTTGCTTTCTTACAAAGACATTAGATTGCAGCAAGTTCAAACTTTCCTCGTTTGTACAATCTAACAAGTTGTACAATTTAGTAGGTTCAAACAAAAAGAAACACCTTCATGTCTGAATGCTGTACTGTGTGAAATAGTCTAGTTCAGTTCTTGGAATGAGTTGCTTTCTTACAAAGACGTTAGATTGCAGCAAGTTCAAACATTGCTTGTTTGTACAATGTAAGAAGTTGTACAATTTAGTAGGGTCGTCTCATTTCTAATGGAGCTTGGTTAGAAAATAAACACCTTCATTGCTAAATGCTGTATAGTATGAAATAGGCTAGTTCAGTTCTTGGAATGCGTTCCTTTCTTACGAAGACGGTAGATTGCAACAAGTTTAAACGTTCCTTGTTTGTACTATGTAAGAAGTTGGACAATTCAGTTAGTTTGTTTCATTTGTAATGTAGTTTTCTTAGAAAGGAAACACCTTCAGTGCTGAATGCTGTACTGTATGAAACAGGCTATTTCAGTTTTTGGAATGAGTTGTTTTTTTTACGAAGAGGGTAGATTGCAGCAAGTTCAACATTTCCTCGTTTGTATAATCTAAAAAGACATACAATTTTGTAGGTTCATTTCATTTCTAATGTAGTTTGGTAAGAAAAGAAATACCTTCATAGCTGAACACTGTACTGTTTGAAATAGGCTACTTCAGTTCTTGGAATGGGTTGCTTTCTTATGAAGATGGTAGATTGCAGCAAGTTCAAACTTTCCTCGTTTGAATAATCTAACAAGCTGTACAGTTTAGTAGGTTTGTTTCATTTCTAATGTAGTTTTCTTAGGAAAGAAACACCTCCTTGTTGAATGCTGTACTGTAAGAAATAGGCTAGTTCAGTTCTGGGAATGAGTTGCTTTGTTACGAAGAGGGTAGATTGCAGCAAGTTCAAAGATACCTCATTTGTACAATGTAAAAAGTTGTACAATTCAGTAGGTTCTTTTCATTTCTAATGTAGTTTTCTTAGGAAAGAAACACCTTCATTGCTGAACGCTCTACTGTATGAAACAGGATAGTTCAGCTCTTGGAATGAGTTGCTTTTTTACGAAGATGGTAGATTGCAGCAAGTTCAAAGTTTCCTCCTTCGTACAATCTAAAAAGTTGGACCATTTAGTAGGTTCATTTCATTTCTAATGTAGTTTGGTTAGAAAAGGAGGACCTTTATTGCTGAATGCAGTACTGTATGAAATAGGCTAATTCAGTTCTTGGAATGAGTTCCTTTCTTACGAAGATGGTAGATTGAGTCAAGTTCAAACTTTCCTAGTATGTACAATCTAGCAAGTTGTACAATTTACTAGGTTCTTTTCATTTCTAATGTAGTTTTTTTAGGCAAGAAACACCTTCATTGCTGAACGTTGTACTATATGAAATAGGGTAGTTCAGTTCTTGAAATGAGTTGCTCTCTTATGAAGAGGGTAGATTGCAGCAAGTTCAAACTTTCCTCGTTTGTACAATTCAACAATTTTTACAATTTAGTAGGTTCATTTCATTTCTCATGTACTTTGGTTAGAAAACGTTCATACAGAATGCTGTACTGTATGAAATAGGCTAATTCAGTTCGTGGAATGAGTTGCTTTCTTACGAAGATGGTAGATTGCAGCAAGTTCCAACTTTCCATATTTGTACAATCTAACAAGTTGTATAATTTCGTAGGTTCCTTTCATTTCTAATGCACTTTTGTTAGAAAAGAAAGACCTTCATTCCCAAATGCTGTACTATATGAAATAGCCTAGTTGAGTTCTTGGAGTGAGTTGCTCTCTTACGAAGAGGGTAGATTGCAGTCAGTTCAAACTTTCCTCATTTGTAGAATCTAATAAGTTGTACAATTTATTACATTCATTTCATTTGTAATATAGTTTGGTTAGAAAAGAAACACCTTCATTGCTGAAAGCTCTACTATATGAAATAGGCTAGTTCAGTTAAGGGAATGAGTTGCTTTCTTACGAAGATGGTAGATTGCAGCAAGTTCAAACTTTCCACGTTTGTACAATCTAACAGGTTGTACAATTTAGTAGGTTCGTTTCCTTACCAATGTAGTTTGGTTAGAAAAGAAAGTCCTTCACTGCTGAACGCTGTACTGTATGAAATATGACAGTTCAATTCTTGGAATGAGTAGCTGTCTTACAAAGAGTGTAGACTGCAGCAAGTTCTAACTTTCCACGTTTGTACAATCTTACAAGTTGTACAATTTAGTAGGTTCATTTCATTTGTATTGTAGTTTGGTTACAAAAGAAACACCTTCATTCCTGAACGCTGAACTGTATGATATAGGCTAGTTCAGTTCTTGGAATGAGTTGCTTTCTTACGAGGAGTGTAGATTGCAGCAAGTTCAAAGATTCCTCCTTTGTACAATTTAACAAGTTGTACAATTTAGTAGGTTCATTTCATTTGTAATGTAGTTTGGATAGAACAGAAAGACCTTCATTGCTGAAGGTTGTAATGTATGAAATAGGCTAGTTCTGTTCCTGCATGAGTTGCTTTCTTACGAGGAGTGTAGATTGCAGAAAGGTCAAAGATTCCTCAGTTGTACAATCTAACAAGTTCTACAATTTGGTAGGTTTGATTCATTTCTTATATACTTTGGTTAGAAAAGAAAGACGTTCATTGCTGAAGGCTGTACTATACTTAATAGCCTAGTTCAGTTCTTGGAATGAGTTGCTGTCTTACGAAGAAGGTATATTACAGCAAGTTCAAACTTTCCACGTTTGTACAATCTAACAAGTTGTACAATTTATTAGGTTCATTTCATTTCTAAAGTAGTTTGGTTAGAAAAGAAAGACCTTCATTCCTGAATGCTGTACTGTATGAAATAGGGTAGTTCAGTTGTTGGAAAGAGTTGCTATCTTGATAAGATGGTAGATTGCTGCCAGTTCACACTTTCCACGTTTGTAAAGTATAACAAGTTGTACATTTTAATAGGTTCGTTTCATTTCTAAAGTAGTTTGGTTAGAAAAGAAAGACCTTCATTCCTCAACGCTGTACTGTATGAAGTAGGCTAGTTCAGTTTTTGTAATGAGTTGCTTTCTTATGAGGAGTGTAGATTGCAGCAAGTTCCAAGGTTCCTAGTTTGTACAATCTAACAAGTTGTATATTTTAGTACGTTCATTTAATTTCTAATGTGGTTTGGTTAGAAAAGAAAGACCTTCATTGCTGAACACTGTACTATATGAAATAGGCTAGTTCAGTTCTTTGAAAGAGTTGCTTTCTTACGAAGAAAGTAGGTTGCAGCTAGTCCAAACTTTCAACCTTTGTACAATCTAACAAGTTGTACAATTTAGTAGGTTCGTTTCATTTGTAATGTAGTTTGCTTAGAAAAGAAAGACCTTCACTTATGAACGCTGTACTGTATGAACTAGTCTACTTCAGTTCTTGGGATGAGTTTCTTTCTTACGAGGAGTGTAGATTCCAGCAAGGTCAAAGGTTTTTCAGTTGTACAATCTAACAAGTTGTATAATTTGGTAGGTTTGATTCATTTCTTATATACTTTGGTTAGAAAAGAAAGACGTTCATTGCTGAAGCCTGTACTATACTTAATGGCCTAGGTCAGTTCTTGGAATGAGTTGCTCTCTTACAAAGAGGGTAGTTTGCAGCAAGTTCAAACTTTCCATATTTGTACAATCTAAGAAGTTTTACAATTCAGTAGGTTCATTTCATTTGTAATGTAGTTTGGTTAGAAAAGAAAGACCTTCATTGCTGAACACTGTACTTTATGAAATAGGCTAGTTCAGTTCTTGGAATGAGTTGCTCTCTTATGAAGAAGGTAGATTGCAGCAATTTCAAACTTTCCACGTTTTTACAATTCAACAATTTATACAATGTAGTAGGTTCATTACATTTCTAATGTACTTTGGTTAGAAAACAGACACGTAAATTACTGAATGCTGTACTGTATGAAATGGGCTAGTACAGTTCTTGGAATGAGTTGCTTTCTTACGAGGAGTGTAGATTGCAGCAAGTTCAAAGATCCCTCATTTGTACAATCTAACAAGTTATACTATTTAGTAGGTTCGTTTCATTTCTAATGTAGTTGGGTTAGAAAAGAAAGACCTTCAGTGCTGAATGCTGTACTGTATCAAATAGGCTAGTTCAGTTCGTGGAATGAGTTGCTTTCTTACGAAGACGGTAGATTGCAGGAAGTTCAATCTTTCCACATTTGTACAGTCTAACATGTTGAATAATTTGGTAGGTTCATTTGATTTCTAATATACTTTCATTACAAAAGAAAGACCTTCATTCCAGAGCACTGTACTATATGAAATAGCCTAGTTGAATTCTTGGAATGAGTTGCTCTCTTACGAAGAGGGTAGATTGCAGCAAGTTCAAACTTTCCTCGTTTGTAGAATCCAACAAGTTGTACAATTTATTACATTCATTTCATTTGTAATGTGGTTTGGTTAGAAAAGAAACACCTTCATTGCTGAACTTGAAATAGGCTGTTCAGTTCTTGAATGAGTTGCTTTCTTACGAAGAGAGGTAGATTGCAGCAAGTTCAAACTTTCCTCATTTGTACAATCTAACAAGTTGTACAATTTAGTAGGTTCAGTTCAGTTTGGAAAAGAAAGTTGAACGCTTCTTATGAAATAGGCTAGTTCAATGAGTTGCTTGGAATGCAGCAAGTTCAAACTTTCCACATTTCTACAATCTAAGAAGTTATACAATTTAGTAGGTTCATTTCATTTCTAATGTAGTTTGGTTAGAAAAGAAAGACCTTTGAACGCTGCAGCAAGTTCAAACTTTCCAAGTTCATTTGTTTGTAAATCTAACAAGTTGTACAATTTAGTAGGTTCATTTCATTTCTAATGTAGTTTGGTTAGAAAAGAAAGACCTTCTTCATTGCTGAATGCTGTACTGTATGAAATAGGCTAGTTCAGTTCTTGAATGAGTTGCTTTCTTACGAAGAATTGCAACAAAAGTTCAAACTTTCCTCGTTTGTACAATCTAACAAGTTGTACAATTTAGTAGGTTCTTTTTCTTGTAGTTTGGTTATAAAAGAAAGTTCATTGCTGAACACTGTACTGTATGAAATAAGTTCAGTTCTTGGAATGAGTTGCTTTCTTACAAAGAAGAATAGATTGCAGCAAATTCAAACTTTCCACGTTTGTACAATCTAAAAAGTTGTACAATTTAGTAGGTTCAAATTTCATTTCTAATGTAGTTTGGTTAGAAAAGAAAGACCTTCATTGCTGAACGCAGTACTGTATGAAATAGGCTAGTTCAGTTCTTGGAATGAGTTGCTTTCTTTTAATGAAGAGTGTAGATTGCAGCAAGTTCAAACTTTCCTCGTTTGTACAATCCAACAAAAGAAAGACCTTGTACAATTTAGTAGGCTAATGTACAATCCTATGTAGTTTGTAGTTTAAGAAAAGAAAGACCTTCATTGCTGAACGCAGTACTGTATGAAATAGGCTAGTTCAGTTCTTGGAATGAGTTGCTCTGTAATGAAGAAGGTAGATTGCAGCAAGTTCAAGCTTTGTACGTTTGTACAATCTAGCAATATTTACAATTTAGTAGGTTCATTTCATTTCTAATGTAGTTTGTTTAGAAAAGAAAGACCTTCATTCCTGAACGCTGTGCTGTATGAAATAGGCTAGTTTAGTTCTTGGAATGAGTTGCTTTCTTACGAGGAGTGTAGATTGCAGGAAGTTCAAAGATTCCTCGTTTGTACAATCTAACAAGTTGTACAATTTAGTAGGTTCATTTCATTTGTAATGTAGTTTGCTTAGAAAAGACAGACCTTCAATGCTGAACACTGTACTGTATGAAATAGGCTAGTTCCATTCCTGAATGAATTGCTTTCTTACGAGGAGTGTAGATTGCAGCAAGGTCAAAGTTTCCTCAGTTGTACAATCTAACAAGTTGTAAAATTTGGTAGGTTTGATTCATTTCTTATATACTTTGGTTAGAAAAGAAAGACGTTCATTGCTGAAGTCTGTACTATACTTAATAGCCTAGTTCAGCTCTTGGAATGAGTTGCTCTCTTACAAATAGAGTAGATTTCAGCAATTTCAAACTTTCCTCGTTTGGACAATCTAACAAGTTGTACAATTTAGTGGGTTCATTTCATTTCTAACGTAGTTTCGTTAGAAAAGAAAGACCTTCATACCTGAACGCTGTACTGTATGAAATAGGCTAGTTCAGTTCTTGCAATGAATTGCTCTCTTACGAAGAGGGTAGATTGCAGCCAGTTCAAACTTTCCTTGTTTGTAAAATCTAACAAGTTTTACAATTTATTCCTTTCATTTAATTTCTAATATAGTTTAGTTAGAAAACAAACACCTTCATTGCTGAATGCTGTACTGTATGAAATAGGCTAATTCAGTTCTTGGAATGAGTTGCTTTCTTACGAAGAGTGTAGATTACAGCAAGTTCAAACTTCATTCGTTTGTACAATCCCACATGTTGTACAATTTAGCACCTTCGTTTCAATTCTAATGTAGTTTTGTAAGAAAATAAACAACTTCATTGCCAAAGTCTGTACTGTGCGAAATAAACTTTTTCAGGTCCAGGAATGTGTTGCTTTTGTACAAATACGGGAATTCACAGCAAGTTCAAACTTTCCTCATTTGTAAAATGTTACAAGTTGTACAATTTAGTAAGTTCGTTTCATTTCTAATGTAGATTGGCAAGGAAAGAAACATATTCATTGCCGAAGACAGTACTGTGCGATATAAGCATGTTCAGCTCTAGGAATGTCTTGCTTTCCTATGAAGAGTGTAGATCACAGCAAGTTCAAACTTCATTTGTTTGTAGAATGTAAAAAATTGTACAATTTGGTAACTTCGTTTCATTTCTAATGTAGTTTGGCAAGGAAAGAAACATCTTCATTGCTGAACACTGTACTGTGCAAAATAAGCCTGTTCAGCTCTAGGAATGAGTTGCTTTCATACGAACACGGAAGATCACAGCAAGTTCAAACTTCCCTCGTTTGTACCATGTAACAAGTTGTACAATTTAGTTACTTCGTTTCATTTCTAATGCAGTTTCGTAAGGAAAGAAACATCTTCATTGCCGAACACAGTGCTGTGTGAAACAAGCTTGTTCAGCTCTAGGAATGAGTTGTTTTTTTATGAAGAGTGTAGATCACAGCAAGTTTAAACTTGATTTCTTTGTACAATCCAACAAGTTGTACAATTTAGTAGCTTCATTTCATTTCTAATGTAGTTTTGTTAGAAAAGAAACATCTTCACTGCCAAACCAAATTGTGTGTGAAATAAGCTTGTTTAGTTCTCAGAATGAGTTGCTCTCTTATGAATAGGTTTGATTGCAGCAAGTTCAAACTATCCTTGTTTGCATAGTCTAACAAGATGTGCATTGTAGTAGACTCATTTCATTTCTAAAGTAGTTTAGTTAGAAAAGTAACAGCTTCTTTGCCAAAAACTGTACTGTGTGAAACATGCTTGTTCACCTCTTGGAATCAGTTGCTTTTGTATGAATAGCGTTGATTGCAGCAAGTTCAAACTAACCTCGTTTGTACAATCTAACAAGATGTACAATTAGTAGATTCGTTTCATTTCTAAAGTTGTTTCCTTTGAAAAGAAACAACTTCATTGCCAAACACGGTATTGTGTGAAATATGCTTGTTTAATTCTCGGAATGAGTTGCTTTCATACGAAGAGGGTCGATTGCAGCAAGTTCAAACTTTCCTCGTTTGTAAAATATAACAAGATGTGCAAGTTAGTAGATTCTTTTTGTTTCTAATTTAGTTTCGATACAAAAGAAACAACTTCACTTCCGAACCAAATTGTGTGTGAAATAAGATTGCTTAGCTCTCAGAATGAGTTGTTCTCGTACAAACAGGTTTGATTGCAGCAAGTTCAAACTATCCTCGTTTGTATAATCTAACAAGATGTGCAATGTAGTAGACTCATTTCATTTCTAAAGTAGTTTAGTTAGAAAAGAAACATCTTCATTGCTGAACACTGTATTGTGTGAAACATGCTTGTTCAGCTCTTGGAATCAGTTACTTCTTACAATGAGTGTTGATTGAAGCAAGTTCAAACTTTCCTCGTTTGTACAATTTAACAAGGTGTGTAAGTTAGTAGATTCATTTTGTTTCTAATTTAGTTTCGATACAAAAGAAACATCTTCATTTCCGAACCAAGTTGTGTGTGAAATAAGCTTGCTTAGCTCTCAGAATGAGTTGCTCTCGTACGAACAGTTTGATTGCAGCAAGTTCAAACTATCCTCGTTTGTACTATCTAACAAGATGTGCAATGTAGTAGACTCATTTCATTTTTAAAGTAGTTTAGTTAGAAAATATCTTCATTGCCAGCCACTGTACTGTGTGAAACATGCTTGTTCACCTCTTGGAATCAGTTGCTTCTTATGATGAGTGTTGATATCAGCAAGTTTAAACTCCTTGTTTGTACAATCTGATAACATGTACAACTTAGTAGATTCGTTTCATTTCTAAAGTAGTTTGGCAAGAAAAGAAACATCTTCATTGCCGAACACTGTACTGTGTGAAATCAGACAGTTCAGCTCTTGGAATGAGTTGCTTTCGTACGAACAGTGTTGATTACACCAAGGTCAAACTTTCCTCATTTGCACAATCTAACAATATGTACAACTTAGTGGATTCGTTTCATTTTTAAAGTCGTTTAGTTAGAAAAGAAACACCTTCATTGCTGAACACTGTACTGTGTGAAATCAGCTCGTTCAGCTCTTGGAAGGAGAAGCTTTCTTATGAAGAGTGTTGATTATACCAAGTTCAAACTTTCCTCATTTGCACAATCTAACAAGATGTCCAACGTAGTAGATTCGTTTCATTTCTAAAGTAGTTTACTTAGAAAAGAAACATCTTCATTGCCGAACCATGTTGTGTGTGAAATAAGCTTGTTTAGCTCTCGGAATAAGTTGCTTTCTTACAAAGAGGGTTGATTGCAGCAATTTCAATCTTTACTTGTTTGTATGTTCTAACAAGAGGTACCACTTAGTAGATTCGTTTCATTTCTAGTCTGCCTGCTAAGCCTAAGATCCCTGATCCAATCTCCACGTCTCATGTTTAGCCAGATGCAAAGTGTCGAGAGGGCGCAAGGGTGCACTTGCCCACAAGGGGCGCACACATCTGGATTTTGTTCACAGCAGCTGAGAGACTTCTGGCACACCTATTCTCTATCTGTCTCCCTCTCCCTCTCTGTCTGTCTCTCTCCAAAAATAAATTTTAAAAAAATTTAAAAAATCATATTAATAATAATAACAATAAGCCAGGCATGGCGGTGCACGCCTTTAATCCCAGCACTTGGGAGGCAGAGGTAGGAGGATTGCTGTGAGTTCCAGGCCACCCTGAGACGACTTAGTTAATTCCAGGTCAACCTGGGCCAGAGTGAGACCCTACCTTGAAAAACCAAAAAAAATAAAAATAAAAATAATAACAATAACTAATAAATAATAAAATAAAATGAAAAAGCAAAATAAAATAATAATAAAATAAAAGTAAAATAAAATAATAAAATAAATAAAATTAAAGTTAAAATAAAACAAAGTAATAAAATCATAAATAATAAAATAACAAAATATACTAAAATAAAAAATTAGATAAAATGCCAAATTAATAATAAATGCTAAAATAAATAAAATAAAATAAAAATAAGAAAATTACAGTCGATTTTCTTAGGAGAAGGAGGAGGGTCATGGCCATGAACTTGAGGCCAGACTGAGAAGGGTACAGAATGGATTCTGGGTCAGACTGGCTTAGAGCCACACCCATCCAACCTCAGTGGTAATCATAATAATGATAATGATCATCATCATAATAATAAAATAAAATAATATACCAATAAACTGGGTCTGGAGAGATGGCTCAGTCGTTAAGGCACATGCCTGCCAAGTGTAAGGACCCAGGTTCGACTCTCCAGGACCCACGTAAGCCAGATGCACAAGGTGGCACAATTATTGACATTAGACACACAGAGAGGTTGTGCACTGGACAGGCCTTGAGCCTTGATGCCAGCCACATGGCCTTTTAAGATTTATCTTTATTTCTTTCTTTAATAGTTAGTTACTTATTCATTTATTAGTTACATTGATTTATTATTATTTAGATTTAAAATTGTTTTTATTATTTTTTATTTATTTTTGGAGAGAGAGACAGAGATAGACAGATTGGGAGGCAGAGATGGGCACCTCAGCAGTCTCTCAGCTGCTGTGAACGAAATCCAGATGCGTGCGCCCCCTTGTGGGCAAGTGCAGCATTGTGTCCTTGCCTCACTTTGCATCTGGCTAAACGTGGGACCTGAAGATTGGAACAGCTAGACATTGGGACCAGCGTTCTTAGGCTTAGCAGGCAGGTGCTTTAGCCGCTAAGCCATCTCTCCAGCCCTTATTTAGATTTTTTACTATTTAAATTCATTCATTATTATATGTATTAATTTCTTTATTATTGATATTTATTTATTATTTATACATGTTTAATATTCACTCGTATTAGTTTATTATATTTATTTATTATTTATATTCACTTATTCAATATTATTTTATGACATTTATTTGTTTTATTTATTTATTTATTCACATTCATTGATTTAGTATTTATATTTATTTGTTTATTATAGTTATTTATTTATTATATCTATTTATTGTTTTGTTTATTCATTACTTCTAGTCATTTGTTTAATCCTTATCCTTATTTGTTTATTATATTTCTTTATCATATTTATACATTTATTTATTTATTTTTTATTTACTTTGGCTTATTTAATGTTTATACTGCTTTGTGTATTTATTATATTTACTTATTAAGTTTTTTGTTTTATTATTTATATTCATTTATTTAATATTTAATACTTATTTGTTTACTATATTGACTTATTGTTTGTAGCCATTTATTTAATATTTATCCTTATATGTTGAATTATATTGATCGATTGATTATTTATATTCATTTTTTTAATATTCATACTTATTTGTATATGACATTTATTTATTATTTTTGTTTATTGTTTTATTTATGATTTCTATTCAATTGTTTAATATTTATACTTATTCATTATATTATTTATTTTTTGTTTATATTCATTTGTTTAATATTCATATTTATTTATTATGTTTATTTACTGTTCTATTTACTTATTATTTACATTAATTTATTTGATAGTCACCCTTATTTGTTTATAATATCTATTTATTTTTTTATTTATTGTTAGTATTCATTTAATATTTATCCTTATTTATTATATTTACTTATTATTTATTATGTTTGTTTCTTTATGATTTATATTCATATGTTTAATATTTACCCTTATATATTATATTAACTTATTACTTATTATGTTTGTTTATTGTATTATTTATATTCATTTGTTTAACATTTATACTGATCATTATATTTATTTATTGGTTTTATTCATTTATTCAATATTTATACTCCATTGTATTTACTTTTTCCTTTTCTTATATATTGGTTGCATTCATTTACTTAATATTTATACTGATTTGTTTATTATATTTATTTATTTATTATTTGTATTTATTGCTTTAATTATTTATTATTTATATTATTTTTAAAATTTTAGGGCTGGAGAGATGGCTTAGCGGTTAAGGTGCCTTCTTGCTAAGCCTAAGAACTAGGTTCCAATCTCCAGGTCCCACGTTTAGCCAGATGCAAAGTGACACAAGGGCACAATGCAGCACTTGCCCACAAGGGGGTGCACACATCTGGATTTCATTCACAGCAGCTGAGAGACTGCTGGCGCACCCATCTCTATCTGTCTCCCTCTCCCTCTCTGTCTCTCTCTGTGTCTCTCTCCTAAAAAAATTAAAAAATAAATCTTTAAAATTTTATTATATTCTTTTAATTTTTTGTATTTATTTATTTATTGTTTTTATTGATTGATTATTCACATATATTATTATATTATTTATCTATTGTTTCTCTATTTGTTCATTGTATCATTTCACCCTTTATTGATGAGAGAGAGAGAGAACAGGACACCGGCACACCACTTTGTGCACGTGGGACCTGGGGATTCGAACCAGGGTTGTCGGGCTCTGTGAGCAGGCGCCCTAACCACTGAGCCATGTTGCCAGACCCCATGTCCACGCACGTGCACACGCACACACATATGTGCACACACGTCACAAAGAAGGGAGGCCGCCACGGCCACACATCTCCAGCTAGATTTGAACTCACAGCCATGCCTCTCTGGCTGGACTTAAACTCATGTCTGTGGGTCTCTGGATTCGAACTCATGACCGTGTGTCTCAGCCCTAATTTGAAGTCACTGGCTGTGTGTCTTTGGCTGTATTCGAACTCACGGCCATGTGGCTCTGTCTGGACTTGAACTCATGTCTGTGGGTCTCTGGCTGGATTTGAACTCATGACTGTGTTTCCAGCTGGATTTGAACTCATTGCTGTGTGTCTCTGGCTGGATTCGAGCTCATGGCTGTGTGTGTCTCTAGCTGGATTTGAACTCATGACCATGCATCTCTGGCTGGATTCAAAATCACAGACATGCATCTCCTCCCACTGGATTTGAACTCATGGCTGCGTGTCTCCTGCTGGATCTGAACTCATGCCCTCGCGTCTACAGAGGAAGCAAAAGTACAGCCATGCGTCTCAGGCTGGATTGGAACTCACAGCCTATGACCCATGGCCATGGGAGGTGGTCACCTGGAGGGTGCTCATCCTCAGTCCTTGCCCTGAAAAGTGGTGCAAGTCTTGGGGTGCTCTATGCTCAGTCCTCCATAAGGAGACCCAAGAACAGCTATCAGGGTGCTCAGCAGACCATGGTGGCATGAGGCATGACATGGGGTGCTCATGCTCAGTCCTCCATGGGTGTTGACCCGGACTAGTCGGGGTGTTCAGTACTCCATGGTGGCATGAGGAATGGCATGGGGTGCTTATGTGCAGTCCTCCATGGGAGAAACGGGATCATCTGTCAGGGGCTCAGTACTCCTCCTAAAAGATTGGGGGGAAATGGCGCATGCCCCAAGGCTGACAGAGGGACACAGAGAAGACCGAACGTCTTTGGGGATGGCCGGTCATGGACAGAAGTTCCTGGCGATCTCAGGAAACGACCAAAGATGGACAACAGGTCCCGGACAGACGACAGGTCCCGGGTGTCTTCGGAGACAGCTTAGTGTTGACGGAAGTTCCCGAAGAGTTCCAGAAATGGCCGAAGATGGACTATGGGTCCCAGGCTGAAGGAAATGGCCAAGTGTCTTCAGGGTGGCCTAGTGTGCAGGAAGATGCCCCAGAAGATCTGTTTATGTGTGCATGCAGTATGCGCCCCCATGTACACTGTGGGTGTCTGCAGGACCTATGTGACAACAGTGTACACGGTGGGCGTGTGCATGCAGTAGGCACCACCTGGCTGCATTACAGAAGTAGGTGCCGATGGTCTCACTGTGGAGGTGTGCACGTACTATGCACCGACTGTGTACACTGTGGACATTTGCGCACCGTCTGTGCTGGGTGTGTACACCAACCATGCACAACATAGTCTTCTGCACACAGTATGCACTGACAGTGTACACCATGCGTGTCTGCACGCAGTGTGAGCCTACTTTGTGTGCACCGTGGGCTTGTGCACGCAGTCTGCTCTGGCTGTGTGCAGGGCAGAGGCATGCATACCTACTATGTGTGCCCTGGAGGAACGAAGGCAGGAAGCCAGCTCTGAGCACCACCAGGAGGCAAGCAGTTGGTTTCACCTGGATACACTTACGCTCACTCACCCACACAGGCACACAGGCCTGGGGGTGCATGACGTCACAGGATGGGCAAGGGGCGGGGCCACAGAAGGCAGGGCCTGTCCATCATCCTCCAGGTCCCACCCACCCCACTCTGACTCAGGGGCCTAGGCGGGCAGAGGGCATGGCCACGAGCTGCAGCGCCTGTCCGACATCCTCCAGGCCCCACCCACCCCGCTCTGACCTACCTCAGCTGACCTGACCTGACCTGCAAACATCTGCCCACCGGGGAGGATGACATCACCACGTTAGGCCGGCCCACCCGTCGGGAGGGACAGACTCAAGGCTGCTAGGAAGACATGCAGACAGACGCCCCCTGTGAGACACAGAGACACAGGTGAGAGACAGACAGGGGCTGGGACAAAGACAGACAGAGGCTGGGTTGAAAAACTGACAGACAGTCAAGCTTGGATGAGAGACTGACAGACAGACAAAAAGACAGAGGCTCAGATGGACAGAGACAGAGGTGACAGACAGAGGCCAGGATGACAGACAGACAGACAGACAGAGGGGAGAGACAGATAGGCAGACAGAGGCTGGGTGAGAAACAGACAGACAGACTGAGACCAGGCTGACAGACAGACAGACAGGCAGACAGAGGCTGGGCTGAGAGACAGACAGAGGCTGAGGTGGGAGACAGATAGACAGAGGCCGAGGTGAGAGACAGACACACAGAGGCAGAGGTGAGAGACAGGCATAGAGAGGCGGGGCTGAGAGACAGACAGACAGACCTTGGGCTGGCTGAGAGACAGACAGAGCCAGGGGTGAGAGACAGACATACAGACAGTGGCCAGGCTGGCTGAGACACAGACAGAGGCTGGGCTGAGAGACAGACAGAGGCTGAGGTGAGAGACAGACAGAGGCCAGGCTGAGAGACAGACAGACAGAGGCTGAGGTGAGAGATACACAGACAGACAGAGGCTGAGGAGGGAGATAGACAGAGGCCAAGGTGAGAGACAGACAGACAGAGGCAGGGCTGAGAGACAGACATACAGAGACTGATGTGAGAGACAGACAGACAGACAGAGGCCGGGCTGGCTCACAGACAGACAGAGGCCAAGGTGAGAGACAGACAGACAGACAGAGGCTGGGCTGAGAGACAAACACACAGAGGCAGAGGTGAGAGACAGACATACAGACAGAGGTATGGCTGAGAGACAGACCGAGAGAAAGTGGCTGGGCTGGCTGAGAGACAGACAGAGGCAGGGGTGAGAGACAGACAGACAGAAAGAGGCTGGGCTGAGAGACAGACAGATAGAGGCCAGGGTGAGAGAAAGACAGAGGCCGAGGTGAGAGACAGACAAACAGAGGCCGCGGTGAGAGACAGACAGACAGACAGAGGCAAGGCTGAGAGACAGACAGAGGCAGGGGTGAGAGACAGACAGACAGACAGACAGACAGAGGCCAGACTGAGAGACAGACAGAGGCTGAGGTGAGAGACAGACAGACTGACAGTGGCTGGGCTGGCTGAGAGACAGACAGACAGACAGTGGCTGGGCTGGCTGAGAGACAGACAGAGGCAGGGGTGAGAGACAGACAGAGGCCAGGCTGGCTGAGAGAGAGACAGAGGCTGGGGTGAGAGACAGACAGACAGACAGAGGCTAGGGTGAGAGACAGACAGATAGACAGAGGCCAAGTTGAGAGACAGACAGAGGACGGGCTGAGAAACAGGCAGAGGCCAAGGTGAGAGACAGACAGACAGACAGAGGCCAGGCTGGCTCACAGACAGACAGAGGCCGGGTTGAGAGACAGACAGACAGACAGACAGACAGACAGAGGCCAAGGTGAGAGACAGACAGAGGCCGAGGTGAGACACAGACAGACAGACAGACAGACAGACAGAGGCCGAGGTGAGAGACACACATATAGTCAGAGGTAGGGCTGAGAGACAGACAGAGAGAAAGTAGCTGGGCTGGCTGAGATACAGACCGAAGCTGAGGTGAGAGACAGACAAACAAGGCTGGGGTGAGAGACAGATAGAGGCCGGGCTGAGAGACAGACAGACAGATGCTGAGAGATAGACAGAGGCCGAGGTGAGAGACCGACAGACAGACAGACAGAGGCAGGGCTGAGAGACAGACAGAGAGAGGCCAGACTAAGAGACAGACAGACAGAGGCAGAGGTGAGAGACAGACACACGGAGGCAGAGGTGAGAGACAGACATATACACAGAGGTAGGGCTGAGAGACAGACAGACAGAAAGTGGCTGGGCTGGCTGAGAGACAGACAGAGGCAGGGGTGAGAGACAGACAGATAAACAGAGGCAGAGGTGAGAGACAGACAGAGGCCGGGCTGAGAGACCGACAGAGGCTGAGGTGAGAGATAGACAGACAGAGGCTGAGGTGAGAGACAGACAGAGGCCAAGGTGAGAGACAGACAGAGACACAGAGGCAGGGCTGAGAGACAGACATACAGAGACTGAGGTGGGAGACAGACAGACAGACAGACAGAGGCCGGGCTGGCTCACAGGCAGAAAGAGGCCGGATTGAGAGACAGACAGAGGCCAAGGTGAGAGACAGACAGACAGAGGCTGAGGTGAGAGACAGAGACACAGAGGCAGAGGTGAGAGACAGACATACAGAGGTGGGGCTGAGAGACAGACAGAAAGTGGCTGGGCTGGCTGAGAGACAGACAGAGGCAGGGGTGAGAGACAGACAGACAGAAAGAGGCCGGGCTGAGAGACAGACAGATAGAGGCCAGGGTGAGAGAAAGACAGACAGAGGACAAGGTGAGAGACAGACAAACAGAAGCCACGGTGAGAGACAGACAGACAGACAGAGGCCAGGCTGAGAGACAGACAGAGGCAGGGGTGAGAGACAGACAGACAGAAGGAGGCTGAGGTGAGAGATAGGCAGAGGCTGAGGTAAGAGACAGACAGAGGCCAGATTGAGAGACAGACAGAGGCCGGGTGAGAGAGACTGACAGTGGCTGGGCTGGCTGAGAGACAGACAGACTGACAGTGGCTGTGCTGGCTGAGAGACAGACAGAGGCAGGGGTGAGAGACAGACAGAGGCCAGGCTGGCTTAGAGAGAGACAGAGGCTGGGGTGAGAGACAAACAGACAGAGGCCAAGGTGAGAGACAGACAGACAGGCAGAGGCTGGGCTGAGAGACAGACAGACAGACAGAGGCCGAGGTGAGAGACAGACAGAGGACGGGCTGAAAAACAGCAGAGGCCAAAGTGAGAGACAGACAGAGAGACAGAGGCTGGGCTGGCTCGCAGACAGACAGAGGCCGGGTTGAGAGACAGACAGACAGAAGCCAAGGTGAGAGACAGACAGAGGCCCAACTGAGAGACAGACAGAGGCCGGGGTGAGAGACAGACAGACTGACAATGGCTGGGCTGGCTGAGAGACAGACAGAGGCACGGGTGAGAGACAGACAGAGGCCAGGCTGGCTTATAGAGAGACAGAGGCTGGGGTGAGAGACAGACAGACAGACGCCAAGGTGAGAGACAGACAGACATGCAGAGGCTGGGCTGAGAGACAGACAGACAGAGGCTAGGGTGAGAGACAGACAGACAGAGGCTAAGGTGAGAGATAGACAGCGGATGGGCTGAGAAACAGGCAGAGGCCAAGGTGAGAGACAGACAGACAGAGGCTGAGGTGAGAGACAGACAGACAGACAGAGGCCGGGTTGAGAGACAGGCAGACAGACAGACAGAGGCTGGGCTGAGAGACAGACAGACAGAGGCCGAGGTGAGAGACACACAGAGGCAGAGGTGAGAGACAGACATACAGACAGAGGTAGGTCTGAGAGACAGACAGAGAGAAAGTGGCTGGGCTGGCTGAGAGACAGACAGAGGCAGGGGTGAGAGACAGACAGAAAGAGGCTGGGCTAAGAGACAGACAGATAGAGGCCAGGGTGAGAGAAAGACAGACAGAGGCCGAGGAGAGAGACAAACAGAGGCCGCAGTGAGAGACAAACAGACAGACAGAGGCCAGGCTGAGAGACAGACAGAGGCAGGGGTGAAAGATAGACAGACAGACAGAGGCTGAGGTGAGAGACAGACAGAAAGACAGAGGCCAGGCTGAGAGACAGACAGACAGACAGACAGAGGCCAGACTGAGAGACAGACAGAGGCCGGGGTGAGAGACAGACAGACAGACAGAGGCTGAGGTGAGAGACAGAAAGAGGCCGAGGTGAGAGATAGACAGAGGCCAGACTGAGAGACAGACAGAGGCTGGGGTGAGAGACAGACATACAGACAGAGGCGGGGCTGAGAGACAGACAGACTGACAGTGGCTAGGCTGGCTGAGAGACAGACAGAGGCAGGGGTGAGAGACAGACAGAGGCCAGGCTGGCTGATAGAGAGACAGAGGCTGGGGTGAGAGACAGACAGATGCCAAGGTGAGAGACAGACAGACATGCAGAGGCTGGGCTGAGAGACAGACAGACAGACAGAGGCTAGGGTGAGAGACAGACAGACAGAGGCTGAGGTGAGAGATAGACGGAGGATGGGCTGAGAAACAGGCAGAGGCCAAGGTGAGAGACAGACAGACAGAGGCTGAGGTGAGAGACAGACAGAGGCCGGGCTGGCTCACAGACAGACAGAGGCAGGGTTGAGAGACAGACAGACAGACAGACAGAGGCTGGGCTGAGAGGCAGACAGACAGAGGCCGAGGTGAGAGACACACAGAGGCAGAGGTGAGAGACAGACATACAGACAGAGGTAGGGCTGAGAGACAGACAGAGAGAAAGTGGCTGGGCTGGCTAAGAGATAGACAGAGGCAGGGGTGAGAGATAGACAGACAGACAGAGGCTGAGGTGAGAGACAGACAGAAAGACAGAGGACAGGCTGAGAGACAGACAGAAAGACAGAGGCCAGGCTGAGAGACAGACAGAGGCCGGGGTGAGAGACAGACAGACAGACAGACAGACAGAGGCTGAGGTGAGAGACAGACAGAGGCCGAGGTGAGAGACAGACAGACAGAGGCCAGACTGAGAGACAGACAGAGGCTGGGGTGAGAGACAGACATACAGACAGAGGCGGGGCTGAGAGACAGACAGACTGACAGTGGCTGGGCTGGCTGAGAGACAGACAGACTGACAGTGGCTGTGTTGGCTGAGAGACAGACAGAGGCAGGGGTGAGAGACAGACAGAGGCCAGGCTGGCTTAGAGAGAGACAGAGGCTGGGGTGAGAGACAGACCAACAGAGGCCAAGGTGAGAGACAGACAGACAGACAGAGGCTGGGCTGAGAGACAGACAGACAGACAGAGGCTAGGGTGAGAGACAGACAGACAGACAGAGGCCGAGGTGAGAGACAGACAGAGGACGGGCTGAAAAACAGCAGAGACCAAAGTGAGAGACAGACAGAGGCTAAGGTGTGAGACAGGCAGACAGACAGAGGCCGGGCTGGCTCACAGACAGACAGAGGTTGGGTTGAGAGACAGACAGACAGACAGAGGCCAAGGTGAGAGACAGACAGAGGCCCGACTGAGAGACAGACAGAGGCCGGGGTGAGAGAAAGACAGACTGAAAATGGCTGGGCTGGCTGAGAGACAGACAGACTGACAGTGGCTGGGCTGGCTGAGAGACAGACAGAGGCAGGGGTGAGAGACAGATAGTTGCTGGGCTGGCTGAGAGAGAGAGGCTGGGGTGAGAGACAGACAGACAGAGGCCAAGGTGAGAGACAGACAGACAGGCAGAGGCTGGGCTGAGAGACAGACAGACAGACAGAGGCTAGGGTGAGAGACAGATAGACAGACAGAGGCCGAGGTGAGAGACAGACAGAGGCCGAGGTGAGAGACAGACAGACAGACAGACAGACAGAGGCTGGGCTGAGAGACAGACAGACAGAGGCGGAGGTGAGAGACACACAGAGGCAGAGGTGAGAGACAGACATACAGACAGAGGTAGGGCTGAGAGACAGACAGACAGAAAGTGGCTGGGCTGGCTGAGAGACAGACAGAGGCAGGGGTGAGAGACAGACAGATAGAGGCCAGGGTGAGAGAAAGACAGACAGAGGCCGAGGTGAGAGACAGACAGACAGACAGAGGCCAGGCTGAGAGACAGACAGAGGCAGGGGTGAAAGATAGACAGACAGACAGAGGCTGAGGTGAGAGACAGACAGACAGAGGTCAGGCTGAGAGACAGACAGACAGACAGAGGCCAGACTGAGAGACAGACAGAGGCTGGGGTGAGAGACAGACAGACAGACAGACAGACAGACAGACAGACAGAGGCTGAGGTAAGAGACAGACAGAGGCTGAGGTGAGAGACAGACAGACAGACAGGCCAGACTGAGAGACAGACAGAGGCTGGGGTGAGAGACACACATACAGACAGAGGCGGGGCTGAGATACAGACAGACTGACAGTGGCTGGGCTGGCTGAGTGACAGACAAACTGACAGTGGCTGTGTTGGCTGAGAGACAAACAGAGGCCAGGCTGGCTTAGAGAGAGACAGAGGCTGGGGTGAGAGACAGACAGACAGAGGCCAAGGTGAGAGACAGACAGACAGGCAGAGGCTGGGCTGATAGACAGACAGACAGAGGCTAGGGTGAGAGACAGACAGACAGACAGAGGCCGAGGTGAGAGACAGACAGAGGACGGGCTGAGAAACAGGCAGAGGCCAAGGTGAGAGACAGACAGACAGAGGCTGAGGTGAGAGACAGACAGACAGAGGCTGGGCTGGCTCACAGACAGACAGAGGCCTGGTTGAGAGACAGACAGACAGACAGAGGCCAAGGTGAAAGACAGACAGACAGACAGAGGCCGAGGTGAGAGACAGACAAACAGAGGCTGGGCTGAGAGAAAGATAGAGGCAGGGGTATGAGACAGACAGACAGAGGTAGAGGTGAGAGACAGGCAGACAGAAAGAGGCTGGGCTGGCTGAGAGACAGACAGAGGCCGGGCTGAGAGACAGACAGACAGAGGCTGAGGTGAGAGACAGACACACAGAGGCAGAGGTGAGAGTCAGACATACAGACAGAGGTGGGGCTGAGAGACAGACAGACAGAAAGTAGCTGTGCTGGCTGAAAGACAGATAGAGGAAGGGGTGAGAGACAGACAGACACAAAGAGGCCGGGCTGAGAGACAGACAGACAGAGGGCAAGGTGAGAGACAGACAGACAGAGACTGAGGTAAGAGACATTCAAACAGACAGAGGTGGGGCTGAGAGACAGACAGACAGAGGGCAGGGTGAGAGACAGACATACAGAGGCCGAGGTGAGAGACAGACACACAGAGGCAGAGGTGAGAGATAGACAAACAGAGGCTGGGGTGAGAGACAGACAGACAAACAGAGGCAGAGGTGAGAGACAGACACAGGCCGGGCTGAGAGACAGACAGACAGAGGGCAGGGTGAGAGACAGACAGACAGAGGCCGAGGTGAGAGACAGACACACAGAGGCAGAGGTGAGAGATAGACAAACAGAGGCTGGGGTGAGAGACAGACAGACAAACAGAGGCAGAGATGAGAGACAGACACAGGCCGGGCTGAGAGACAGACAGAGGCTGAGGTGAGAGACAGACACAGGCCGGGCTGAGAGACAGACAGACAGAGGCTGAGGTGAGAGATAGACAGACAGACAGAGGCTGAGGTGAGAGACAGACAGAGGCCAAGGTGAGAGACAGACAGACAGACATACAGAGGCCAGGCTGAGAGACAGAGGCAGGGGTGAGAGACAGACAGACAGAGGCTTAGGTGAGAGACAGACAGAGTCCAAGGTGATAGACAGACAGACAGACAGACAGAGGCCAGACTGAGAGACAGACAGAGGCCAGTGTGAGAGACAGACACGCAGAGGCAGAGGTGAAAGACAGACATAGAGAGGCGGAGCTGAGAGACAGACAGACAGAGGCTGGGCTGGCTGAGAGACAGACAGAGGCAGGGGTGAGAGACAGACATACAGACAAACAGAGGCTGGGGTGAGAGACAGACAGAGGCCGAGGTGAGAGACAGATAGAGCCTGGGCTGAGAGACAGACAGAAAGAGGCTGAGAGATAGAGGCCGAGGTGAGAGACCAACAGACAGACAGACAGAGGCAAGGCTGAGAGACAGACAGACAGGGAGAGGCCAGACTAAGAGACAGACAGACACAGGCCGAGGTGAGAGACAGACACACGGAGGCAGAGGTGAGAGACAGACATACAGACAGAGGTAGGGCTGAGAGACAGACAGAAAGTGGCTGGGCTGGCTGAGAGACAGACAGAGGCAGGGGCGAGAGACAGACAGACAGAGGCCAAGGTGAGAGACAGACAAACAAAGGCCGGGGAGAGAGTCAGACAGACAGAGTCTAAGGTGAGAAACAGACAGAGGCCAAGGTGAGAGACAGACAGACAGAGGCTGAGGTGAGAGACAGAGACACAGAGGCAGAGGTGAGAGACAGATATACAGACAGAGGTGGGGCTGAGAGACAGACAGACAGAAAGTGGCTGGGCTAGCTGAAAGACAGACAGAGGCAGGGGTGAGAGACAGACAGACAGAAAGAGGCTGAGGTGAGAGACAGACAGAGGCCAGGCTGAGAGACAGACAGACAGAGGCTGAGGTGAGAGACAGACACACAGAGGCAGAGGTGAGAGACAGATATACAGACAGAGGTGGGGCTGAGAGACAGACAGACAGAAAGTGGCTGGGCTGGCTGAAAGACAGACAGAGGCCGGGGTGAGAGACAGACACACAGAGGCAGAGGTGAGAGACAGAAATACAGATAGAGGTGGGGCTGAGAGACAGAAAGAGAGATAGTGGCTGGGCTGGCTGAGAGACATACAGAGGCAGAGGTGAGAGACAGACAGAGGCCGGGCTAGCTGAGAGACACACGGAGGCAGGGGTGAGGCACAGACAGGCAGAGGCCAAGGTGAGAGACAGACAGAAAGACAGACAGAGGCTGAGGTGAGAGACAGACAGATAGACAGAGGCCAGGCTGAGGGATAGACTCACAGAGGCTGAGGTGAGAGACAGACAGACAGACAGACAGAGGCTGGGCTGGCTGAGAGACAGACAGAGGCCAGGTGAGAGACAGACACACAGAGGCAGAGGTGAGAGACAGACATACAGACAGAGGTGGGGCTGAGAGGCAGATGGACAGACAGTGGCTGGGCTAGCTGAGAGACAGACAGAGGCAGGGATGAAAGACAGACATTGGTGGGCTTGCTGAGAGACAGACAGATGCCGGGGTGAGAGACAGACAGACAGAGGCTGGCCTGAGAGACAGACAGACAGACAGACAGCCTGCGTGAGAGACAGACATACAGACAGACAGAGGCCGAGGTGAGAGACAGACAGAGGCCAGGCTGAGAGACAGACAGAGTCCGGGGTCAGAGACACACAGACAGACAGACAGAGGCCGGCCTGAGAGACAGACAGACAGAGGCTGGTGTGAGAGACAGATAGACAGACAGAGACTGAGGTGAGAGATAGACAAACAGAGGCAAGGGTGAGAGACAGACAGACAGGCAGAGGCTAAGGTGAGAGACCGACAGAGAGAGCCCGGGCTGAGAGAAAGACAGAGGCAGGGGTGAGAGACAGACACACAGAGGCAGAGGTGAGAGACAGACAGACAGACAGACAGACAGAGGCTGAGGTGAGAGACAGACAGACAGAGGCCAGGCTGAGAAACAGACAGACAGACAGAGGCTGAGGTGAGAGAGAGACAGACAGACAGAGGCCAGGCTGAGAAACAGACAGACAGAGGCTGAGTTGAGAGACAGACAGACAGAGGCCGGGCTGGCTGAGAGACAGACAGAGGCTGAGGTGAGAGACAGACAGACAGAGGCCGAAGTGAGAGTCGGACAGAGGCCAGGGGCCATGGCCAGGAGTTGCAGCACCTGTCCATTATCCTCCAGGCCCCACCCACCCTGCTCTGACCTACCTCAGCTGACCTGATGGGACCTGCAAACATCTGCCCGCCAAGGAGGGTGACGTCACCACGTTAGGCCCGCCCACCCTTTGGGAGGGATGGACAGACAGACCGATGGTTGGAGAGCTGGCCTCAAGGCTGCTAGGAAGACACACAAACAGACGTCCAAGGTGAGACACAGAGACACAGGTGAGAGACAGAGAGACAGAGGCTTGGGTGAGAGACTGACAGGCAGGCTTGGATGAGAGACTGACAGACAAAAAGACAGAGGCTCACATGACAGACAGACGGACAGACAGAGACAGAGTTGACACACAGAGGCTGGGATGACAGACAGACAGAGACAGAGGTGAGAGACATATAGACAGAGGCTGGGTGAGAGACAGACAGATACAGACCGGGCTGAGAGACAGACAGACAGACAGACAGAGGCTGAGGTGAGAGACAGACACACAGAGGCAGAGGTGAGAGACAGACATACAGACAGAGGCAGGGCTGAGAGACAGTCAGACAGATAGGGGCTGGGCTGGCTGAGAGACAGACAGAGGCCGGGGTGAGAGACAGACATACAGACAGACAGAGGCTGGGCCGAGAGACAGACAGAGGCTGGGGTGAGAGACAGACATACAGACAGACAGAGGCTGGGCTGAGAGACAGACAGAGGCCGGGCTGAGAGACAGACAGAGGCTGAGGTGAGAGACAGACAGAGGCCAAGGTGAGAGACAGACAGAGGCCGAGGTGAGAGACAGACAAACAGAGGCCGGGCTGAGAGACAGACAGAGGCCGAGGTGAGAGACAGATAGAGGCTGGGCTGAGAGAAAGACAGACAGAGGCTGAGGTGAAAGATAGACAGACAGGCAGAGGCTGAGGTGAGAGACAGACAGAGGCCAAGGTGAGAGACAGACAGACAGACAGACAGAGGCAGGGCTGAGAGACAGAAATACAGAGGCTGAGGTGAGAGACTGACAGACAGACAGACAGACAGACAGAGGCAGGGCTGAGAGACAGACAGACAAAGGCCAGGCTGACAGACAGACAGAGGCTGAGGTGAGAGACAGACAGACAGAGGCTAGGCTGGCTGAGGGACAGACAGAGGCAGGGGTGACAGACAGACAGAGGCCGGGGTGGCTGACAGAGACAGAGGCTGGGGTGAGAGATAGACAGACAGAGGCCAAGGTGAGAGACAGACAGACAGACAGAGGCCGGGCTGACTGAGAAATAGACAAAGGCCGGTCTGAGAGACAGACAGACAGAGGCCAACGTGAGAGACAGACAAAGGCCAGGCTGAGAGAGAGACACACAGAGGCTGAGGTGAGAGACAGACAGAGACCGAGGTGAGAGACAGACAGACAGGCAGGCTGGGCTAAGACAGACAGTCAGATAGACCTACAGAGGCTGGGCTGAGAGACAGACAGAGGCTGAGGTGGGAGACAGACAGACAGAGGCCGACATGAGAGACAGACACACAGAGGCCGAGGTGAGAGACAGACATACAGACAGAGGCGGGGCTGAGAGCAGACAGACAGACAGAGGCCGGGCTGGCTGAGAGACAGACAGACAGAGGCCAAGGTGAGAGAGAGACAGAAGCTGGGCTGAGAGACTGACAGACAGACAGACAGACAGACAGAGGCCAGGGTGAGAGAGAGACAGAGAGGCCGAGGTGAGAGATGGATAAACAGAAGTCAGGGGGAGAGACAGACAGGCAGACAGAGATGAGAGAGAAGTGGGCACGGTGCCTTTTTTGCAGGCATGATAGGCTGGGAATATGACTAAGACTAGCCAGGCATGGTGGTGCACACGCCTTTAATCTGAGCACTCAGGAGACAGAGGTAGGAGGATCACCATGACTTTGAGGACACCGTGAGACTACAGAGTGAATTACAGTTCAGCCTGGGCTAGACAAAAACAAATATAGATATTTTTTGAGGTACTTCCTTGGGTTGAAGTTTTATTTATAAACTCCAAGTGAAAACTATATGGAAAGCCATGTGTGGTGGCACACATCTACCTTTAATCTCAGTCCATGGGAGGCAGACGTAGGAGGATCGCCATGAGTTCAAGGCCACCCTGAGACTACACAGTGAATTCCAGGTCAGCCTGTGCTAGAGTGAGACCCTATCTCAAACAAAAAAAAAATAAGAAGAAGAAGAAAGAAAGAAAAGAAAAGCCAGGCATGGTGGCACGCGCCTTTAATCCCAGCACTCGGGAGGCAGAGGTAGGAGGATTGCCATGAGTTCGAGGCCACCCTGAGACTACAGAGTGAATTCCAGGTCAGACAGAGCTAGAGTGAGAGCCTACCTTGAAACCCCCCCCCCAAAAAAAAAATTAAGAAAGAAAGAAAGAAAAGAAAAGCCAGTAAACCAGGTACAGCTATAGACCTGTGCATACTGCGAGACCTGTAGTCCACCCACCAATGGCCCAAATGTTCTCTAGACCCAGAGGGAATTCCTTTCAGGCTCTGGTCATCAGAAGAGTTGTGTGACACAGGAGACCTGAAAGTCAGGTTTGGCCCCTGCGGTAGGTTGAGCTGTAGGTGCTCAAAGGTTGTTGGTGATGTTCATCTTCTTTGAAGAGAAGTAAAACCTCACCTCTGTGCTACCTGTGGCTTCCACTCATTAGGCACCAAGGCAGAATTGGAGCACAAGCTCCTGCTTCCCCTGCGTGCTGCATCCTGACCCACCTGCTCCCCCTTTCTTCAGTACTCTGCAGCCCTAGCCCTGCTAGCTAAGGCCATGAAGAAAGAGATGGCTGGGGGGGGGAGGGGAAGGAAATATCATACTTTTTTGTATGTAAGTATAGAAGTTGTCAATAAAATAAAAAAGAAAGAGATGGCTACACTGGCATCCATCTGATGAGGCCCCAGCTCCCCAGCTCCTAAGGCATCTCTGGGATGGAACAACTAGAGGGAGGGGCCAGGTGGGCCACACTGGCAAGCAGCACTGGCTGTCCCCCACCAGGCCCAGGCTTCTCACATGATTCAGCTATTGAAGTTCTTGTCCAGCTTGGTCCTCTTAGTGCCTTCAACCGTATTGATGACCAACTATTGGACAGAAATAAGGAAACTGTGAGGGTTCAGAGTGTTGAGCAGAAAGAGAAGTAGGGGGCTGGAGAGGTTGTTTAGCAGTTACGGTGCTTGCCTGTGAAGCCTAAGGACCCCGGTTCAAGGCCTGATTCCCCAGGACCCACATAATCCAGATGCCCAAGGGGATGCATGCGTCTGGAGTTCATTTGCAGTGGCTGGAGGCCCTGGTGCGCCCACTCTCTCTCTCTCTTCCCCTCTCTGTCTCTAATAAAGGAATAATAGATAAAAAATAAAATCAGATAAGAAGAGATATAGAGGAGACTGGACAGATGGCTTAGCAATTAAGCGTTTACCTGTGACGCCTAAGGACCCCGGTTGAGGCTTGGTTCCCTAGGACTCATGTAAGCCAGATGCACAAGGGGTTCCATGCATCTGGAGTTTGTTTGCAGTGGCTGGTGGCCCTGGCACATCCGTTCTCTCTCTCTCTCTCTCTCTCTCTCTCTCTCTCTCTCTGACTCTCTGAAATAAATAAATTTTTGCCAGGCATGGTGGTGCACGCCTTTAATCCCAGCACTCAGGAGGCAGAGGTAGGAGGAGTCACCCCTGATGGCTCATCATTATACGTCCAAAAAAGGTGAAGAAAATTTTAAGTTAGAATCAAAATCATACAATGGTGTTGATAAGGCCAGGGTATGAAACGGTCTCTCAGACTCTTGGGGATCGTATGTAGAAAACTAGGGGGAGGGAAGGGAAGGACAAACTCTGACTTTGGTGATCTAGACACACAAGTGGTCTGGTCTGACCTTTTGTTCACTCTCCTTGCCATCCTATTTCCTGAGCCCCTTCCTTTGCACTTCTGGCCAGCAGAAGGAAATGGCTGAGCATCTTTGGGGACAGCCGAGCATGGACAGAAGTTCCTGATTATCTCTGGAAACGGCTGAAGATGGCCGACAGGTCCCGGGCGGACGGAAACTGCCGAGCGCCTTCGGGGACGGACGAGAGTGCAGGAAGATGCCCTGGAAGATCTGTTTATGTGTGCATGCAGTATGCGCTGCCTGTGTACACTGTGCGAGTCTGCATGACGTATGTGACAACTGTGTACACTGTGGAAGTCTGCAGGCAGTAGGTGCGAACTGTGTACATTGTGGGCGTGTGCCCGCAGTAGGCATCACCTGTCTGCATTACAGAAGTATGTGCCGATGGTCTACACTGTGGACTTGTGCATATAGTATGCGCTGACTGTGTACACTCTGGACACCTGCACACCATCTGCACTGGCTGTGTGCACCAACCGTGTGCAATGTAGGCATTTGCACACAGTATGCCCTGAGGGTGTACACCATGCATGTCTGCACGCAGTGTGTGCCTACTGTGTGTGCACCGTGGGCGAGTGCATGCATTCTGCACCAGCTGTGTGCACACTGGAGAAACGAAGGCAGGAAGCCAGCTCTGAGCACCTCTGAGCACCTCCAGGAGGCATGCAGTTGGCTCCACCTGCATACACTCGTGGTCACTCACTCACACAGGCCCAGGAGTGCATGACGTCACTGGAGGGGCATGGGGCGGGGCCACGGGAGTCAGCGCCTGTCCATCATCCTCCAGGTCCTGCCCCCCCCCTTGACTCTCATGGGCCATGGCGGGCAGGGGGCATAGCCACGGGAGGCAGAGCCTGTCTGTCATCCTTCACTCCCCGCCAACCGCACTCTGACTTAAATGGGCCTACCTTATGGGACCTGCAATCATCTGCCCGCCGGGGAGTGGGAGGGTGATGTCACCACGTTATGCCCTCTCACCCTTCAGGATGGATGGACAGATGGACAGATGGATGGATGGCTGGAGGCAATGCTGCTAGGAAGACACGCAGACAGATGCACCCAGTGAGACAAAGAGACACAGGTGAGAGACAGACAGAGGCTGTTGTGCCCATGCCAGCCCCCTCGCTCCTGGCAGCTGTCGACCAGCACAACCCGTAAAACCCACACATCATGGGTTTTGCCGACTGTCCCAGGCTTCTTCATCCCTCCCAGCCCAAGAGGTCCAGACTCACTGCACACTTGTCAAGTGAGTCAGAAGTGGGCCACGGTGCCTTTTCTGCAGGGACGATAGGCTGGGAATATGACTTACAGCTGGAAGGACTATAAACACGTCAGTTGGGGAGAAGCTGAAGCTGGCATCGAGGAAGTGGAACTGAGGATCAGGTGAAAAGCCACTAAGCCAAGCTGGGCGTGATGGCACACATGCCTTTAATCCCAGCACTCAGGAGACAGAGGTAGGAGGATCACCATGACTTCGAGGACACTGTGAGACTACAGAGTGAATTACAGGTTAGCTTGGGCTAGACAAAAACAAATATAGATATTTTTTGAGGTACTTCCTTGGGTTGAAGTTTTATTTATAAACTCCATATAGTGAAAACTATATGGAAAGCCATGTGTGGTGGCACACATCTACCTTTAATCTCAGCCCATGGGAGGCAGAGGTAGGAGGATTGCCATGAGTTCAAGGCAAACCTGAGACTACAGAGTGGATTCCAGGTCAGCCTGGGCTAGAGAGAGACCCTATCTCGAAAAACAAAAAGAAAGAAAGAAAGAAAGAAAGAAAGAAAGAAAGAAAGAAAAAAAGAAAAGAAAAGCCACTAGCCAAGCGTGGTGGCACATGCCTTTAATCCCAGCACTAGGGAGGCAGAGGTAGGAGGATCGCCATGAGTTTGAGGCCACCCTGAGACTACAGAGTGAATTCCAGGTCAGCCTGAGCTAGAGTGAGACAGAGAGAGGGAAGGGGGGGTGGAAATGGGCAAACCAGGTCCTCCAGCCACTGCAAATGAACTCCAGATGTGTGTGCCCCTTGAGCATCTGGCTTACGTATTTCGCTGGGTGAGGGGAGGGTGTTTGGTGTACATGCCAGCCTTCTACTGTCTCCTATGTACTGTTGGTTCTGCAGGTGGAGTTGCCCGGTACTCATTAGAAACCGCTAAGAAAAAAAATGTTTAATTTTACACAGATGACTTGTAGGATATTCACGTGGGAGAATGAATGCTCGGCTCTCCTGCCACTGCAAAGGGAACTAACTCCAGACACATGTGCCACGTCGTGTACCTGCTTTTACATGGTTAGTGGGGAATTGAACCCCACCTTTAAGTAACCATGGGATCAACCACCTCTATCTCCCCAGCCCATTCCTTCTCCTTTTCCTCCTCCTCCTCCTTTTTTAACCACTGCTGTGATTCTTCTAGTTGCCCTGCAGGTTGTTCTAATAAAACCGACATTTCTTTTTCTTTTTTTTTTTTTGAGATGAATTGAGACATAAGCATTATTTAGTCAACAATATTAAAAATACATGCATATACATAAATATAATTTGTATACACACATATACACACATGGATAAAGTTTAGTTCTGAGCTCGGAGAAAAACTTTTTTTAATTTTTAATTTATTTATATTATTCTGATTTTATATTCATAGTATTGGTTCCATTGTCCTCTTCCCTGTCCTCCCACTTTCAAAGGGACCCTCATCAATGGGGAATGTGGGTCGTGCATTGTGAGGTTAGTCAAGAGTTCTGGGGTGTTGGCCCCAGTCTCTGTGACTTGTGACTCTAACAATCTTTCCGCCCCCTCTTCCGCAAGTTTCCCTGAGCCACATTGGGGTCATTTTAGTTCTGCTTCAGTGATGAGGTTTTGGGAGCCTCTGTGTCTTTGGATATCTGGCTTAGTTGGAGTTGGATGTTCTCTGTGTTTATATCCTTCAGCCTTTTTCTGGTGTCGTGATCGCCATGAATGCTGAACTCTTGCCCTTCCCCTGCGTTGTTCTATGGTTTCAGCTGGGGCCCTGGTGAGGTGTGGTTAGCTGATCCTCCCTTCAGGTTCGTTGTCCACCTGAAAAAAGATAAGCAAATTCTCCAACGGAGAGAAAAGTTAGTACTAGGTAGAAGGGATGACCATCTATGTTTTGAAGGGAATTTTATATGCGTTGACTCTCTTTTAGCCCACATTTGGTGGTATCTTGCTCTTGGAGACTGAGCTTATTTTTTGTACCTGGTTTTGACTTATTTCTCAGTTCCAGCAATGAGTTGCATTCCAATGAGTGGATTTGTTAGCCAAATCAAGAGCAGTTGGTTACCCACCATGGCTATTTGCCACTACTGCACTTGTATGAGCATTACATCAAGGTGTTTCCTGCTGGGTATCTTAGACTGCAAGTTGTTTGGACCAATGTCGGACATTTCCCCCCATTTGCTCGTGTAGCACCCTTTGGTACTAGACTAGCTAACTGTCTGGGGACTGACCTTCTTCCAGATTCTGGCCAGGTCTCTCTGTGTTTGGTCTCACACACATATGCTATCTTCGACAGTAGGGTCTTACCATTAATCTTTGGTGGGTCACCTAGAACTCTGACAGAAGTCTGTCTTTTTTTGGGGGGGGGTAACCTTGTAGGTGTCTCGGATCAAGAGCTCATTGTGGAAAAACCGACATTTCTTCAAAGCAGAGCTTGCTTTGTGATGGACATGGTATGTTTCTTCTGTCTCTCCTATGGATATTTAGGTGAACACTCTTAAAGAAACAAGCACTCACAACGTGATGCCCACATATCAGAGTTCTTCACAATATGTTAGGAAGTGAAAAGAAAAAAAAAAGTCTCTTCCGTTCTCTCTCTTTCTTTCAAGTGGGAGTGTGGGAATGCATAGTGCCACCCACCACTCCCATCCTGTCACGAGTCTCTTGAGAGAGAGAGAAAGAGCCTTTACCTCCTACCCTGTCCTGTACCTCACTGATGCATTGCCTCTGCCTGCACTGCCCCCACCGCCCCTTCTTCCCATTCTTCACCGGGCAAGGGGATGGTGGTTGGGGTACATGCCAGCCTTGTCTGTGTCCCCTACATAATTTTCAGTTCCGCACCCTGGGTAGTTCGGTACCCCAGACACGATTTCTGTATCCAGTAGGGACTCCCCACAAACCACTAAAAAGCAGATAACGTGTAGGGTTTTCAACTGGGAGAATGAATGCGGGGGCATCCCACCACTACAAACGGATGATATTTTCATCTTTTTATATTGTTTCTATTGATGGAAGTTGTCAGTTAAAGAAGTCTTTTCCTCCCCTTTCCTTCCTCCTCCCTCCCTTCCTTCCTTCCTTCTTTCCTTCCTTCCATCCATCATGAGAGTGTAAGGGACTGAGGGGCTGGTTTCTGTTCTCTCAGGCTGTCTGACAGTTTCATTCATTGAATTCTATCTACTTTTGGTCTGGCAAGGTGGTTCAGCAGTTAGGGCACCTGCCAGCGGAGCCCAAGGACCTGGGTTTGAATCCCCAGTTCCCAATGCACAAAGCTGTGCCCTTGGTCCCTGGAAGGCCCTGGCATGCGATGGTCCCATTCTCTCTCTCTCACCAATAAATGGTGAAATGATAAAATGAACAAATAGATATACAAAATAAATCAATAAAACAACAAATAAATAATTATGATA
This sequence comes from Orientallactaga sibirica, assembly GCA_036365145.1. Lineage (NCBI taxonomy): Eukaryota > Metazoa > Chordata > Mammalia > Rodentia > Dipodidae > Orientallactaga > Orientallactaga sibirica. The sequence goes on along the minus strand of JAEOAD010002665.1, from coordinate 95,963 downwards.
AATGAATATAATGAATGAATAAGGATAAATATTAAACAAACAAATATAAATAATAAAAATAGCAGGGCATGGTGGTGCATGCCTTTAATCCCAGCCCTCGGGAGCCAGAGGTAGGAGGATCGCTGTGAGTTCGAGCCCACCCTGAAACTACAAAGTTAATTCCAGGTCAACCTGGGCCAGAGTGGTGAGACCCTACCTTGAAAACCAAAAAAAAAAAACAAAAAAAAAAAAAGAAAAACCAAAATAATAAAAATAAAAGAATAAATACATATGATAAATAAATATTATAAACAAATCAGTATAAATATTAAGTAAATGAATATTACCAATAAACAAGAAAAGCAATAAGTAAATATATATAAATAAATATAACAAACAAATAAGGGTGACGATTAAACAAATGAACATAAATGATAAATAAATTAATACATATAATATATAAAATAATAAATGAATATAATAAAAATTAGGATTAAATACTAAATAAATGAATATAAATAATAAACAAATATAATAAACAAATAAGGATAAATATTAAACACACAATTATAAATAATATATAAATACATGTTAATAATCAATTAAAAAATATAAATCAATGTATAAGTATAAGTATTAAATAAATTTCTATGAATAAGTCAACATAATAAGCAATAAATACTAAATCAATGAATATAAATAATAAGTAAATATAGAACAATAAATTAATATGATTAGTAAGTAAATGTAATAAAACAGTATGAATATTAAACAAGTGAATATAAATAATAAATAAAACAATAAATAAATATGATAAATTTGGATAAATATGAAAAATGAATACAAATAATAAATAAATAAAACAATAAATATGATTACTAAATAAGTATAATAAACAAAGCAGTATAAATATTAAATAAATGAATATAAAATAAAGAAGTTTAATAAACAAATACGGATAAATACTGAATAAATGAATGTAAATAATAAATAAATATCAATAATAAAGAAATAAAGACAATAATAAATAAATTTACATAGCAAATAAATCTAAATAATAATAAATAAATTTAAATAATAAATGAATAAATAAGTGTAATTTTTTGTTGTTGTTTGTGTTTTTTTTTTTTGAGATAGGGTCTCACTGCTCTGGCTCAGGCTGACCGGGAATTAACTCTGTAGTCATCTTATGGTGGCCTTGAACTTAGAGTGATCCTCTTACCTCTGACTCCCGAGTGCTGGGATTAAAGATGTTTGTCACCATGCCTGGAAGTAAGTGTAAATTATTAAAGGAAGAAATAAAGATAAAGAAATCTTAAAAGGCCATGTGGCTGGCATCCTGGCTCAAGGCCTGTCCAGTGCACAACCTCTCTGTGTGTCTAATAAGTAAATAAATGAAAATAAATATTTAAAAAATACTTTAGTTACTTATTGATTAGAGAGAGAGAAATAGAGAGGGACAGAGAGACGCAGAGAGACAGGAGTGAATGGACACGCCAGGGCCTTCAGCAGCTGCAAACGAACTCCAGATGCATGTGCCACATTGTGTATCTGCCTTATGTGGGTCCTGGAGAGTCGCACCTGGATCCTTAGGCTTCGCAGGCATGTCCCTTAACTGCTGAGCCATCTCTCCAGCCCGAGTTTATTTGTTTATTATTTTTATTATTATCATCATCATTATTATGATTACCATTGAGGTCGGGTGTGGCTCTAGTCCAGTCTGACCCGTAATCCATTCTATCGTCTCAGGCTGGCCTCAAACTCATGGCCATGACCCTCCTCCACCTTCTAAGCAAGTGGACTGTAATTTTCTTATTTTTTATTTTATTTATTCTATTATTTATATAATTTATATAAATTTTTATTTTAGTATTTATAATTTATCTTAATATTATTATTTTATTACTTTATTTTACCTTTTAATTTAATTTAATTAATTTTATTATTTATTTAACTTTCCATTTCATTATTTATTATTTTATTTTACTTTTTAATTTAATTTTATCATGTATTATTTTATTTTTATTATTGTTATTGTTATTATTATTAATACGGTTTTTTGAGGTCGATGTGGTGTAGGCCAGGCTGACCTAGAACCCACTGTGTGTTCTCAGGCTGTTCTTGAACTCGCGGCCCCGACCAAAGCCCAAGCAAAGGCAATACCACCTGCGACAAAAACAAGAGCTTGGTGTGGTAGTGCACGCCTTAAACCCAGCACTCAGGAGGCAGAGGTAGGAGGATCACCGTGAGTTTAAGACCACCCTGAGAAGACAGAGTGAATTCCAGGTCAGCCTGGACTAGGGTGAAACCCTACCTCAAAAAACCATAAATAAATAAATAAATAAATAAATAAATAAATAAATAATAAATAAACGAAGTTAAACATCTTTTCTCGGGTCCAACTCTTTGGCTCCAAGAAGAGGCACAGAAGGAGACCAGGTGGGGCTTTTGCCTTTTGACATGTCCCCCCTTAGATTTGAGGATGGTGGAGGGGTTGGGGCGGGCACATCAGGGAAGTTTGAAGCCCAGCTTGTGGGTATGAGGCCGCGTAGCTGGTGTGCATGCATGTGAAGGCAATGGCTTTCTTGCCTCTGTCACTGTAATGTGCTTGCTGCAGTGCAATTGCCCTGGGACAGGTGCAGAGACCCAAAGCATATCCTATCCTGGATGTATCCCCTGAGTGTCAGACATGTAGTGTGTGTGTGCCTGCACGCTTCCCAGGCTTTGGGAAGGCATGACCGGGACACGGGGACAAGCAGTCAAGTGTGTACCTTGGAAATTGCAGGAGGGGAACTGAGCAGACATCATTGCCGCTCTCAGTGTTTGGTCCTATGAAGGCAGGCCAGCTTCTTCTCAGTGAACCTGAAGCTGTCTGCTACACCCCCATTGTTGCCTGTCGGGAAAAATGGAGGAAAGTAGATCTGAGCACTAAAGACTACTTTCAGAACTACATAGCTAGAGATAGCTAAGTCATAGACAAGCCTTTTGCTATTAAGGACTGAAGAGCTTTACACGTTTAATGAATGCTTCCCAGGCTAAGAAGAGGAAGTCATCTTTCATGATTCTTCCAAAGCTCTTGGTTCCTAAGATTAAAGACCCTCTATGCCAGATGATTTTTCTGTTTTTGCAAACTCCTGTATTACCGTGTTGATATTAAAGTTACATAATGAATCCCAGTTGCCCTGTCATACATATGATTCTCTATTTTATTTTTATTTATTTATTGACTTGAGAGAGGGATAGAAAGAAATAGGCAGATAGAATGAGAGAAAGAGAATGGGCGTGCCAGGGCCTCCAGCCACTGCATATGAATTCCAGATGCATGCACCACCTTGTGCACCTGGTTTATGTGGGTCCTGGGTATTGAACCTGGGTCCTTTGGCTTTGCAGGTAAGGGCCTTCACTGCTAAACCATGTCATCTCCCCAGCTCTATGCATGCATTCTATTTAAAACAACAATCCAAATGAAGGAATATATTTAACTCGAATTAAATAATCAATACTAGTACATAGTGATTAATAATAAAACATTCCTCAAATTATATTACAAAGTGATGTTTGGAGAAGGCATTAATGGAAGTATATTGCTCTGTTTTCTTGGGAACAATGGGCACTATGAAAGGGAAGATTGTGGTAAGCCACCAATGAACCCCACCTGGTCAAGTTTTGCCTTGTCAATGTTTTTTGTTTATTTTTGTTTTTTTTTTGAAGTAGGGTCTCACGCTAGCTCAGGCAGACCTGGAATTCACAATGTAGTCTCAGGGTGGCCTCGAACACATTGCAATACTCCTACCTCTGCCTCCCGAGTGCTGGGATTAAAGGTGTGCACTACTACGCCCAGATGCCCTGTCAACTTTTTTTTTTAATTTTTATTGATTTTTAATCTTACATACCAAAAAAAACCCCACCTGATATTTCCCTCCCCTCCCCCATTCCACTTTAGAACTCCGGTCTCCATCATATCACCTCCCTTTCTCCATTAGTCTCTCTCCTAATTTGATGACATCATCTTTCTCTTCTATTTTGAGGGTCTTGCAAAGGTATTGCTAGGCACTGCAAGATCATGGATATCGAGGCCAATTTCTGTCTGGGCAGCTGCATAGTAAGAGGTCATATCCTTCCTTTGGCTCTTCCATTCTATCTGCCCCCTCTTCCGCAATGGTCCCTGAGCCACTGGAGGATGTGACAGAGGTGTTTCAGTGCTAGGCACTCCTCCATCCCTTCTTCTCAGCACTATGTTGCCTTTTGTGTCGTCCCAGTGGTCATCACCATCTGAAAAGAGAAGCTTCTCTAGCCAGAAGTGAGAATAGCGTTAATATGTGGACATGAACATTTAGTGTAGTGTCCCCAGGGCAGCTTGGTGGGAATAATATATACATTTAGTCAGACATGAGCAGGCTTATACCCCCAAGGCTCATGACCTCACCTACCATAGACTTTTACTTAGGTTTTTCAGTACCGGGTATGTATTCCCTCCCATAGAGAGGGCCTTCAGTCCAATTATGGAGCAGTTGGTTACCCCAAGAGTAGACACGCCACTATTGCACCCGTTCAGTCATTGGGCCTATCTGGCCAAGCTTGAATATTCAGCATCCACTATTTTCACTGTTGATGGCTTCTGTCTCCCATACGCTGCGTGCAGTGCAGCTTTTTCCAGCTTTCAGTTGGCTGGTCTACAGGGAGAAGGTTTTCTGCTCAGCACCAGCTTGCTTTCTCAGTGTCCTTGCCTCTCAGGCATGAGATGTCTTCAGCAATAGGGTCTTACTATCTTTTTCTCTAGGGAAACCAAGGGCTTTGGCAAAAGCCTTAATGTTTTGGAGGCTACCGGGACCTCCTTGGCCAACATCTCACTGGAAGGAGTTCCATCCCAGGTACTGAAAATTTTCTAGTAACAGTCTACATCTTCTAGACGTGACCTTAATCAAAAAAGTAGTTTTACATATGTCTTATTGATAATATCTTGAGTTTAGATTGTCCCTCCCCCTGCCCTTTTTGTATGCATTCTCTTCCCATGGCCTCACTTAGGCCATTCCCCTCCCTGTACTCAGTTCTTCTATTTATATATGTGTATTACCATACACTTAAGTCCTTCCCTTTCTTCCCTCCCTTATAGCCTTTTACCCGCTTACTGGTTTCTGGTACCTATTTTTGGTTCCAGTTCATACACAAGTCTATACATTGGTAGCTAGGATCCACATATGAGAGAGAACATGTGACGATTGGCTTTCTGAGCCTGGGTTACCTCACTAAGTATAATCCTTTCCAGATACATCCATTTCCCTGCAAATTTCATAATTTCATTTTTCTTTACTGCTGAATAGAACTCCATTGTGTAAATGTACCACAACTTTATTATCCACTCATCTGTGTACAGACATCTAGGCTGCTTCCATTTCCTAGCTATTGTGAATAGAGCAGCAATAAACATGGTTTTGCAAGTATCTGTAAGGAAGTGAGAAGAGTCCTCTGGATATATGCCTAGGAGTGGTATAGCTGGATCATATGGTAAATCTATTTCTAGCTGTCTCAAGAACCTTCACACTGATTTCCACAGTGGCTGGACCAGCTTACATTCACACCAACAGTGTAGAAGTGTTCCTGTTTTTCTGCATCCACGCCAACACTTATTGTCATTTATTTTCTTGATGGCAGCCATTCTGACAGGAGTGATATGGAATCTCAAAGTGGTTTTAATTTGCATTTCCCTGATGGCTAAGGATGTAGAACATTTTTTTAGATGTTTATATGCCATCTGTATTTCATCTTCCGTGAATTCTCTATTTAGTTCCGTAGCCCATTTTTTAACTGGGTTGTTTGAATTCTTGTTATTCTGTTTTTTGAGTTCTTTGTATATTCTGGATATTAATCCTCTGTCAGATGAATAACTGGCAAAGATTTTCTCCCATTCTGTAGGTTGTCTTTTGGCTCTATTCACAGTGTCCTTTGCTGTACAAAAGCTTTGTAATTTCATAAGGTCCCAGTGGTTGATTAGTGGTTTTATTCTCTGAGCAATTGGAGTTATATTCAGAAAGTCCTTGCCTATTCCAATATGTTGAAGAGTTTCCCCTACTTTTTCCTCTAGCATTTTCAGAGTTTCAGGTCTGATATTAAGGTCCCTGATCCATTTGGACTTGATTCTTGTGCAAGGCGAGAGACAAGGATCTATGTTTATCCTTTTACAAACAGATGTCCAATTTTCCCAGCACCACTTGTTAAAGAGGCTATCTTTTCTCCAATGAGTATTTTTGGCGTTTTTGTCAAAAATCAGGTAGCTGTAGCTGTCTGGATTAATATTTGGGTCTTCTATTCTGTTCCATTGATCTACCTGTCTGTCCTTGTGCCAGTACCATGCTGTTTTTGTTACTATGGCTTTGTAGTATAACTTAAAATCGGGTATGGTTATACCACCTGCCTGATTTTTGTTATGCAAAATTGTTTTGGCTATTTGAGGTTTTTTGTGTTTCCAGATGAATTTTAGTATTGTTTTTTCTATTTCTGTGAAGAATGCTATTGGGATTTTAATGGGGATCGCATTAAATGTATAGATTGCTTTTGGTAAGATTGACATTTTCACTATATTGATTCTTCCAATCCAGGAGCATGGAATGTCTTTCCATTTCCTTGTGTCTTCTGCAATTTGTCGCTCGAGTTTTTTATAGTTCTCATTGTAGAGATCCTTCACTTCCTTGGTTAAGTTTATTCCAAGGTATTTTATTTTTTTTGAGGCAATTGTGAATGGGAGAGATTCCCTGATTTCATCCTCTGCATGTTTGTTGTTAGTGTATAGAAAAGCTACTGATTTCTGTGTGTTTATTTTGTATCCTGCTACATTGCTAAAAGTGTTTATCAGCTCTAATAATTTGCTGGTAGAGTCTTTAGGATCTGTTATGTATAGAATCATATCATCTGCAAATAATGATAATTTGACCTCTTCCTTTCCGATTTGTATCCCCTTTATGAGTGCCTCTTGCCTTATTGCTATGGCTAAGACTTCCAATACTATATTAAATAATAGTGGGGAAAGTGGACACCCTTGTCTTGTTCCTGAATTTAAAGGAAAAGCTTCAAGATTTTCCCCATTAAGTAGTATGTTGGCTGTAGGTTTGTCATAAATAGCTTTTATTATGTTGAGATATGTACCTTCTATTCCAAGTTTCTGCAGTACTTTCACCGTGAAGGGGTGTTGGATTTTGTCAAATGCCTTTTCTGCATCTATTGAGATGACCATGTCATTTTTGTCCTTCAGACCTTTTATATGGTGTATTACATTTATGGATTTGCGTATGTTGAACCATCCCTGCATCTCTGGATAAAGCCTACTTGGTCAGGGTGAATAATCTTTCTGATATATTCTTGTATTCTGTTTGCCAGTATTTTGTTGAGAATTTTTGCATCTATGTTCATGAGGGAGATTGGTCTATAGTTTTCTTTTTTTGATCTGTCTTTGTCCGGTTTGGGTATCAGGGTGATGCTGGCTTCATAGAAGGATTTTGGTAGAATTCCTTCCTCTTCTATTTTATGGAAAAGTTTGAGAAGCATTGGTGTTAGAACTTCCAGGAATGTCTGGTAAAATTCAGTAGTGAATCCATCTTGGCCTGGGCTTTTTTTAATTGGGAGACTTTTTATGACTGCTTGGATCTCTGTGGTTGTTATAGGTCTATTTAAATGGTTTATCTCATCTTGATTTAATTTTGGTAGGTCATATTAGTCAAGGAAATCATCCATTTCTTTCAGGTTTTCAAACTTAGAGGCATATATATTCTTAAAGTATGTCCGTATGATTTTCTGAATTTCTTTGGTATCTGTTGTGATGTTGCCTTTTTCATCTCTAATTTTATCAATTTTTGTCTCTTCTCTCTTTCTTTTGGTCAGATTTGCTAAGGGTTTGTCAATCTTGTTAATCCTTTCAAAGAACCAACTCTTTGTTTCATTGATTTTTTTTTTGATTGTTTTTTTGGTTTCCATTTCATTAATTTCTGCCCTAACCTTTATTATTTCTTCCCGTCTACTGATTTTTGGTTTGCCTTGTTCTTCTCTTTCCAAGGCCTTAAGGTGAAGCATTAAATTGTTTAGTTGTGTACTCTCTAGTTTCTTAATATAGGCACTTAGAGCTATAAATTTCCCTCATATGACTGCCTTCATTGTGTCCCACAGGTTTTGGTATGTTGTATTCTCATCATCATTTGACTCTATGAATTTCTTGATTTCCTTCTTAATTTCTTCAATGACCCATGCGTCATTCAATAATGTACTGTTTAGTCTCCATGAATTTCTGTATGCTCTGTAGTTTTTCTTGTTGTTGATTTGCAGTTTAATCCCATTGTGGTCAGATAGCATACAAGGGATTATTTCAATTTTCCTGTATTTGTTGAGATTTGATTTGTGTCCTATCATATGGTCTATTTTAGAGAATGACCCATGTGCCACTGAGAAGAATGTATATTCTGCAGTATTTGGATGGAATATTCTGTATATATCTGTTAGGTCCATTTGTTCCATGATATCATTTAATGCAGTTGTCTCTCTGTTTATTTTTTGTTGGGTAGACCTGTCAAGTGATGAGAGCGGGGTATTGAAGTCACCCACTACTATTGTGTTAGGTGTTATCTCTGACCTTAAGTCAGATAGTGTTTGTTTGATGTAATTGGGGGCCCCCGTGTTGGGAGCATAAATGTTTAGCATTGTGATATCCTCCTGTTGGAGTGTTCCTTTAATCAGTATAAAGTGACCTGCTTTATCTCTCCTCACTAATGTTGGTTTGAAGTCTATCCTGTCAGAAATTAGGATAGCAACCCCTGCTTGTTTTCTAGGTCCATTTGCTTGATATATCTTTTTCCAGCCTTTCACCCTAAGAATCTTTCTATCTTTTAATCGGATGTGAGTTTCCTGAAGGCAACAGATGGTAGGATCCTGCTTTTTAATCCAGTCTGCAAGTCTATGTCTTTTGATTGGGGCATTGAGGCCATTGATATTAAGAGTTATTATTGAAAGATATGTATTTGTTCTGTCCATTTTTCTTGTTTTGTAGTTCTTCCTGGTTTTCTTTTTACTCACTTGTTCTAACTGTTGAGTATGATTTCTTTTTTCCTATTTCCTGCTGTGTGTGTTTTGCTTTTTCTTCAGCATGAATGATTCCTGCAAGTATTTTCTGTAGAGCTGGCTTAGTTGTCATAAATTCCTTTAGCCTGTCTTTGTTGTGGAATGTCCTTATTTCTCCATCAATTTGGATAGAAAGCTTTGCAGGATAAAGTAATCTTGGTTGACAGTTTTTATCTTTCAGAACTTGGAATACATCACTCCAGGCCCTCCTGGCTTTTAGGGTTTGTGTTGAGTAATCTGCTGTGACCCTGATGGGTTTCCCCTTAAATGTCATTTGCTTTTTCTCTCTAACTGCTTTCAGTATACTTTCTTTGGTTTGTGTATTTAGTAGTTTAATTATAACATGGCGAGAAGAGGTTCTTTCTAGGTTTTGTCTGTTTGGTGTTCTAAATGCTTCTTGTATCTGCATTGGCATTTCTTTCCCAATTTGGGGAAAATTTTCTTCTATGATTTTATGAAAAACACCTACTAAGCCTCTGGATTGAAATTCTTCCCCTTCTGCTATACCTTGAATTCTTATGTTTGATCTTTTCATAGTGTCCCTCATGTCTTGGAGTTCCCATTCATACCTTTCTATTAGCTTGTCTTTCTCTTTGTTGGACTGTGATAGATCTGCCACCTCGTCTTCTAGCTTGGATATTCTGTCCTCTCCTTCATCCATTCTACTAGTGAGACTTTCCACAGAGTTTTTATTTCACTGACTGTGTTCTTCAATGTTAAGATTTCAGCCTGGTTTTTCTTCAGTAGTTCTATTTCCTTGTTCATGTCCTCTAATGACCTTTTTATTTCATTAAACTGTTTCTCTGTAATCTCCTTCAACAGTTTGTTTTCTTCTCTAATTCCTTTGTTTTCTTCTCGGATTGCTTTCATTTCTTCTTTCATTTCTTTGAGCATAGATGTCATCATTCCCTTGAAATCTTTGTCAGGAATTTCATCTAAAACAGTCTCATTGTTGGACCTTTCTGATGGATTTGCAATTTTTGGTGGGATTGCATTGTCTTGATTCTTTGTGTTTCTTGTATTATAATGTAGTGACTTTTGCATCCTGGATTGCTTTGATGCTTAGGTTTCCTATTTATCCTCAGTGTTCTTAGGTGTTGTGATCCACCATTATATTATTTCAGGATATGAGTTTAAGGTGTCAAGTGTGGCACTTGTACTTAAGTAGAAGTACTCCTAGCTGTTGAGTTTGCTTGTTAAGCAAGTATTGTAGTGGACTGGTGGAACAATTTAGAGGCAAGTTCTAAACTTCAACAGAGCAAAATACACATTCAATTGACATGAACACATAGTATACAAGTGTGAGAATTGAGACAACCAGTCCTATAGGGTCAAAATCCCTAAGGGCATGTGATGGTCCACGCCCTTAGTCCTGTCAGCTTGGGAATCAGACCCTGTCCTCAATAATAACTGAAGCAAAAGATAAAGGCCCTTTAAATCTATAAGTAGTACAGATAGCAATATTCAACCCCTCACATTCAGCTTATTTGAGAATGGTAAAGCCACCCACAAATATGTAATACATACTCTGCCTTGACCTGGAAAGAGTGCTTAGCACTTCCAATGCAGGCCTTTGTTATCTTTTGGTGTGGCTTTTAAACTCACCAATGCTGGGTGCCCACCTCGTTACCTGAGCTGTGGAGCTTGGGTCAGGTAAGCTGGGGCCGGTGTTGACGATGTGGTTCAAATTTGCCACTGGTTGTTGTTAGATTCTACCAATACCTGGGGAACTGATGATTGGGGGATGGGTGAGTTCAGGAAGCCTGCAGCAACTCACAGTGTGTGTCTCTTTCAGTAGCTCTGCAGATTTTTCTGAGATGCTCTCTTACGAAGAGGGTAGATTGAAGCAAGTTCAAAGTCCTCCTTTGTAAAATCTAACAAGACGTACAATTTAGTAGGTTCATTTCATTTCTACTGTAGTTTGTTTAGAAATGAAACACCTTCATTGCTGTACACTGTGCTGTCAGAAATAGGCTAGTTCAGTTCTTGGAATGAGTTGCTTTCTTACGAAGAGGGTAGATTGCAGCAAGTTGATAGATTTGTCACATTTACAATCTAACACCTTGGACAGTTTAGTGGGTTCGATTCATTTCTAATGTACTTTGGATAGAAAAGGAAGATCTTCATTGCTGAATGCTGTACTATATGAAATAGGCTACTTCAGTTCTTGGAATGAGTTGCTCTCTTACGAAGAGCGTACATTGTAGCAAGTTCAAACTTTCTGCGTTTGTACAATCTAACAAGTTGTAAAATTTAGTGGATTCTTTTCATTTCTAATGTAGTTTGTTTGGAAAAGACATACCTTCACTGATGAATGCAGTACTGTATGAAATAGACCAGTTCAGTTCTTGGAATGAGTTGCTTTCTTACGAAGATGGTAGATTGCAGCACTTTCAAAGTTTCCTCGTTTGTCCAAACTAACAAGATGTACAATTTAGTATGTTCATTTCATTTCTAATTTACTTAGGTTAGAAAAGAAACACCTTCATTGCTGAACGCTGTACTGTGTTAAATAGGCTAGTTCAGTTCTTGGAATGAGTTGCTCTCTTAAGAAGAGGGTAGATTTCAACAAGTTGAAACTTTCCTCGTTGGTACAATGTATCTAGTTGTACAATTTAATAGGTTCGTTTCCTTTCTAATCAAGTTTAGTTTAAAAATAAATACCTTCATTCCTAAACTCTGTACATTATGAAATAGGGTAGTTTAGTTCTTGGAATAAGTTGCTCTCTTACAAAGAGGGTAGATTGCAGAAAGTTCAAACTTTCCACGTTTGTAAAATCTAACAAGTTGTACAATTTAGTCATTTCATTTCACTTCTAATGTAGTATGGTTAGAAAATAAACACCTTTATTTCTGAACGCTGTACTGTATAAAATAAGCTAGTTCAGTTCCTGGAATGAGTTGCTTTTTTATGAAGAGTGTAGATTACAGCAAGTACAAAGATTTGTCACTTGTACATTCTAACAATTTGTACAATGTAGTAAGTTCAATTCATTTCTCATGTACTGTGGTAAGAAAAGTAAGACCTTCTTTGCTGAATGCTGTGAATGAAATAGGATACTTTATGTCGTGGCATGAGTTGCTGTCTTGCGAAGAGCATAGATTGCAGCAAATTCAAACTTTCCTGGTTTGTACAATCTAACAAGTTGTAAAATTTAGTAGGTTCATTTCATTTCTAATGTAGTTTGATTACAAAAGAAACACCTTTTGAATGCATTTCAAATATGTTCAGTTCTTGAATGAGTTGCTTTCTCACATAGACAAAAGCAACAAGTTCAAACTTTTTCATTTGTAAAATCTAACAAGTTGTAATTAATAGGTTCATTTCATTTCTATTATAGTTTTGTTAGAAAGAGAGTTTCATTTCTGAATTAGGTAGTTCAGTTCTTGGAATTAGTTGCTTTCAAAGAGAGTAGATTGCAGCAATTTCAAAGTTTCCTCCTTTGTACAATCTAACAAGTTGTACAATTTAGTAGGTTCATTTCATTTCTAATGTAGTTTTCTTTGGAAAAGAAACACCTTATTGCTGAAAAACTGAAACACCAGTTCTTCAATTGTTCTGAATGCTGTTAGTCCTTTGTACAATCTAAAAAGTGTATGATTTCAAATATGTTTGTTTAGTTCATTGTTCAGTTGGAATGAGTTGTTTTTCTTGGGAAGAGGGTAGATTGCAGCAATTTCAAACTTTTCCTCATTTGTACAATCTAACAAGTTGTACAATTTAGTAGGTTCATTTCATTTCTAATGTAGTTTGGTTAGAAAACAAAGTCCTTCATTCTGAACGCTGTACTGTATTTCTCTTCTTGGAATGAGTTGCTCTCTTTAAAGAGGGTAGATTGCAGCAAATTCAAACTTTCCCCGTTTGTACAATCTAACAAGTTATAAAATTTAAAAGGTTCGTTTCATTTGTAATGTAGTTTGTTTAAAAAAAAACACCTTAATTGCTGAATGCTCTACTGTATGAAATCAGTTCAGTTCTTGGAATGAGTTGCTTTCTTACGAAGAGGGTAGATTGCAGCAAGTTCAAACTTTTCTCATTTATCAAACTAACAAGATGTACAATTTGTAGGTTCATTTCATTTCTAATGTAGTTTGGTTAGAAAAGAAACACCTTCATTGCTGAACACTGTACTGTATGAAATAGGCTAGTTCAGTTCTTGAATGAGTTGCTCTCTTAAGAAGAGTGTAGATTGCAGCAAGTTCAAAGATTCCTCATTTGTACAATCTAACAAGTTGTACAATTTAGTAGGTTTCGTTTCATTTCTAATGTAGTTTAGTTTAAAATAAAGACCTTCATTGCTGAACCCTGTACTGTATGAAATAGGATAGTTTTTCTTGGAATGAGTTGCTCTCTTCCAAAGAGGGTAGATTGCAGCAAGTTCAAACTTTCCATTTGTACAATCTAACAAGTTGTACAATTTAGTAGGTTCATTTCATTTCTAATGTAGTTTGGTTAGAAAAAGAAACACCTTCATTGCTGAACGCTGTACTGTATGAAATAGGGCTAGTTCAGTTCTTGGAATGAGTTGCTTTCTTATTTAGATTGCAGCAAGTTCAAACTTTGTCACGTTTGTAAATCTAACAAGTTGTACAATTTAGTAGGTTCATTTCATTTCTCATGTACTTTGTTTAGAAAAGAAGACCTTCATTGCTGAACGCTGTACAATGAAATGGATACTTTACAATTTGCAGTCTTGGAGTGAAGAAGAGGGTAGATTGCAGCAAGTTCAAACTTTCCTCATTTTGTACAATCTAACAAGTTGTACAATTTAGTAGGTTCATTTTCATTTCTAATGTAGTTTGATTAGAAAAGAAACACCTTCATTGCTGAATGCTGTACTGTATGAAATAGGCTAGTTCAGTTCTTGAAATGAGTTGCTTTCTTTGAAGAGGTAGATTGCAGCAAGTTCAAACTTTCCATTAAAATCTAACAAGTTGTACAATTTAATAGGTTCATTTCATTTCTAATGTAGTTTTTTAGAAAAGAAAGACCTTCATTGCTGAACATGGTACTGTATGAAATAGGCTAGTTCAGTTCTTGGAATGAGTTGCTTTCTTACGAAGAGAGTAGATTGCAGCAAGTTCAAAATTTCCTCCTTTGTACAATCTAACAAGTTGTACAATTTAGTAGGTTCATTTCATTTCTAATGTAGTTTTGTTACAAAGAAACACCTTCATTGCTGAACGCTGTACTGTATGAAATAGGCTAGTTCAGTTCTTGGAATGAGTTGCTTTTTACAAAGAGAGTACATTGCAGCAAGTTCAAAAATTAACTCCTTTGTACAATCTAAAAAGATGTACAATTTAGAAGGTTCATTTCATTTCTAATATAGTTTGTTAGAAAAACAAAGACCTTCATTGCTGAACCCTGTACTATATGAAATAGGTTAGTTCAGTTCTTGGAATGAGTTGTTTTCTTGGGAAGAGAGTAGACTGCAGCAATTTCAAAGTTTCCTCATTCGTACAATCTAACAAGTTGTACAATTTTGTAGGTTCGTTTCATTTCTAATGTAGTTTGGTTAGAAAACAAAGTCCTTCATTGCTGAACGCTGTACTGTATGAAATAGCCTAGTTCTGTTCTTGGAATGAGTTGCTCTCTTACGAAGAGGGTAGATTGCAGCAAATTCAAACTTTCCCCATTTGTACAATCTAACAAGTTATACAATTTATTAGGTTCGTTTCATTTGTAATGTAGTTTGGTTAAAAAAAAAACACCTTACTTGCAGAACGCTCTACTGTATGAAAAAGGCTAGTTCAGTTCTTGGAATGACTTGCTTTCTTACGAAGAGGTTAGATTGCAGCAAGTTCAAACTTTTCTCGTTTATACAATCTAACAAGATGTACTATTTTGTAGGTTCATTTCATTTCTACTGTAGTTTAGTTAGAAAAGAAACACCTTCATTGTTGAACACTGTACTGTATGAAATGGGGTATGTCAGTTCTGAGAATGAGTTGCTCTCTTACGAAGAGTGTAGATTGCAGCAAGTTCAAAGATTCCTCAGTTGTACAATCTAAGAAGTTGTACAATTTAGCAGGTTCGATTCATTTCTAATGTACTTTGTTTAGAAAACACAGACCTTCATTGCTGAACCCTGCACTGTATGAAATAGTCTAGTTCAGTCTTCGAAGTAGTTGCTATCTTCCAAAGAGGGTAGACTGCAGCAAGTTCAAACTTTCCAAGTTTCTACAATCTAACAAGTTGCACAATCTAGTAGGTTCATTTCATTTGTAAAGTAGGGTGGTTAGAAAAGAAAAATCTTCATTGCTGAACGCTGGACTGTATGAAATAGGCTTGTTCAGATCTTGGAATGAGTTGCTTTCTTACGAAGACATTAGATTGCTGCAAGTTCAAACTTTCCACGTTTGTAAAATCTTATAAGGTGCACAATTTGGTAGGTTCATTTCATTTCTAATGCAGTTTGTTTAGAACAGAAACACCTTCATTGCTGAACGCAGTACAATATGAAATAGGCTAGTTCAGTTCTTGGAATGAGTTGCTTTCTTACGAAGAGGGTATATTGCAGCAAGTTCAAACTTTCTTCGTTTTTAAAATGTAACAAGTTGTACAATTTAGTAGTTTCGTTTCATTTCTAATGTAGTTTTGTTAGGAAAGAAACACCTTCATTGCTGAAAGCTGTACTGTATGAAATAGGCTAGTTCAGTTCTTGGAATGAGTTGCTTTTTTATGAAGAGGGTCTATTGAAGCAAGTTCAAAAATTCCTCATTTGTTCAATCTAACAAGATGTATAATTTTGTGGGTTCATTTTATTTCTAATGTACTTTGGTTAGAAAAGGAAGACCTCCATTGCTCAATGCTGTACTCTATGAAGTAGGCTTGTTCAGTTCTTGGAATGAGTTGCTCTCTTACGAAAAGTGCAGGTTGCAGCAAGTTCAAAATTTCTCTTTTGTACAATCTAACAACTTGTACAATTCAGTAGGTTCATTTCATTTCTAATGTAGTTTAGTTACAAAAGAAACACCTTCCCTTCTGAACGCTGTACTGTATGAAATAGGCTAGTTCAGTTCTTGGAATGAGTTGCTTTCTTACGAAGAGGGTAGATTGCAGCTAGTTGAAACATTCCTAGTTTGTACAATCTAACAAGTTGTACAATTTAGTAGGTTTGTTTCATTTCTAATGTCCTTTTCTTAGAGAAGATACACCTTTGTTGCTGAATGCTATACTGAATGAAATAGGCTAGTTCAGTTCTTGGAATGAGGTGCTTTCCTACGAAATAGGTTGAGTGCCGGAAGTTCAAACGTTCCTAGTTTTTGTAATCTAAGAAGTTGTAGAAATTAGTAGATTCGCCTCATTTCTACAGTAGTTTGTTGAGAAAACAAACATCTTCACTGCCGAACACTGTACTGTGTGAAATAGGCTAGTTTTGTTCTGGAATGAGTTGCTTTCCTACGAACAAGGTTGAGTGCAGCAAGTTCAAACTTGCCTAGTTCGTGTAATCTAACAAGATTTACAACTTTGTAGATTCGTTTCATTTCTAAAGCATTTTGTTCAGAAAACAAATGCCTTCATTTCCGAACAGAGTACTCTGTGAATTAAGCTAGTTCGGATCGTGGCATGAGTTGCTTTCCTACAAATAATGTTGAGTGCCGCAAGTTCAAACTTTCCTAGTTTGTGTAATCTAACAAAATGTAGAACTTAGTAGATTCGCCTCATTTCTAAAGTAGTTTGTTTAGAAAACAAACATCTTCATTGCCGAACACTATGCTCTGTGAAATGAGCTAGTTCTGTTCTCGGAATGATTTGCTTTCCTACAAAAAAGGTTGAGTGCAACAAGTTCAAACTTTACTTGTTTGTGTAACCTAACAAGATCTACAATTTAGTAGATTCGTTTCATTTCTAAAGCAGTTTGGTCAGAAAGCAAACACCTTCATTTCCAAACACGGTAGTGTGTGAATTAGCTACTTCTGTTCTCGGAATGAGTTGCTTTCCTACAAATAATGTTCACTGCAGCAAGTTCAAACTTTCCTAGATTGTGTAATCTAAGAAGATGTATAACTTAGTAGATTCGCCACATTTCTATAGTAGTTTGTGGGAAAAGAAACATCTTCACTGCCGAACACTGTATTGTGTGAAATAAGCAAGTTCTGTCCTCGGAATGAGTTGCTTTTCTACGAACAAGGTTGACTGCAGCAAGTTCAAACTTTCCTAGTTTGTGTAATCTAAGAAGATGTAGAACTTCATAGATTCGCCTCATTTCTAAAATTGTTTGTTGAGAAAACAAACATCTTCACTGCTGAACACCGTACTGTGTGAAATAAGCTAGTTTTGTTCTCAGAATGAGTTGCTTTCCTACGAACAAGTTTGAGCACAGCAAGTTCAAACTTTCCGAGTTGGTGTATCTAACAAGATGTACAACTTATTAGCTTCGTTTCATTTTTAAAGCAGTTTACTTAGAAAACAAACACCTTCATTTCCAAACACTGTACTGTGGGAATTAAGCTAGTTCGGATCATGGAATGAGTTGCTTTCCTACAAATAATGTTGAGTGCATCAAGTTCAAACTTTCATAGTTTGTGTAATTTAAGATGATGTATAACTTAGTAGATTCACCTCATTTCTACAGTAGTTTGTTTAGAAAACAAACCTCTTCATTGCTGAACTCTGTGCTCTGTGAAATATGCTAGTTCTGTTCTCGGAATGATTTGCTTTCCTACAAAGAAGGCTGAGCGCAGCAAGTTAAATCTTTCCTTGTTTGTGTAATATAACAACATCTACAACTTAGTAGATTTGTTTCATTTCTCAAGCAGTTTGGTCAGAAAACAAACACCTTCATTTCCGAACATGGTAGTGTGTGAATTAAGCTACTTCTCTTCTCAGAATGAGTTGCTTTCCTACAAATAATGTTGACTGCAGCAAGTTCAAACTTTCCTAGTTTGTGTAATCTAAGAAGATGTAGAACTTAGTAGATTCGCCTCATTTCTAAAGTAGGTTGTTGAGAAAACAAACATCTTCACTGCCGAACACTGTACTGTGTGAAATAAGCTAGTTTTCTTCTTGGAATGAGTTGCTTTCCTACGAACAAGGTTTAGTCCAGCAAGTTCAAACTTTCCTAGTTGGTGTAATCTAACAAGATGTACAACTTAGTAGCTTCATTTCATTTCTAAAGCAGTTTGTTTAGAAAACAAACACTTTCATTTCCAAGCACTGTACTGTGTGAGTTAAGCTAGTTCGGATCATGGAATGAGTTGCTTTCCTACAAATAATGTTGAGTGCAGCAAGTTCAAATTTTCCTAGTTTGTGTAATTTTAGATGATGTAGAACTTAGTAGATTCACCTCATTTCTAAAACAGTTTGCTTAGAAAACAAACATCTTGATTGCCGAACACTGTGCTCTGTGAAATAAGCTAGTTCTGTTCTCGGAATCATTTGCTTTCCTAAAAAGAAGGTTGAGCACAGCAACTTCAATCTTTCCTTGTTTGTGCAATCTAACAAGATCTACAACTTAGTAGATTAGTTTCATTTCTAAAGCAGTTTGGTCAGAAAACAAACACCTTCATTTCCGAGCATGGTACTGTGTGAATTAACGTAGTTCTTTTATCGGAATAAGTAGCTTTCCGACAAATAATGTTGAGTGCAGCAAGTTAAAACTTTCCTAGTTTGTGTAATCTCAGAAGATGTACAACGTAGTAGATTCGCCTCAATTCTAAAATAGTTTGTTGAGAAATCAAACATCTTCACTGCCAAACACTGTACTATGAAATAAGCTACTTCTGTTCTCGGAATGATTTGCTTTTTTATGAAAAAAGTTGAGTGCAGCAAGGTCAAACATTCCTAGTTTGTGTAATCTAAGAAGTTGTAGAACTTAGTAGATTCGCCTCATTTCTAAAGTTGTTTGTTGAGAAAACAAATATCTTCACTGCTGAACAGTGTACTGTGTGAAATAAGCTAGTTTTGTTCTCAGAATGAGTTGCTTTCCTACGAACAAGTTTGAGTGCAGCAAGTTCAACCCTTCCTAGTTGGTGTAATCTAACAAGATCTACAACTTAGTAGATTCGTTTCATTTCTAAAGCAGTTTGTTCAGAAAACAAACACCTTCATTTCTGAACACTGTACTGTGTGAATTAAGCTAGTTCTGATCATGGAATGAGTTGCTTTCCTACAAATAATGTTGAGTGCAGCAAGTTCAAACTTTCCTAGTTTGTGTAATGTAAGAAGATGTAGAACTTAGGAGATTTGCCTCATTTCTAAAGTAGTTTGTTTATAAAACAAACATCTTCATTGCCAAACACTGTGCTCTGTGAAATAAGCTAGTTCTGTTCTCGGAATGATTTGCTTTCCTAAAAAAGAAGGTTATGAGCATAAAGTTCAATCTTTCTTTGTTTGTGTAATCTAAAAAGATCTACAACTTAGGGGATTCGTTTCATTTGTAAAGCAGTTTGGTCAGAAAAGAAACATCTTCATTGCCAAACACTGTACTGTGTGAATTAAGCTAGTTCTGTTATCGGATTGAGTAGCTTTCCGACAAATAATGTTGAGTGCAGCAAGTTAAAACTTTCCTAGTTTGTGTAATCTAACAAGATGTAGAACTTAGTAGATTCACCTCATTTCTAAAATAGTTTGTTTAGAAAACAAACATCTTCACTGCCCAACACTGTACTGTCTGAAATAAGCTGGGTCTGTTCTCGGAATGAGTTGCTTTCCTACGAAGCAGGTTGATTGCAGGAAGTTCAAAGTTTCCTAGTTGGTGTAATCTAACAAGATGTACAATTTAGTAGATTCATTTCCTTTCTAAAGCAGTTTGGTCAGAAAACAAACACCTTCATTTCTGAACACTGTATTGTGTGAATTCAGCTAGTTCTGTTCTCGGAATGATTTGCTTTCCTACAAAGAAGGTTGAGCGCAGCAAGTTCAATCTTTCCTTGTTTGTGTAATCTAACAAGTTCTACAACTTAATAGACTCGTTTCATTTCTAACGCAGTTTGGCCAGAAAACAAACACCTTCATTTCCGAACATTGTACTGTGTGAATTAAGCTACTTCGGATCATGGAATGAGTTGCTTTCCTACAAATATTGTTCAGTGCAGCAAGTTCAAAATTTCCTAGTTTGTGTAATCTAAGAAAATGTAGACCTTAGTAGATTCACCTCATTTCTAAAGAATTTTGTTGAGAAAACAAACATCTTCACTGCCGAACACTGTACTGTGTGAAATAAGCTAGTTCTGTTCTCGGAATGAGTTGTTTTCCTACGATCAAGGTTGAGTGCAGCAAGTTCAAAGTTTCCTAGTTTGTGTAACCTAAGAAGTTGTAGAACTTAGTAGATTCGCCTCATTTCTAAAGTAGTTTGTTGAGCAAACAAACATCTTCGCTGCCAAACACTGTACTGTGTGAAATAAGCTAGTTTTGTTCTCAGAAATAGTTGCTGTCCTATGAAGAAGGTTGAGTGCAGCAAGTTCAGACCTTCCTAGTTGGTGTAATCTAACAAGATGTACAACTTAGTAGATTCGTTTCATTTCTAAAGCAGTTTGTTCAGAAAACAAACACCTTCATTTCCGAACACTGTACTGTGTGAACTAAGCTAGTTCGGATCATGGAATGAGTTGCTTTCCTACAAATAATGTTGAGTGAAGCAATTTAAAACTTTCCTAGTTTGTGTAATCCAAGAAGATGTAGAACTTAGTAGATTCACCTCATTTCTAAAGCAGTTTGTTGAGAAAACAAACATCTTCCCTGCTGAACAGTGTACTGTGTGAAATATGCAAGTTCTGTCCTCGGAATGAGTTGCTTTCCTATGAACAAGGTTGAGTGCAGCAAGTTCCAATGTTCCTAGTTGGTGTAATCTAATAAGATGTACAACTTAGTACATTCGTTTCATTTCTAAAGCAGTTTGTTCAGAAAACAAACACTTTCATTTCCGAACACTGTACTTTGTGATTTAAGGTAGTTCAGATCATGGAATGAGTTGCTTTCCTACAAATAATGTTGAATGCACCAAGTTAAAACTTTCCTACCTTGTGTATTCTAAGAAGATGTAGAACTTAGTAGATTCACCTCATTTCTAAAGTAGTTTGTTGAGAAAAGAAACATCTTCATTGCCGAACACTGCCCTATGTGAAATAAGCTAGTTCTGTTCTTGGAATGATTTGCTTTCCTACAAAGAAGATTGAGCGCAGCAAGTTCAATCTTTCCTTGTTTGTGTAATCTAACAAGATCTACAACTTAGTAGATTCGTTTCATTTCTAAAGCAGTTTTGTCAGAAAAAAAACACCTTCATTTCCGAACACTATACTGGGTGAATTAAGCTAGTTCGGATCATGGAATGAGTTGCTTTCCTACAAATAATGTTGAGTGCAGCAAGTTCAAACTTTCCTAGTTTGCGTAATTTAAGAAGATGTAGAACTTAGTAGATTCGCCTCATTTCTAAAGTCGTTTGTTTAGAAAACAAATATTTTCATTGGCAAACACTGGGCTATGTGAAATACGCTATTTCTGTTCTCAGAATGATTTGCTTTCCTACGAACAAGGTTGTGTGCAGCAAGTTCAAACTTTCCTAGTTTGTGTAATCTCAGAAGATGTAGAAATTAGTAGGTTCACCTCATTTCTAAAGTAGTTTGTTGAGAAAAGAAACATCTTCATTGCCGAACACTGTGCTCTGTGAAATAAGCTAGTTCTGTTCTCGGAATTATTTGCTTTCCTACAAAGAAGGTTGAGCGCAGCAAGTTCAATCTTTCCTTGTTTTTGTATTCTAAGAAGATCTACAACTTAGTAGATTTGTTTCATTTCTAAAGCAGTTTCATCAGAAAACAAACACCTTCAGTTCCGAACACTATATTGTGTGAATTAAGCTAGTTCGGATCATGGAATGAATTGCTTTCCTACAAATAATGTTGAGTGCAGCAAGTTCAAACTTTCCTAGTTTGCGTAATCTAAAAAGTTTTAGACCGTAGTAGATTCACCTCATTTCTAAAGTAGTTTGTTGAGAAAACAAACATCTTCACTGCCGAACACTGTACTGTATGAAATAAGCTTGTTTTGTTCTCGGAATGAGTTGCTTTCCTACGAACAAGGTTGAGTGCAGCAAGTTCAAACTTTCCTAGTTGGTATAATCTAATAAGATGTACAACTTAGTAGATTCATTTCATTTCTATAGTAGTTTGCTCAGAAAACAAACACCTTCATTCCCGAACACTATACTTGGTGAATTAAGGTAGTGGGGATCATAGAATGAGTTGCTTTCCTACAAATAATGTTGAGTGCAGCCAGTTAAAACTTTCCTAGTTTGTGTAATCTAACAAGATGTAGAACGTAGTAGATTCGCCTCATTTCTAAAGTAGTTTGTTGAGAAAACAAACATCTTCATTGCCAAACACTGTGCTCTGTGAAATAAGCTAGTTCTGTTCTCGGAATAATTGCTTTCCTACAAAGAAGGTTGAGCACAACAGGTTCAATATTTCCTTGTTTGTGTTATCTAACAAGATCTACAACTTAGTAGATTCATTTCATTTCTAAGGCAGTTTCGTCTGAAAACAAGTATCTTCATTGCCAAACAATGGGCTACGTGACATAAGCTATTTCTGTTCTCAAATGAGTTGCTTTCCTACGAAGAAGGTTTAGTGCAGCAAGTTCAAAATTTCCTAGTTTGTGTAATCTAAGAAGATGTAGAACTTAGTAGATTCACCTCATTCCTAAGTAGTTTGTTGAGAAAACAAACATCTTCACTGCCGAAAACTGTACTGTGTGAAATAAGCTAGTTCTGTTCTCGGAGTGAGTTACTTTCCTACGAACAAGGTTGAGTGCAGCAAGTTCAAACTTTTCTAGTTTGTGTAATCTAAGAAGTTGTAGAACTTAGTAGATTCTGCTCATTTCTAAAGTAGTTTGTTCAGAAAACAAACATCTTCACTGCCAAACACTGTACTCTGTGAAATAAGCAAGTTCTGTTCTCCTAATGAGTTGCTTTCCTACGAACAAGGTTGTGTGCAGCAAGTTAAAACTTTCCTAGTTTGTGTAGTCTAACAAAATGTAGAACTTAGTTGATTCCCATCATTTATAAAGTAGTTTGTTTAGAAAACAAAAATCTTCATTGCCAAACACTGTCCTGTGTGAAAATAGCTAGTTCTTTTCTCAGAATGATTAGCTTTCCTACGAAGAAGGTTGAATGCACCACCTTCAAATTTTCCTAGTTTGTTTAATCTAACAAGATGTAGAACTTAGTAGATTCGCCTCATTTCTAAAGTCGTTTGTTTAGAAAACAAATATTTTCATTGCAAACACTGGGCTATGTGAAATACGCTATTTCTGTTCTCAGAATGAGTTGCTTTCCTACAAACAAGGTTGTGTGCAGCAAGTTCAAACTTTCCTAGTTTGTGTAATCTCAGAAGATGTAGAACTTAGTAGATTCGCCTCATTTCTAAAGTGTTTTGTTGCAAAAACATCTTCACTGCCCAACACTGTACTGTGTGAAATAAGCTAGTTTTGTTCTCAGAATGAGTTGCTTTCCTATGAAGAATGTTGAGCACAGCAAGTTCAAACTTTCCCAGTTGGTGTAATCTAACAAGATGTATGACTTTGTAGATTCATTTCATTTCTAAAGCAGTTTGTTCAGAAAACAAACACCTTCATTTCCGAACACTGTACTGTGTGAATTAAGCTAGTTCGGATCATGGAACAAGTTGCTTTCCTACAAGTAATGTTGAGTGCAGTAAGTTCAACCTTTCCTAGTTTGTGTAATCTAAGAATATGAAGAACTTAGTAGATTCCCCTCATTTCTAATGTAGTTTGTTGAGAAAACAAACATCTTCACTGCCCAACAGTGTACTGTGTGAAATAAGCAAGTTCTGTTCTCGGAACAAGGTTGAGTGCAGCAAGTTCAATCTTTCCTTGTTTGTGTAATATAACAAGATCTCCAAATTAGTAGATTCATTTCATTTCTAAAGCAGTTTGGTCAGAAAACAAACACCTTCATTTCCGAACACTGTACCGTGTGAATTAAGCTAGTTCTGATCTTGGAATGTGTAGCGTTCCTACAGATAATGTTGAGTGCAGCAAGTTCAAACTTTCCTAGGTTGTGTAATCTGATAAGATGTAGAACTTAGTAGATTCGCCTCATTTCTAAAGTAGTTTGTTTAGAAAACAAACATCTTCATTGCCGAACACTGTGCTCTGTGAAATAAGCTAGTTCTGTTCTCGGAATGATTTCCTTTCCTACAAAGAAGGTTGAGCACAGCAAGTTCAGTCTTTCTTTGTTTGTATAATCTAACAAAATCTACAACTTAGTAGATTCATTTCATTTCTAAAGCAGTTTGGTCAGAAAATGAACACCTTCATTTCCGAAAACTGTACGGTGTGAATTAAGCTAGTTCTGATCTCAGAATGAGGAGCTTTCGTACAAATAATGTTGAGCGCAGAAAGTTCAAACTTTCCTCATTTGTGTAATCTAAGAAGACATTGAACTTTGCTCCTGAGCCTCTCTCCAGAAGCTCTGTGGGGCAGAGGAAGTGGCGGCAGTGGTGGCGGTGGCCCGCCTGTGTGCCAGGGAAACCACTCAGCAGATTGTAAACTGAAAGGCGTGTCGGCGTGAGCAGTGTGGAGGAAGCAGCGGAGTTCATTTTCCGGAGCCTCCATCCTTCAGGATGGTGAAGGAAGCGCCCATGGCGAGTCTGGGGGTGAGTGAGAGTGCTCTGCAGCAGGAGTTGGTGTCATTTGAAGACATAGCTGTGGACTTCACCTGGCAAGAGTGGCAGCACCTGGATGTTGTTCAGCAAAACCTTTACAGAGATGTGATGCTGGAGAACTACAGAAACCTAATGTTCTTGGGGAACTGTATGACCAAACCCCATTTGGTCTTCAAGTTAGAGCATGGATTTTCACCATGGAGTTTAGTAGAAGGCTCAACTCAGGGGCTTCCAGAATTTCTCAGAATTCAACAGAAAACACACTGGACAAAGACATGATTTCAAACAATGCCAGAATGCTGTTTACCAGAAGTTACATCACATTTGTCTTCAAGGAAGAAGCACATGTGAGAAGCTGTACGAATGTGGGACAACCTTGATCTCCAAGTCACACCACACTATGCCTTAGGGAACTTGCAAAGATAAAAAGCTATATGAATGTGTTGAATGTGGGAAAGCTTTCATCTTCCAGTCACATCTCACTGTGCATCAGAGAATACACACAGGTGAGAAACCATATTAATGTACTGAATGTGGGAAAGCTTTCATCACCAAGTCAAGCCTTAATAAACATCACAGAACTCACACAGGTGAAAAGCCCTATGAATGTACTGAATGTGGGAAAGCCTTCATCACCAAGTCAGATATTAATAAACATCATACAACTCACACAGGTGTGAATCCATATGAATGTAGTGAATGTGGGAAGGCCTTCATTTCCAAGTCATATCTTATTGAGCATCAGAGAACTCACACGGGTGTAAAGCCATATGAATATACTGAATGTGGGAAAGCCTTCATCGCCAAGGCAGGTTTTAATGTGCATCAGAACTCACAGAGGTGACAAGCCATATGAATGTACTGAGTGTGACAAGGCTTTCATCTTCAAGTCACAGCTAAAGATTCATCAGAGAATTCATACAGGTAAGAAGCCATATGAATGTAGTGAATGTGGGAAGGCTTTCATCGTCAAGTCACAGCTAAAGATATATCAGAGAAATCATGCAGGTGAGAAACCATATGAATGTACTGAATGTGGGAAGGCTTTCATCGTCAAGTCACAGCTAAAGATTCATCAGAGAAATCATGCAGGTGAGAAACCATATGAATGTACTGAATGTGGGAAGGCTTTCATCGTCAAGTCACAGCTAAAGATTCATCAGAGAAATCATGCAGGTAAGAAGCCGTATGAATATACTGAATGTGGGAAGGCTTTCATCGTCAACTCACAGCTAAAGATTCATCAGATAATTCATGCAGGTGAGAAACCATATGAATGTAGTGAATGTGGGAAGGCTTTCATTGTCAAGTCACAGCTAAAGATTCATCAGAGAAATCATGCAGGTGAGAAAACATATGAATGTACTGAATGTGGGAAAGCTTTCATCACCAAGTCAAGTCTTAATAAATATCACAGAACTCACACAGGTGAAAAGCCATATGAATTTACTGAATGTGGGAAGGCCTTTGTCTCCAAGTCATATCGTACTGAGCATCAGAGAACTCACATGGGTGAAAAGCCATATGAATGTACTGAATGTGGGAAGGCCTTTGTCTCCAAGTCATATCGTACTGAGCATCAGAGAACTCACATGGGTGAAAAGCCATATGAATGTACTGAATGTGGGAAAGCCTTCATCAGCAAGTCAGATCTTATAAGGCATCAGAGAACTCAGACAGGTGAAAAGCCATATGAATGTACTGAATGTGGGAAGGCTTTCATCTTCAAGTCACGGCTAAAGACTCATCAGAGAACTCACACAGGTGAACAACCATATGAATGTACTGTATGTGGGAAAGCCTTCATCACCAAGTCACAACTAAAGATTCATCAGAGGACTCACACAGGTGAAAAGCCATATGAATGTACTGAATGTGGGAAAGCCTTCATCACCAAGTCAGATCTTATTAAGCATCAGAAAACTCACACAGGTGAAAAGCCATATGAGTGTACTGAATGTAGGAAGGCGTTCATGTTCAAGTCAAAGCTAAAGATTTATCAAAGAATTCATACAGGTGAGAAGCCATATAAGTGTACTGAATGTGGGAAAGCCTTCATCTCCAAATAAGGTCTTAATAGGCATCAGAGAACTCACACAGGTGAGAAAACTTATTAATGGACTCAATGTGGTAAAAGCTTCATCTCCAAGATACACATCTCACTCTGCATTAGGGAACTCACAGGTGAAAAGTCATAAGAATGTACTGAATGTGAGAGCTTTTATTGCCAAGTCAGATCTTTACAATCATCAGAAAATATGGGAAAACTTATTAGTCAAATGTTGTTATGCATTACAAAACACAGAGGTGAGATTCCATGTGAATATATTGAGTGTACAGGAAAGCTTTCATCTTCAAATCACAGTCCACTATGCGTCAGAGAACCCACATGTAGCACAGAGCTCTTCTGGTTTGCTGAGATGAACTTGCAACCAGTCACAGCTATGGAGGAACAGATACTTGTTGAAGCTTACTGATCAAGGGGAAGTTCCATAATGGCAGAAGAAGTTGGCCTGCTTTCACAGTACCAAGCAGAGCCCAAAGCCTCACCGCATACGTCAGAAACTTCCACTAGGCACACTTTGCATATCTTTAGATTGAAATCCTAAACCCACCACCACACCTTAAGATCTGCCCAGTGACATTGCTTCCAGCCAGGTGGCTACAGATGCAAACAACAAACTAATAAAACACTGAATATATTGGGGCCATCTATTCAAACTACTACACTACATAAGAAAGAAACTATATGAATATAATGAATGTGGAAACACATTCATATTTGATTATTAAAGTAATGAGTATGAGAAAGCTTTTTCCAGATGTCACAACTCAGTGTGCATCTTAGATAGGTGAAAAGCCTCATGAATGTACTAAAATGAGAAAGATTTTTACTGAAGTCATAGGTCATGTCAAATTTCTTCTTTTGTTTGTGGGAAGTGTATGGATTGATTTAGGAATTTGCACTTGAGGAGCCATGCAATGATGTAAAAAAAGCTTAGTGGGCAATTGTGATGTTTGAAAAAGATAAAATCAGAATGAAGTGTGGGGATAAGAAACTTTGATAGTAGTATTTTGTGTGATGAGTACTTTCTGTGTTCTTACCAGTTCCTGGGAATTGGAAAATGTTGAATTTAAAAGGAATCATCTGTAATCTTACAGAGGTAATTTGAGAATTTGAATTTCAAGACATAGAAGCATCATTTGCTGCAACTGCAACTCTAAAAGAGATTTCCATGTTTGAGGATGGGAATCCTGATATGTATTAGAACAGTATGAGTAGTGCCTATTACTCTAAAAATAGGAGAGGTGTGTAATAATGATATTAAAGTATATTACTGTTCTGTTTTGGTTCCTCAACTTATATTGCTTTAGGAAGTAGAACAAAGGCAGGAAAGTCAGTACAGGAAGAACACAAAGCCTTCAGATTGCCACTTTGCAACAAAAGGAAGTCTTTAACTTCTTGTGTGGAAACACAATGATATCAAAAATGGAGCTGTGCAGAAGAAAAATATTTAAGTGTAGCTGCTTAAATTTTCTGGGATTTCCACTGGTGTAGGTTGCTCATGCTGGCATAGTTTAATTTCCCCATGAAACTAGCTTTCAGAGCTGAAGGGGCTATATTTGGAGACCAGGTGATTTAGGTGCTCAGGTTCCTTGGGTAAAGCTGCAAGGTTTTAGGTTGGTCCTGTTTGTTTTCCCAATTATATTGCCTATTTCCTTCCTATAACTTCTTTTTCCAATGGAAATGTTTACTGTGTTTCATTTTGTGTTACACATGAATAGCTGTATTTTGAGCCAAAAAGTTCAAAGTTAATACACTTTGTGGCTTCTCATTTAAGATGCTGGATTGTTTGAGTTTTAAACAATATTATATTTGCCAGAAACCATGGATACTTTTACATAAGAATGAATGCATATGTAATTATAAAATGGTTATGGGATTATGTGGGCCAGGGACAAAATTTGGATGCTGGAATGCACAGTTTCTCCACTAGCCTCATGTTCTTGTTCAATTTATGTTTACCTGGAATTCATTATGTAATCTCAGGATGGCCGCTAACTCAGGGTAATCCATCTATCTGCTTTCTGAGTGTGGGAATTAAAAGCATGTGCCACTATGCCCAGCTGTTATTGCATTTTAATGTATGTAATTCATAATGTAAGTAATGTCAGAATACTATCTGAAAATAATTATCAAAATCTTTTAAAGGAAAAAAAAAGATATTGAACTTAGTAGATTCGCGTTATTTCTAAAGTAGTTTGTTTAGAAAACGAACATCTTCATTGCCGAACACTGTGCTCTGTGAAAAAAGCTAGTTCTGTTCTCGGAATGATTTGTTTTCCTACAAAGAAGGTTGAGCGCAACAAGTTCAATATTTCCTTGTTTGTGTAATCTAACAAGATCTACAGCTTAGTAGATTCGTTTCATTTCTAAAGCAGTTTGGTCACAAAACAAACACCTTCATTTCTGAACACTGTACTCTGTGAATTAAGCTAGTTCTGATCTTGGAATGAGTTGCTTTCCTACAAAGAAGGTTGAGCGCAGCAAGTTCAAATCTTTCCTTGTTTGTGTAATCTAACAAGATGTATAACTTTGTAGATTCGCCTCATTTCTAAAGTAGTTTGTTTAGAAAACAAACATCTTCATTGCAGAACACTGTGCTCTGTGAAATAAGCTAGTTCTATTCTCAGAATGAATTGCTCTCCTGCAAAGAAGGTTGAGCGCAGCAAGTTCAATCTTTCCTTTTTTGTGTAATCTAACAAGATCTACACCTTACTAGATTCGTTTCATTTCTAAACCAGTTCGGTCAGAAAACAAACACCTTCATTTCCGAACACTGTACTGTGTGAATTTAGATAGTTCTCTTCTCCCAATGAGTTGCTTTCCAGCAAATAATGTTGAGTGCAGCAAGTTAAAACTTTCCTAGTTTTTGTAATCTAAGAAGATGTAGAATTTAGTAGATTCGCTTCATTTATAAAGTAGTTCATTGAGAAAACAAACATCTTCACTGCCGAACACCGTACAGTGTGAAATAAGCAAGTTCTGTCCTCGGAATGAGTTGCTATCGTCCGAACAATGTTGAGTGCAGCAATTTCAAACTTTTCCTAGTTTGTGTAATCTAAGAAGTTGTAGAACTTAGTAGATTCGCCTCATTTCTAAAGTAGTTTGTTTGGAAAAGAAACATCTTCATTGCGGAACACTGTGCTCTGTGAAATAAGCTAGTTCTGTTCTCGGGATGATTTCCTTTCCTACAAAGAAGGTTGAGCGCAGCAAGTTCAATCTTTCCTTGTTTGTGTAATCTAACAATATCTACAACTTAGTAGATTTGTTTCATTTCTAAAGCAGTTTGGTCAGAAAACAAACACCTTCATTTACGAATACTGTACTGTGTGAATTAAGCTAATTCTGATCTCGGAATGAGTACCTTTCGAACAAATAATTTTGAGGGCAGCAAGTTCAACCTTTCCTAGTTTGTGTAACCAAAGAAGATATTGAACTTAGTGGATTCGCCTCATATCTAAAGTAGTTTCTTTAGAAAACAGTTATCTTCATTGCCGAACACTGTGCTCTGTGAAATAAGCTAGTTCTGTTCAGGGAATGATTTGTTTTCCTACAAAGAAGATTGAGCGCAGCAAGTTAAATCTTTCCTTGTTTGTGTAGTCTAACAAGATCTACAACTTAGTAGATTCGTTTCATTTCTAAAGCAGTTTGGTCAGAAAACAAACACCTTCATTTCTAAAACTGTACTGTGTGAATTAAGGTAGTTCGGATCATGGGATGGGTTGCTTTCCTACAAATAATGTAGAGTGCAGAAATTCAAATTTTCCTAGTTTGTGTTATCTAGCAAGATGTAGAACTTAGTAGATTCGCCTCATTTCTAACGTAGTTTGTTCAGAAAACAAACATCTTTAGTGCCGAACACTTGCTCTGTGAAATAAGCCAGTTCTGTTCTCGGAATGATTTGCTTTTCTACAAAGATGGTTGAGCGCAGCAAGTTCAAACTTTCCTTGCTTGTGTAATCTAACAAGATCTACAAATCAGTAGATTTACCTCATTTCTATAGTAGTTTGTTGAGAAAACCAACATCTTCACTGCCGAACACTGTACTGTGTGAATTAAGCTAGTTCTGATATCGGAATGAGTAGCTTTCGTACAAATAATTTTGAGTGCAGCAATTTGAAACTTTCCTAGTTTGTGTAATCTAAGAAGATATTGAACTTAGTAGATTCGCCTCATTTCTAAATTAGTTTGTTTAGAAACAAAGATCTTTATTGCCAAACACTGTGCTCTGTGAATAAGCTAGTTCTGTTCTCGGAATGATTTGCTTTCCTACAAAGAAGGTTGAGCGCATCAAGTTCAATCTTTCCTTGTTTGTGTAATCTAACAAGATCTACAACTTAGTAGATTCGTTTCATTTCTAAAGCAGTTTGGTCACAAAACAAACACCTTCATTTCCGAACACTGTACTCTGTGAATTAAGCTAGTTCTGATCTCGGAATGAGTTGCTTTCCTACAAACAAAGTTGAGCGCAGCAAGTTCAAATTTTACTAGTTTGTGTAATCTAAGAAGATGTTGAACTTAGTAGATATGCCTCATTTCTAAAGTAGGTTGTTTAGAAAAAAAACATGTTCATTGCCGAACACTGTGCTCTGTGAAATAAGCTACTTCGGAATGATTTGCTTTCCTACCAAGAAGGTTGAGCGCTGCAAGTTCAAACTTTCCTAGTTTGTGTAATCTAAGAAGTTGTAGAACTTAGTAGATTCGCCTCATTTCTACAGTAGTTTTTTTCAAAAACAAGCATCTTCATTGCCGAACACTGTACTGTGTGAATTAAGGTTGTTCGGATCATGGGATGGGTTGCTCTCCTACAAATAATGTTGAGAGCAGAAAGTTCAAATTTTCCTAGTTTGTGTAATCTAACAAGATGTAGAACTTAGTAGATTCGCCTCATTTCTAACGTAGTTTGTTCAGAAAACAAACATCTTCATTGCCTAACACTTGCTCTGTGAAATAAGCCAGTTCTATTCTCGGAATGATTTGCTTTTCTACAAAAATGGTTGAGCGCAGCAAGTTTAATCTTTCCTTGCTTGTGTAATCTAACAAGATCTACAAATCAGTAGATTCACCTCATTTCTAAAGTAGTTTGTTGAGAAAACCAACATATTCACTGCCAAACACTGTATTGTGTGAAATAAGGTAGTTCTGTTCTTGGAATGAGGTGCTTTCCTACGAATAAAGTTGAGTGCAGCAAGTTCAACCTTCCCTAGTTTGTGTAATCGAAGAATTTATAGAACTTATTAGATTCGCGTCATTTCTAAAGTAGTTTGTTGAGAAAACCAACAACTTCACTGCCGAACACTGTACTGTGTGAAATAAGCTAATATTGTTCTCGGAATGAGTTGTTTTCCTACGAAAAAGGTTGAGTGCAGGAACTGCAAACTTTCCTAGTTGGTGTAATCTAACAAGATGTATAACTTACTAGAGTCGTTTCATTTCTAAAGCAGTTTGTTCAGAAAACAAACACCTTTATTTCCGAACACTGTATTGTGTGAATTAAGCTAGTTCAGATCATGGGATGTGTTGCTTTCCTACAAATAATGTTGAGTGCAGCAAGTTCAAACTTTCCTAGTTTGTGTAAACTAAGAAGATATAGAACTTAGTAGATTCGCATCATTTCTAAAGTATTTGTTGAGAAAACAAACATCTTCACTGCCGAACACTGTACTGTGTGAAATAAGCAAGTTCTGTCCTCGGAATGAGTTGCTTTCCTACGAACAAGGATGAGTGAAGCAAGTTCACACTTTCCTAGTTTGTGTAATCTAAGATGTTGTAGAACCTAGTAGATTCACCTCATTTCTAAAGCAGTTTGTTGAGAAAACAAACATCTTCACTGCCGAATACTGTACTGTGTGAATTAAGCTAGTTCTGACCTCGGAATGAGTAGCTTTCATACAAATAATGTTGAGTGAAGCAAGTTCAAACTTTCGTAGTTTGTGTAATCTAAGAAGAAATTGAACTTAGTAGATTCGCCTCATTTCTAAAGTAGTTTGTTTAGAAAACAAACATCTTCATTGCCGAACACTGTGCTCTGTGAAGTAAGCTAGTTCTGTTCTCGGAATGGTTTGCTGTCCTACAAAGAGGGTTGAGCACAACAAGTTCAATCTTTCCTTGTTTCTGTAATGAAACAAATCTACAACTTAGTAGATTCGTTTCATTTCTAAAGCAGTTTTGTCAGAAAACAAACACCTTCATTTCCGAACACTGTACTGTGTGATTTAAGCTAGTTTTGTTCTCGGAATGAGTTGCTTTCCTACGAATAAGGTTGAGTGCAGCAAGTTCAAACTTTCCTAGTTTGTGTAATCTAACAAGATGTAGAACTTAAGATTCGCCTCATTTCTAAAGTAGTTTGTTTAGAAAACAAACATCTTCATTGCCTACACTGTGCACTGGAAATAAGCTAGTTCTGTTCTCGGCATGATTTGCTTTCCTACAAAGAAGTTTGAGCGCAGCAAGTTCAATCTTTCCTTGTTTGTGTAATCTAAGAAGATCTATAAGCTAGTTCTGTTCCCAGAATGAGTTGCTTTCCTACAAAAAATGTTGAGTGCAGTAAGATCAAACTTTCCTAGTTTTTGTAATCTAAGAAGATGTAGAACTTAGTAGATTTGCTTCATTTCTAAAGTAGTTTGTGGAGAAAACCAACATCTTTACTGCAGAACACTGTACTTTGTGAAATAAGCTAGTTTTGTTCTCGGAATGAGTTGCGTTCCTACATACAAGGTTGACTGCAGCAAGTTCAAACTTTCCTAGTTGGTGTAATCTAAGAAGATGTACAACTTAGTAGATTCCTTTCATTTCTAAAGTAGTTTGTTGAGAAAACCTACATCTTCATTGCAGAAAACTGTACTTTGTGAAATAAGCTAGTTTTGTTCTCGGAATGAGTTGCGTTCCTACGAACAAGGTTGAGTGCAGCAAGTTCAAACTTTCCTAGTTGGTGTAATCTAACAAGATGTACAACTTAGTAGATTCGTTTCATTTCTAAAGCAGTTTGTTCACAAAACAAACACCTTCATTACCGAACAGTGTACTGGGTGAATTAAGCTACTTCTGATCATGGGATGAGTGGCTTTCCTACAAATAATATTGAGTGCAGCAAGTTCCAACTTTCCTGGTTTTAATAATCTAACAAGATGCAGAACTTAGTAGATTCTCCTCATTTCTAAAGTAGTTTGTTTAGAAAACAAAGTTCTTCGTTGCCAAAAAATAAGTCTGTGAAATAAGCTAGTTCTGTTCTTGGAATCATTTGCTCTCCTACAAGGAAGGTTGAGCACAGGAAGTTCAATCTTTCCTTGTTTGTATAATCTAACAACATCTACAACTTAGTAGATTCATTTGATTTCTAAAGAAGTTTGGTCAAAAAACAAACATCTTCATTTCCGAACACTGTACTGTGTGAATTAAGCTAGTTTTGATCATGTAAGGAGTTGCTTTCCTACAAATAATGTTGAGTGCAGCAAGTTCAAACTTTCCTAGTTTGTGTAATCTCAGAAGATGTAGAACGCAGTAGATTCACTTCATTTCTAAAGTAGTTTGTTGAGAAAACAAACATCTTCACTGCCGAACACTGTACTGCGAGAAATAAGGTAGTTCTGTTCTCGGAATGAGTTGCTTTCCTACGAATAAGGTTGAGTGCAGCAAGTTCAACCTTTCCTAGTTTGTGTAATCTAAGAAGTTGTAGAACTTAGTACATTCACCTCATCTCTAAAGTAGTTTGTTGAGAAAACAGACATCCTCACTGTCAAATAATGTACTATGTGAAATAAGATAGTTTTGTTCTCGTAATGAGTTGCTTTCCTACAAAGAAGGTTGTGCGCAGCAAGTTCAATCTTTCCTTGTTTGTGTAATCTAACAAGATCTACAACTTAGTAGATTCATTTCACTTTTAAAGCAGTTTGGTCAGAAAACAAACATCTTCATTTCCAAACACTGTACTGTGTGAATTAAGCTAGTTCGGATCATGGAATGAGTTGCTTTCCTACAAATAATGTGGAGTGCAGGAAGTTCAAACTTTCCTAGTTGGTGTAATCTAAGAAGACATAGAACTTAGAAGATTCGCCTCATTTCTAAAGTAGTTTGTTTAGAAAGCAATCATCTTCATTGCCGAAAACTAAGCTCTGTGAAATAAGCTAGTTCTGTTCTTGGAATGATTTGCTCTCCTACAAAGAAGGTTGAGTGTATCAAGTTCAATCTTTCCTTGTTTGTGTAATCTAACAAGATCTACAACTTAGTAGATTCGTCTCATTTCTAAAGCAGTTTGGTAAGAAAACAAACATCTTCATTTCCGAACACTGTACTGTGTGAATTAAGCTAGTACGGTTCATGGAATGAGTTGCTTTCCTACAAATAATGTTGAGTGCAGCAAGTTCAAACTTTCCTAGTTTCTGTAATCTAATAAGATGTAGAACTTAGTAGATTCGCCTCATTTCTAAAGTAGTTTGTGGAGAAAACACACATCTTCACTCTCGAACAATGTACTGTCTGAAACAGATACTTCTGTTGTCGGAATGAGTTGCTTTCCTACAAAGAAGGTTGAGCGCAGCAAGTTCAATCTTTCCTTGTTTGTGTAATCTAACAACATGTACAACTTAGTAGATTCATTTCTAAAGCAGTTTGTTCAGAAAACAAACACCTTCATTTCCGAACAGTGTACTGTGTGAATTAAGCTAGTTCGGATCATGGGATGAGTTGCTTTCCTACAAATAATGTTGAGTGCAGCAAGTTCAAACTCTCCTAGTTTGTATAATCTAACAAGATGCAGCACTTAGTAGATTTGCCTCATTTCTAAAG
The DNA here is from genome assembly GCA_036365145.1 of Orientallactaga sibirica. Taxonomy (NCBI): domain Eukaryota; kingdom Metazoa; phylum Chordata; class Mammalia; order Rodentia; family Dipodidae; genus Orientallactaga; species Orientallactaga sibirica. The sequence goes on along the minus strand of JAEOAD010002665.1, from coordinate 60,409 downwards.
TAGTTTGTTTAGAAAACAAACATCTTCATTGCCGAACACTAAGCTCTGTGAAATAAGCCAGTTCTGTTCTCGGAATGATTTGCTCTCCTATAAAGAAGGTTGAGCGCAGCAAGTTCAATTTTTCCTTGTTTGTGTAATCTAACAAGATCTACAACTTAGTAGATTCATTTCACTTTTAAAGCAGTTTGGTCAGAAAACAAACATCTTCATTTCCGAACACTGTACTGTGTGAATTAAGCTAGTTCGGATCATGGAATGAGTTGCTTTCCTACAAATAATGTGGAGTGCAGGAAGTTCAAACTCTCCTAGTTTGTGTAATCTAAGAAGTTGTAGAACTTAAGTAGATTCGCCTCATTTCTAAAGTAGTCTGTTGAGAAAACAAACATCCTCACTGCTGAACAATGTACTATGTGAAATAAGCTAGTTTTGTTCTCAGAATGAGTTGCTTTCCTACAAAGTAGCTGGAGCTCATCAAGTTTAGTCTTTCCTTCTTTGTGTAATCTTACAAGAACTACAACTTAGTAGATTGGTTTCATTTCTAAAGCAGTTTGTCCGAAAAAAAACACCTTCATTTCTGAACACTCTACTGTGTGAATTAGCTAGTTCTGATCTCGGAATTAGTTGCTTCCCTACAAAGAAGGTTGAGCACAGCAAGTTCAATCTTTCCTTGTTTGTGTAATCTAACAAGATCTACAACTTAGTAGATTCGTTTCATTTCTAAAGCAGTGTGGTCAGAAAACGAACACCTTCAATTCCGATCACTGTACTATGTGAATTAAGCTAGTTCGGATCATGGAATGAGTTGCTTTCCTACAAAGAAGTCTGAGCGTAGCAAGTTCAATCTTTCCTTGTTTGTGTAATCTAACAAGATCTACAACTTAGTAGATTCGTTTCATTTCTAAAGCAGTTTGGTCAGAAAACAAACACCTTCATTTCCGAACACTGTAGTGTGTGAAATAAGCTAGTTCGGATCATGGAATGAGTTGCTTTCCTACAAATAATGTTGAGTGCAGGAAGTTCAAACTTTCCTAGTTTGTATAACCTAAGAAGATGTAGAACTTAGTAGATTCGCCTCATTTCTAAAGTAGTTTGTTGAGAAAAGAAACATCTTCACTGCCGAACACTGTACTGTGTGAAATAAGCTAGTTCTGTTCTCGGAATGAGTTGCTTTCCTACGAACAAGGTTGAGTGCAGCAAGTTCAAACTTTCCTCGTTTGTGTAAACTACCAAGATCTACAACTTAGTAGATTGGTTTCATTTCTAAAGCAGTTTGGTAAGAAAAAAAAACACCTTCATTTTCGAACACTGTATTGTGTGAATTAAGCTAGTTTTGATCTCGGAATGAGTAGCTTTCCTACAAATAATGTTGAGTTCAGCAAGTTCAAACTTTCCTAGTTTGTGTAATCTAACAAGATGTAGAACTTATTAGATTCGCCTCATTTCTAAAGTACTTTGTTTAGAAAACAAACATCTTCATTGCCGAACACTGTGCTCTGTAAAATAAGCTAGTTCTGTTCTCGGAATGATTTGCCTTCTTACAAAGAAGGTTGAGGGCAGCAAGTTCAATCTTTCCTTGTTTGTGTAATCTAAGAAGATCTACAACTTAGTAGATTCGTTTCATTTCTAAAGCAGTTTGGTCAGAATACAAACACCTTCATTTCCGAACACTGTAGTGTGTGAATTAAGCTAGTCCTGATCTCGGAATGAGTTACTTTCCAACAAAGAAGGTTGAGCGCAGTAATTTCAATCTTTCCTCGTTTGTGTTATCTAACAAGATCTACAAATTAGTAGATTCATTTCATTTCTAAAGCAATTTGGTCTGAAAACAAACACCTTCATTTCTGAACACTGTACTGTGTGAATTAAGCTAGTTCGGATCATGGAATGAGTTGCTTTCCTACAAACAATTTTGAGTGCATCAAGTTCAAACTTTCCTAGTTTGTGTATTCTAAGAAGATGTAGAACTTAGTAGATTCACCTCATTTCTAAAGTAGTTTGTTGAGAAAACAAATATTTTCACTGTCGAGCACTGTAGTATGTGAAAGAAGCTAGTTCTGTTCTCTGAATGAGTTGCTTTCCTACGAACAAGGTTGAGTGTAGCAAGTTCAATCTTTCCTTGTTTGTGTAATCCAACAAGATGTACAACTTATTAGTTTCGTTTCATTTCTAAAGTAGTTTGTCAGAAAACAAACATCTTCATTTCCGAACACTGTACTGTGTGAATTAAGCTTGTTCGGATCATGGAATGAGCTGCTTTCCTACAAATAATGTTGAGTGCAGCATGTTCAAACTTTCCTAGCTTGTGTGATCTAAGAAAATGTAGAACTTAGTAGATTTGCCTCATTTCTGAAGTATTTTGTTGAGAAAACCAACATCTTCACTGCAGAAAACTGTACTGTGTGAAATAAGCTAGTTTTGTTCTCTGAATGAGTTGCTTTCCTATGAACAATGTTGAGTGCAGCAAGTTCAAACATTCCTAGTTTGTGTAATCTAACAAGATGCAGCACTTAGTAGATTTGCCTCATTTATAAAGTAGTTTGTTTAGAAAACAAACACTTCATTGCCGACCACTAAGGTCTGTAATATAAGCTAGTTCTGTTCTCGGAATGATTTGCTATTCTACAAAGAAGGTTGAGTGCAGCAAGTTCAATCTCTCCTTGTTTGTGTAATCTAACAATATCTACAACTTAGTAGATTAGTTTCATTTCTAAAGCAGTTTGGTCAGAAAACCAACACCTTCATTTCCGAACACTGTACTGCGTGAAATAAGCAAGTTCTGTCCTCGGAATGAGTTGCTTTCCTACGAACAATGTTGAGTGCAGAAAGTTCAAACTTTCCTTGTTTGTGTAATCTAAGAAGTTGTAGAACTTAGTAGATTCACCTCATTTCTAAAGTAGTTTGTTGAGAATACAAATACCTTCATTCCTGAACACTGTGCTCTGTGAAATAAGCTAATTCTGTTCTTGGAATGATTTGCTTTCCTACAAAGAAGGTTGAGCGCAGCAAGTTCAATCTTTCCTTGTTTGTGTATTCTAAGAAGATCTACAACTTAGTAGATTCATTTCATTTCTAAGGCAGTTTGGTCAGAAAACAAATATCTTCATTTTCAAACACTATGCTATATGAAATAAGCTATTTCTGTTCTCGGAATGAGTTGCTTCCCTACGAACAAGGTTGAGTGCAGCAAGTTCAAACTTTCCTAGTTTGTGTAATCTAAGAATACGTAGAACTTAGTAGATTCACCGTATTTCTAAAGTAGTTTGTTGAGAAAACAAACATCTTGACGGCCGAACAGTATACTGTGTGAAATAGGCTAATTCTGTTCTCGGAATGAGTTGCTTTCCTAAGAACAAGGTTGAGTCCAGCAAGTTCAAACTTTCCTTGTTGGTGTAATCTATCAATATGTACAACTTAGTAGATTCATTTCATTTCTAAAGCAGTTTGTTCAGAAAACAAACACCTTCATTTCCGAATACTCTACTGTGTGAATTAACTTGGTTCGGATCATGGGATTAGTTGCTTTCCTACAAATAATGTTGAGTGCAGCAAGTTAAAACTTTCCTAGTTTGCGTAATCTAAGAAGATGTAGAACTTAGTAGATTCACCTCATTTCTAAAGTACTTTGTTTAGAAAACAAACATCTTCATTGCCGAAAACTGTACTGTGTGAAATAAGCAAGTTCTGTTCGCGGAATGAGTTGCTTTCCTATGAACAAGTTTGAGTGCAGCAAGTTCAAACTTTCCTAGTTTGCGTAATCTAACAAAATGTAGAACTGTGTTGATTCCCCTCATTTCTAAAGTAGTTTGTTTAGAAAACAAACATCTTCATTGCTGAACACTGCACTGTGTGAAATAAGCTATTTCTGTTCTTAGAATGAGTTTCTTTCCTAAGAAGAAGGTTTGAATGCACCAGGTTCAAAGTTTCCTTGTTTGCATATTCTAACAAGATGTAGAACTTAGTAGATTCGCCTCATTTCTAAAGGCGTTTGTTTAGAAAACAAATATCTTCATTTCCAAACACTGTGCTATGTGAAATAAGCTATTTCTGTTCTCGGAATGAGTTGCTTTCCTACGAACAAGGTTGAGTGCAGCAAGTTCAAACTTTCCTAGTTTGTGTAATCTAAGAAGATGTAGAACTTAGTCGATTCGCCGCATTTCTAAAGTAGTTTGTTGAGAAAACAAAGATCTTCACTGCCCAACATTGTAATGTGTGAAATAAGCTAGTTCTGTTCTCGGAATTAGTTGCCTTCCTACGAACAAGGTTGAGTGCAGCAAGTTCAAACTTTCCTAGTCTGGGTAATCTAAGAAGATGTAGAACTTGAGCCGGGCGTGGTGGTGCACGCCTTTAATCCCAGCACTCGGGAGGCAGAGGTAGGAGGATCGCCATGAGTTCAAGGCCACCCTGAGACTACATAGTTAATTCCAGGTCAGCCTGGGCCGGAGTGAGACCCTACCTTGAAAAACCAAAAAAAAAAAAAAAAAAAAAAAAAAAAAAGAAGATGTAGAACTTAGTAGATTCGCCTCATTTCTAAAGTAGTTTGTTGAGAAAACAAAAATCTTCATTGCCGAACACTGTACTGTGTAAAATAAGCTAGTTTTGTTCTCGGAATGAGTTGGTTTCCTATGAACAAGGTTGAGTGCAGCAAGTTCAAACTTTGCTAGTTGGTGTAATCTAACAAGATGTACAATTTAGTACATTCATTTCATTTCTGAAGCAGTTTGTTCAGAAAACAAATACCTTCATTTCTGAATACTGTACTGTGTGAATTAAGCTAGTTCGGATCATCTAATGAGTTGCTTTCCTACAAATAATGTTGAGTGCAGCAAGTTCAAGCTTTCCTAGTTTGTGTAATCTAGGAAGATGTAGAACTTAGCATATTCACCTCATTTATAAAGCAGTTTGTTGAGAAAACAAACATCCTCATTGCCGAACACTGTGCTCTGTGAAATAAGCTACTTCTGTTCTCGGAATGATTTGCTTTCCTACAAAGAAGGTTGAGTGCAGCAAGTTCAAACTTTCCTTGTTTGTGTAATCTAACAAGATCTACAACCTAATAGATTCATTTCATTTCTAAGGCAGTTTGGTCAGAAAACAAATATCTTCATTGCCAAACACTGTGCTATGTGAAATAAGCTATTTCTGTTCTCGGAATGTGTTTCTTCCCTACAAACAAGGTTGAGTGCAGCAAGTTCAAAGTTTCATAGTTTGTATAATCTAAGAAGAAGTAGAACTTAGTAGATTCACCTCATTTCTAAAGTTGTTTGTTGAGAAAACAAATATCTTCACTGCCGAACACTGTACTGTGTAAAATAAGCTAGTTCTTTTCTCGGAATGAGTTGGTTTCCTATGAACAAGGTTGAGTGCAGCAAGTTCAACCTTTGCTAGTTGGTGTAATCTAACAAGATACACAACTTAGGAGATTTGTTTAATTTCTAAAGCGGTTTGTTCAGAAAACAAACACCTTCATTTCTGAACACTGTACTGTGTGAATTAAGCTAGTTCGGATCATGGAATGAGTTGCTTTCCTATGATCAAGGTTGAGTGCAGCAAGTTAAATCTTTCCTACTTTGTGTAATCTAACAAGATGTAGAACTTAGTAGATTCCCCTCATTTCTAAAGCAGTTTGTTGAGTAAACAAACATATTCACTTTGAGAGACAGACAGACAGAAAGAGGCCAGGCTGAGAGACAGACAGACAGAGACCAGACTGAGAGACAGACAGACAGAGGCCGAGGTGAGAGACAGACACACAGAGGCAGAGCTGAGAGACAGACATACAGACAGAGGTCGGGCTGAGAGACAGACAGACAGAAATTGGCGGGGCTGGCTGAGAGACAGACAGAGGCAGGGGTGAGAGATAGACAGACGGAAAGAGGCCGGGCTGAGAGACAGACTGACAGAGGCTGAGGTGAGGGGCAGACAAACAGAGGCTGGGGTGACAGACAGACAGACAAACAGAGGCAGAGGTGAGGACAGACAGAGGCTGGGCTGAGAGACAGACAGACAGAGGCTGAGGTGAGAGATAGACAGACAGACAGAGGCTGAGTTGAGAGAGAGACAGAGGCCAGGGTGAGAGACAGACAGAGAGAGGCTGAGGTGAGAGAAAGACAGAGGCCGGGCTGAGAGACAGACAGAGGCCGGGCTGAGAGAGAGACAGAGGTCAGTGTGAGAGACAGTCAGTCAGACAGACAGACAGACAGACAGAGGCCGAGGTGAGAGACAGACAGAGGCCGGGCTGAGAGACAGACAGAGGCCGGGCTGAAAGACAGACAGACAGACACAGGCCAGGCTGAGAGACAGACAGAGAGACAGGCAGGGTGTAAGATCGACAGACAGACAGAGACTGAGGTAAGAGACAGACAAACAGAGGCCAGGGTGAGAGACAAATAGACAGACAGACGCCAAAGTGAGACAGACAGAGGCCAAGGTGAGAGACAGACAGAGGCCAGGGTGAAAGAAAGACAGAGACAGGGGTGAGAGACAGACAGACAGAGGTAGAGGTGAGAGGCAGGCAGATAGACAGAGGCCAGGGTGAGAGACAGACAGAGGCAGGGGTTAGAGACAGACACACAGAGGCAGAGATGAGAGACAGACAGACAGACAGACAGAGGCTGAGGTGAGAGACAGACAGACAAAGGCTTGCCTGAGAGACAGACAGACAGAGCTGAGGTGAGAGACAGACAGACAGACAGAGGCCAGGCTGGCTGAGAGATAGACAGAGGCCGGGCTGAGAGACAGACAACAAGAGGCTGAGTTGAGAGACAGACAGACAGACAGAGGCTGGGATGGCTGAGAGACACACAGACAGACAGACAGAGGCTGAGGTGAGAGACAGACAAACAGAGGCTGAGGTGAGAGACAGAGAGACAGAGGCGGGGCTTTCTGAGAGATAGACGGAGGGCAGGCTGAGAGACAGAGAGAGGCCGAAGTGAGAGACAGACACACAGACAGAGGCCGGGATGGCTGAGAGACAGACAGACAGACAGAGGCTGAGGTGAGAGACAGATGAACAGAGGCTGAGGTGAGAGTCATAAAGACAGAGGCTGGGCTTGCTGAGAGATAGACGGAGGCCAGGCTAAGAGACAGACAGACAGAGGCTGAAGTGAGAGACAGACAGAGGCCAGGCTGAGAGACAAACAGAGGCTGAGGTGAGAGACAGACAGACATACATGCCGGCTGAGACAGACAGACAGATAGACAGACAGAGGCTGGGCTGAGAGACAGTCAGAGGCTGGGGTGAAAGACAGACACACAGAGGCAGAGGTGAGAGACAGACATACAGACAGAGGTAGGGCTGAGAGACAGACAGAGAGAAATTGGCTGGGATGGCTGAGAGACAGACAGAGGCAGGGGTGAGAGACAGACAGACAGAAAGAGGCCGGGCTGAGACCCAGACAGATAGAGGCCAGGGTGAGAGAAAGACAGACAGAGGCCAAGGTGAGAGACAGACAAACAGAGGCTGGGGTGCGAGATAGACAGACATACAGAGGCCAGGCTGAGAGACAGACAGAGGCAGGGGTGAGAGACAGACAGAGAGACAGAAGCCAGGCTGAGAGACAGACAGAGGTGGGGTGAAAGACAGACAGACAGACAGACAGACAGAGGCTGTGGTGACAGACTGAGAGAGGCCGAGGTGAGAGACAGACTGACAGTAGCTGGGCTGGCTGAGAGACAGACAGAGGCAGGGGTGAGAGACAGACAGAGGCCAGGCTGGCTGACAGAGTCAGAGGCTGGGGTGAGAGACAGACAGACAGAGGCGAAGGTGAAAGACAGACAGACAGAGGCTGGGCTGACAGTCAGACAGACAGACAGACAGACAGACAGACAGGGGCCGGGGTGAGAAACAGACAGACAGATAGAGGCCGAGGTGAGAGACAGACAGAGGATGGGCTGAGAAACCGGCAGAGGTCAAGGTGAGAGACAGACAGACAGAGGCCAGGCTGAGAGAAAGACAGAGGCAGGAGTGGGAGACAGAGAGACAGAGGTAGAGGTGAGAGACAGGCAGACAGAAAGATGCTGGGCTGGCTGAGAGACAGACAGAGGCTGGGCTGAGAGACAGACAGACAGAGGCTGAGGTGAGAGACAGACAGACAGACAGACATAGGTGGGGCTGAGAGACAGACAGACAGAAAGTGGCTGGGCTGGCTGAGAGACAGACAGAGGCAGGGGTGAGAGACAGACAGACAGAAAGAGGCCAGGCTGAGAGACAGACAGACAGAGGCAGGGGTGAGAGACAGACAGACAGAAAGAGGCCAGGCTGAGAGACAGATAGACAGAGGCCAGGCTGAGAGATAGACAGACAGAGGCCAGGGTGAGAGACAGACAGACAGAAAGAGGCCAGGCTGAGAGACAGACAGGCAGAGGCCAGGGTGAGAGACAGACAGAGGCCGAGGTTAGAGACAGACAAACAGAGGCTGGGGTGAGAGACAGACAGACAGAGGCAGAGGTGAGAGACAGACAGAGGCCAGCCTGAGAGACAGACAGACAGAGGCTGAGGTGAGAGATAGACAGACAGACAGAGGCTGAGGTGAGAGACAGACAGAGGCCAAGGTGAGAGACAGACAGACAGACAGAGGCCGGGCTGAGAGAGACATAGAGGCCAGGGTGAGAGACAGACAGACAGACAGACAGACAGAGGCCGGGCTGAGAGACAGACAGAGGCCGGCCTGAGAGACAGACAGAGGCCAGTGTGAGAGACAGTCCGACAGACAGACACACAGACAGACAGAGGCTGGGCTGAGAGTCAGACAGACAGACAGACAGACAGGGGCCAGGGTGAGAAATAGACAGACAGATAGAGGCTGAGGTGAGAGACAGACAGAGAATGGGCTGAGAAACCGGCAGAGGTCAAGGTGAGAGACAGACAAACAGACGCCGGGCTGAGAGAAAGACAGAGGCAGGAGTGAGAGACAGACAGACAGAGGTAGAGGTGAGAGACAGGCAGACAGAAAGATGCTGGGCTGGCTGAGAGACAGACAGAGGCTGGGCTGAGAGTCAGACAGACAGAGGCCAGGGTGAGAGACAGACAGACAGAGGATGACATTAGAGACAGACAAACAGAGGCCGGGGTGAGAGACCACAGACAGAGGCAGAGGTGAGAGACAGACAGAGGCTGGCCTGAGAGACAGACAGACAGAGGCTGAGGTGAGAGATAGACAGACAGACAGAGGCTGAGGTGAGAGACAGACAGACAGACAGAGGCCGGGCTGAGAGAGACATAGAGGCCAGGGTGAGAGATAGACAGACAGACAGACAGACAGACAGACAGAGGCCGTGGTGAGAGACAGACAGAGGCTGGCCTGAGAGACAGAAAGAGGAGGGGCTGAGAGAGAGACAGAGGCCAGTGTGAGAGACAGTCCGACAGACAGACAGAGGCTGAGGTGAGAGTCAGACAGAGGCCGGGCTGAGAGACAGACAGACAGAGGTCGAAGTGAGAGACAGACAGAGGCCAGGCTGAGAGACAGACAAACAGAGGCCGGGCTTAGAGACAGACAGACAAACAGAAGATGGGGTGAGAGACAGACAGACAGACAGACAGATGCCAAGGTGAGAGACAGACAGAGGCCAGGCTGAGAGACAGACAGAGGCAGGGGTGAGAGACAGACAGAGGTAGAGGTGAGAGACAGGCAGATAGACAGAGGCCAGGCTGAGAGACAGACAGAGGCAGGGGTGAGAGACAGACACACAGAGGCAGAGGTGAGAGACAGACAGACAGACAGACAGACAGAGGCTGAGGTGAGAGACAGACAGACAGAGGCTGGGATGGCTGAGAGACAGACAGACAGACAGAGGCTCAGGTGAGAGACAGTCAGACAGAGGCCAGGCTGGCTGAGAGATAGACAGAGGCTGGGCTCAGAGACAGACAGACAGAGGCTGAAGTGAGAGACAGACAGACAGACATGCTGGGCTGAGACAGACAGACAAATAGACAGACAAAGGGTGGGCTGAGAGACAGACAGAGGCTGGGTGAGAGACAGACACACAGAGGCAGAGGTGAGAGACAGACGTAGAGAGGCAGGGCTGAGAGACAGACAGACAGAGACTGGGTTGGCTGAGAGACAGACAGAGGCAGGCGTGAGAGACAGACATACAGACCGACTGAGGCCGGGCTGGCTGAGAGACCGACAGAGGCTGAGGTGAGAGACAGACAGAGGCCAAGGTGAGAGACAGACAAATAGAGGCCGGGGTGAGAGACAGACAGAGGCCGAGGTGAGAGACAGATAGAGGCCGGGCTGAGAGACAGACAGACAGACAGAGGCAGGGCTGAGAGACAGACATACAGAGGTTGAGGTGAGAGACAGACAGACAGACAGAGGACGGGGTGGCTCACAGACAGACAGAGGCTGGGCTGAGAGACAGACAGACAGAGGCCGAGGTTAGAGACAGACAGAGGCCAAGGTGAGAGACAGACCGAGGCCAAGGTGAGAGACAGAAAGACAGACAGACAGATACTGGGCTTAGAGACAGACAGACAGAGGCCAGACTGAGAGACAGACATACAGACAGAGGTAGGGCTGAGATACAGACAGAGAGAAAGTGGCTGGGCTGGCTGAGAGACAGACAGAGGCAGGGGTGAGAGACAGACAGACAGAAAGAGGCCGGGCTGAGAGACAGACAGAAGTAGAGGTGAGAGACAGGCAGAGAGAAAGAGGCCACACTGGCTGAGAGACAGACAGAGGCCAGGCTGAAAGACAGACAGAGGCCGAGGTGAGAGACAAACAGACAGAGGCCAGGCTGAGAGACAGACATACAGACAGAGCCGGTCTGAGAGACTGACAGACAGACAGTGGCTGGGCTGAGAGTCAGACAGACAGACAGAGACCGGGGTGAAAGACAGACTGACAGCCAGAGGCTGAGGTGAGAGACAGACAGAGGCTGGGCTGAGAAAACGACAGAGGCCAAGGTGAGAGACAGACAGACAGAGGCCGGGCTGGCTCACAGACAGAGGCTGGGCTGAGAGACAGACGGACAGACAGAGGCCGAGGTGAGAGACAGACAGAGGCCAAGGTGAGAGACAGACAGAGGACGAGGTGAGAGACAGACAGACAGACAGCCAGACAGAGGCCAGGCTGAGAGACAGAGGCCAGACTGAGAGACAGACAGACAGAGGCCGAGGTGAGAGACAGACACACACAGGCAGGGGTGAGAGACATACAGACAGGGATAGGGCTGAGAGACAGACAGACAGAAAGTGGCTGGGCTGGTTGAGAGACAGACAGAGGCAGGGTGAGAGACAGACAGACAGAAAGAGGCCGGGCTGAGAGACAGACAAACAGAGGCTGAGGTGAGAGACAGACAGAGGCCAAGGTGAGAGACAGATAGACAGAGAGAGGCCAGGCTGAGAGACAGACAGAGGCAGGGATGAGAGACAGACAGATGCTGAGGTGAGAGACAGACAGAGGAAGGGGTGAGAGACAGACAGACAGAAGTAGAAGTGAGAGACAGGCAGACAGAAAGAGTTCAGGGTGGCTGAGAGACAGACAGAGGCCAGGTTGAGAGACAGACAGACAGAAAGAGGCCGATGTGAAAGACAGACAGAGGCCAAGGTGAGAGACAGACAGAGAGAGGCCAGGCTGAGAGACAGAAAGAGGGAGGGGTGAGAGACAGACAGACTGAGGCTAAGGTGAGAGACAGACAGAGGCCGAGGTGACAGACAGACAGACAGAGGCAGGGATGAGAGACAGACAGACAGTGGCTGGGCTGGCTGAGAGAGAGACAGAGGCCTGAGTGAGAGCCAGACAGACAGAGGCCAAGGTGAGCGACATACAGACAGACAGAGGCTGGGCTGAGAGACAGACCGACAGAGGCTGAGGTGAGAGACAGACAGGCAGAGGCAGGGCTGGCTGAGATATAGACAGAGGCCGGACAGAGAGACAGACAGACATAGGCAGAGTGAGAGACAGACATACAGACAGAGGCGGGGCTGAGAGACAGACAGACAGACAGAGGTGGGGCTGGGTTGGCTGAGAGACATACAGAGGCAGGGGTGAAAGACAGACAGAGAGAGGCATGGGTGAAAGACAGACAAACAGAGGCCAAGGTGAGAGACAGACAGACAGACAGACAGACAGACAGAGGCTGGGCTGAGAGACAAACAGACAGACAGAGGCCGTGGTGACAGACAGACAGACAGACAGAGGCCAAGGTGAGAGACAGACAGAGGCCAAGGTGAGAAACAGACAGACAGACAGACAGAGGCTGAGGTGAGAGACATGCAGACAGAGGCCAGGCTGAGGGACAGACACACAAACACTGAGGTGAGAGACAGACACACAGAGGCAGAGATGAGAGACAGAAAGACAGACAGAGGCCGGGCTGGCTGAGAGACAGACAGAGGCAGGGGTGAGAGACATACAGTGGCTGGGCTGACTGAGAGACAGACAGAGGCCGGCTTGGGAGACAGACAGACAGAGTTGAAGGTGAGACACAGACATTCAGACAGAGGCCAGTCTGAGAGACAGACAGACAGACAGAAGCCGGGGTGAGAGACAGACAGACAAACAGACAGAAGCTGAGGTGAGCGACAGACAGAGGCCAGGCTGAGAGACAGACAGAGGCCGGGTGAGAGACAGACAGACAGAGGCCGGGCTGAGAGACAGACAGAAAAAGAGAAGCCAGGCTGAGAGACAGACAGACAGACAGACAGAGACTCAGGTGAGAGACAGACAAACTGAGTCTGGGAAAGACAGACAGACAGACAGAGGCCAAGGTGAGAGACAGACAGACAGAGGCCGGGATGAGAGAAAGACAGAGGCCAGGCTGAGAGACAGACAGAGGCCGGGTGAGAGACAGACAGACAGAGGCCGGGCTGAGAGACAGACAGAAAAACAGAAGCCGGGCTGAGAGACAGACAGACAGACAGACAGAGACTCAGGTGAGAGACATACAAACTGAGTCTGGGAAAGACAGACAGACAGACAGACGCCAAGGTGAGAGACAGACAGACAGAGGCCGGGTTGAGAGAAAGACAGAGGCAGGTGTGAGAGACAGACAGAGGTAGAGGTGAGAGACAGGCAGACAGACAGAGGCCAGGCTGAGAGGCAGACAAGGCAGGGGTGAGAGACAGACACACAGACAGAGGCTGAGGTGAGAGACAGACAGACAGAGGCTGAGGTGAGAGACAGACAGACAGAGGCAGTGCTGGCTGAGAGATAGACAGAGGCCCGGCTGAGAGAGAGACAGACAGAGGCCGAAGTGCTAGACAGAAAGAGGCCAGGCGGTATGTCCACGAGCTGCAGCTCCTGTCCGTCATCCTCCAGGCCCCACCCACCCCGCTCTGACCTACCTCAGCTGACCTGATGGGACCTGCAAACATCTGCCCGCCGAGGGTGATGTCACCACGTTAGGCCTGCCCACCCGTCGGGAGGGACGGACAGACAGACCGATGGTCAGAGGGCTGGATTCAAGGCTGCTCGGAAGACACGCAAACAGACACCCCCGGTGAGACACAGAGACACAAGTGAGAGACAGTCAGGCAGAGGCTGGGGTGAGAGACTGACAGACAGGCGGGCCTGGCTGAGAGACTGACAGACAAAAAGACAGAGGCTCAGATGACAGACAGACAAACAGAGACAGAGTTGACAGACAGAGGCCGGGATGACAGACAGACAGACAGACAGAGACAGACAGAGGTGAGAGACAGATAGACAGACAGAGGCTGGGTGAGAGACAGACAGACAGAGAGAGACCAGGCTGGGAGACAGACAGACAGGCAGAGAGACAGACAGAGGCTGTGCTGAGAGACAGACAGAGGCTGAGGTGAGAGACAGACCGACAGAGGCAGAGGTGAGGGACAGACATACAGGCAGAGGCAGGGCTGAGAGACAGTCAGACAGATAGAGGCTGGGCTGGCTGAGAGACAGACAGAGGCCAGGGTGAGAGACAGACACACAGAGGCAGAGGTGAGAGACAGACAGACAGAGGCTGGGCTGGCTGAGAGACAGACAGAGGCAGGGGTGAGAGACAGACAGACAAAAAGTGGCTGGGCTGAGAGACAGACAGATAGAGGCCAGGGTGAGAGACAGACAGACAGAGGCCGAGGTGAGAGACAGACAAACAGAGGCTGGGGTGAGAGACAGACAGACAGACAGACAGAGGCCGAGGTGCGAGACAGACAGAGGCCGGGCTTAGAGACAGACAGACAGAGGCTGAGGTGAGAGATAGACAGACAGGCAGAGGCTGAGGGTAGAGGCAGACAGAGGCCAAGGTGAGAGACAGACAGACAGACAAAGGCAGGGGTGAGAGTCAGACAGACAGACAGAGGCCACGCTGAGAGACAGAGGCCAGGGTGAGAGACACACACAGAGACAGAGGTGAGAGACAGATATACAGACAGAGGCGGGGCTGAGAGACAGACAGACAAACAGTGGCTGGGCTGGCTGAGAGACAGACAGAGGCAGGGGTGAGAGACAGACAGAGGCCAAGGTGAGAGACAGACAGACAGAGGCTGAGGTGAGAGACAGACAGACAGACAGACAGACAGAGGCCAGGCTGAGCGATAGACACATAGAGGCTGAGGTGAGAGACAGACAGACAGAGAGAGGCTGGGCTGGCTGAGAGACAGACAGAGACCAGGGTGAGATACAGACACAGAGGCAGAGGTGAGAGACACACATACAGACAGAGGCGGGGCTGAGAGACAGACAGACAGTGGCTGGGCTAGCTGAGAGACAGACAGAGGCAGGGGTGAGAGACAGACAGAGGACAAGGTGAGAGACACACAGACACACAGAGGCCGGCCTGAGAGACAGACAGACAGACAGAGGCCGGGCTGAGAGAGAGATAGAGGCCGGGGTGAGAGACAGACAGACAGACAGAGGCCGGGCTGAGAGACAGACAGACAGACAGAGGCCGGGCTGAGAGACAGACATAAAGAGGCCGGGGTGAGAGACAGATTGACAGAGACTGAGGTGAGAGATAGATAAACAGAGGCTGGGGTGAGACACAGACAGGCAGACAGACAGAGGCCAGGCTGAGAGACAGACAGAGGCAGGAGTGAGAGACAGACAGACAGAGGCCGGGATGAGAGACAGACAGGCAGAGGTTGAGGTGAGAGACAGACAGACTGACAGAGGCTGGGATGACAGACCGATAGACAGAGGCTGGGGTGAGAGACAGACAGAGGCCAAGGTGAGAGACAGACATACAGACAGAGGCCAGTGTGAGAGACAGACAGAGGCCAGTGTGAGAGACAGACACACAGAGACAGAGGTGAGAGACAGACATACAGACAGAGGCAGGGCTGAGAGACAGACAGACGGACAGTGGCTGGGCTGGCTGAGAGACATACAGAGGCAGGGGTGAGAGACAGACAGACAGAGGCCTGGCTAGCTGAGAGACAGACAGACAGACAGAGGCCAAGGTGAGAGACAGACAGACAGAGGCTGGGCTGAGAGACAGAATGACATAGGCCGAAGTGAGAGACAGACACACAGAGGCAGAGGTGAGAGACAGACAGACAGTCAGAGGTGGGGCTGAGAGACAGACAGACAGACAGTGGGTGGGCTGGCAGAGAGCCAGACAGAGGCAGGGGTTAGAGACAGGCATACAGAAAGATGCAGCCTGCCTGAGAGACAGACACAGGCCAGGCTGAGAGACAGACAGACAGATGCCGAAGTGAGAGACAGACAGACAGAGGCCGGGCTGAGAGACAGACAGACAGACAGTGGCCGGGGTGAGAGACAGACAAACAGAGGCCGGGTTGAGAGACAGACAGACAGGGGCCATGGTGAGAGACAGACAGAAAGAGGCTGGGGTGAGAGACAGACAGACAGACAGAGGCCGAGGTGAGAGACAGAGGCTGGGCTCAGAAACAGACAGACAGAGGCTGAGGTGAGAGACAGACAGACAGAGGCTGAGGTGAGAGACAGACACACAGAGGCCGGGATGGCTGAGAAATAGACAAAGGCTGGGCTGAGAGACAGACAGAGGCTGAGGAGGGAGACAGAGAGACAGAGGCCGAGGTGAGAGACAGACATACAGACAGAGGTGGGGCTGAGAGCAGACAGACAGACAGAGGCCAGGCTGGCTGAGAGACAGACAGAGGCTGGGCTGAGAGACAGACAGACAGACAGACAGACAAAGGCCAAAGTGAGAGAGAGACATAAGCTGGGCTGTGAGACAGACAGACAGACAGAGGCCAGGGTGAGAGAGAGACAGAGAGGCCGAGGTGAGAGATAGACAAACAGAAGTCGGGGTCCGAGAAAGACAGAGGCCAAGGTGAGAGACAGACAGACAGGCAGGCAGAGATGAAAGAGAAGTGTGCACGGTGCCTTTTTTGCAGGCATGATAGGCTGGGAATATGACTAAGCCTAGCCGGGCATGGTGGCGCACACGCCTTTAATCCGAGCATTCAGGAGACAGAGGTAGGAGGATCACCATGACTTCAAGGACACCCTGAGACTACAGAGTGAATTACAGGTCAGCCTGGGCTAGACAAAAACAAATATAGATATTTTTTGAGGTACTTCCTTGGGTTGAAGTTTTATTTATAAACTCCAAGTGAAAACTATATGGAAAGCCATGTGTGGTGGCACACATCTACCTTTAATCTCAGCCCATGGGAGGCAGAGGTAGGAGGATCGCCATGAGTTCAAGGCCACCCTGAGACTACAGAGAGAATTCCAGGTCAGCCTGGGCTAGAGTGAGACCCCATCTCAAAAAAAAAAAAAAAAGGAAGAAAGAAAGAAAAGAAAAGCCACTAGCCAGGCGTGGTGGCACACGCCTTTAATCCCAGCACTCGGGAGGCAGAGGTAGGAGGATTGCCATGAGTTCGAGGCCACCCTGAGACTACAGAGTGAATTCCAGGTCAGCCTGAGCTAGAGTGGGACCCTACCTTGAAAAACCAAGAAAAAAAAAAAAGAAAGAAAGAAAAAAAAAAAAAGAAAAGAAAAGCCACTAAACCAAGTACAGCTGTAGACCTGTGCATACTGCGAGACCTGTAGTCCACCCACCCACCAATGGCCCAAATGTTCTCTAGACCCAGAGGGAATTCCTTTCAGGCTCTGGTCATCAGAAGAGTTGTGTGACACAGGAGACCTGAAAGTCAGGGTTGGCCCCTGCGGTAGGTTGAGCTGTAGGTGCTCAAAGATTGTTGGTGATGTTCATCTTCTTTGAAGAGAAGTAACACCTCACCTCTGTGCTACCTGTGGCTTCCACTCATTAGGCACCAAGGCAGAATTGGAGCACAAGCTCTTGCTTCCCCTGCGTGCTGCATCCTGACCCACCTGCTCCCCCTTTCTTCAGTACTTTGCAGCCCTAGCCCTGCTAGCTAAGGCCATGAAGAAAGAGATGGCTGGGGGGGAGGGGAAGGAAATATCATACGTTTTTTGTATATAAGTATAGAAGTTGTCAATAAAAGAAAAAGAAAGAGATAGCTACACTGGCATCCATCTGATGAGGCCCCAGCTCCCCAGCTCCTAAGGCATCTCTGGGATGGAACAACTAGAGGGAGGGGCCGGGTGGGCCACACTGGCAAGCAGCACTGGCTGTCCCCCACCAGGCCCAGGCTTCTCACATGATTCAGCTATTGAATTCATTGTCCAGCTTGGTCCTCTTAGTCCCTTCAACTGTATTGATGACCAACTATTGGACAGAAATAAGGAAACTGTGAGGGTTCGGAGTGTTGAGCAGAAAGAGAAGCAGGGGGCTGGAGAGGTTGTTTAGCAGTTACGGTGCTTGCCTGTGAAGCCTAAGGACCCCGGTTCAAGGCCTGATTCCCCAGGACCCACATAAGCCAGATGCCCAAGGGGATGCATGCGTCTGGAGTTCATTTGCAGTGGCTGGAGGCCCTGGTGCGCCCACTCTCTCTCTCTGTCTTCCCCTCTAATAAATAAATAATAGATAAAAAATAAAATCAGATAAGAAGAGATATAGAGGACTGGACAGATGGCTTAGCAATTAAGCGTTTACCTGTGATGCCCAAGGACCCCGGTTGAGGCTTGGTTCCCTAGGACTCATGTAAGCCAGATGCACAAGGGGGTCCATGCATCTGGAGTTTGTTTGCAGTGGCTGGAGACCCTGGCACATCCGTTCTCTCTCTCTCTCTCTGACTCTCTGAAATAAATAAATTTTTGCCAGGGATGGTGGTGCACGCCTTTAATCCCAGCACTCAGGAGGCAGAGGTAGGAGGAGTCATCCCTGATGGCTCATCATTATACGTCCGAAAAAGGTGAAGAAAATTTTAAGTTAGAATCAAAATCATACAATGGTGTTGCTAAGGCCAGGGTATGAAATGGTCTCCCAGACTCTTGGGGATCATATGAAGAAAACTAGGGGGAGGGAGGGGAAGGACAAACATCTGACTTTGGTGACCTAGACACACAAGTGGTCTGGTCTGACCTTTTGTTCACTCTCCTTGCCATCCTAATTCCTTAGCCCCTTCCTTTGCACTTCTGGCCAGCAGACGGAAATGGCCGAGCATCTTTGGGGACAGCCGAGCATGGACAGAAGTTCCCGATGATCTCTGGAAATGGCCGAAGATGGCCGACAGGTCCCGGGCGGACGGAAACTGCCGAGCGTCTTCGGGGACGGCCAAGAGTGCAGGAAGAAGCCCCGGAAGATCTGTTTATGTGTGCATGCAGTATGCGCCGCCTGTGTACACTGTGGGCGTCTGCATGACGTATGTGACAACTGTGTACACTGTGGAAGTCTGCAGGCAGTAGGTGCCAACTGTGTACATTGTGGGCGTGTGCACGCAGTAGGCACCACCTGTCTGCATTACAGAAGTATGCACCGATGGTCTACACTGTGGATGTGTGCATGTAGTATGCTCTGACTGTGTACACTGTGGACACCTGCACACCATCTGGACTGGCTGTGTGCACCACCCCTGTGCAATGTAGGCATTTGCACACAGTATGCCCTGAGGGTGTACACCATGTGTGTCTGCACGCAGTGTGAGCCTACTGTGTGTGCACCATGGGCGTGTGCACGCATTCTGCACCAGCTGTGTGCACCCTGGAGGAATGAAGGCAGGAAGCCAGCTCTGAGCACCTCTGAGCACCTCCAGGAGGCATGCAGTTGGCTCCACCTGCATACACTCGTGCTCACTCACTCACACAGGGCCAGGAGCGCGTGACGTCACTGGAAGGGCATGGGGCGGGGCCACGGGAGTCAGCACCTGTCCATCATCCTCCAGGTCCCGCCCACCCCACTCTGACTCTCAGGGGCCAGGGCGGACAGGGGGCGCGGCCACGGGAGGCAGAGCCTGTCTGTCATTCTCCAGGCCCCGCCCACCGCACTCTGACTTAAATGGGCCTACCTTATGGGACCTGCAATCATCTGCCTGCTGGGGAGTGGGAGGGTGACGTCACCCCGTTATGCCCGCCCACCCGTCCGGTTGGATGGACAGACGGACAGATGGATGGATGGCTGGAGGCAATGCTGCTAGGAAGACACGCAGACAGATGCCCCCAGTGAGACACAGAGACACAGGTGAGAGACAGACAGAGGCTGTTGTGCCCATGCCAGCCCCCTCACTCCTGACAGCTGTCGACCAGCGCAACCCGTAAAGCCCACTCGTCGTGGGTTTTGCTGACTGTCCCAGGCTTCTTCATCCCTCCCAGCCCAAGAGGTCCAGACTCACTGCCCACTGGTCAAGTGAGTCAGAAGTGGGCCACGGTGCCTTTTCTGCATGGACGATAGGCTGGGAATATGACTTACAGCTGGAAGGACTATAAACACGTCAGTTGGGGAGAAGCTGAAGCTGGCATCAAGGAAGTGGAACTGAGGATCAGGTGAAAAGCCACTAAGCCAAGCTGGGCGTGATGGCACACATGCCTTCAATCCCAGCACTCAGGAGACAGAGGTAGGAGGATCACCATGACTTTGAGGACACCCTGAGACACCCTGAGTGAATTACAGGTCAGACTGGGCTAGATAAAAACAAATATAGATATTTTTTGAGGTACTTCCTTGGGTTGAAGTTTTATTTATAAACTCCATATAGTGAAAACTATATGCAAAGCCATGTATGGTGGCACACATCTACCTTTAATCTCAGCCCATGGGAGGCAGAGGTAGGAGGATTGCCATGAGTTCAAGGCCACCCTGAGACTACAGAGTGGATTCCAGGTCAGCCTGGGCTAGAGTGAGACCCTGTCTCGAAAAAAAAGAAAGAAAGAAATAAAGAAAGAAAGAAAGAAAGAAAGAAAGAAAGAAAGAAAAAGAAGGAAAGCCACTAGCCAGGCATGGTGGCACATGCCTTTAATCCCAGCACTAGGGAAGCAGAGGTAGGAGGATCGCTATGAGTTTGAGGCCACCCTGAGACTACAGAGTGAATTCCAGGTCAGCCTGAGCTAGAGTGAGACAGAGAGAGGGAAGGGGGGGGAATGGGCAAACCAGGTCCTCCAGCCACTGCAAATGAACTCCAGATGTGTGTGCCCCTTGAGCATCTGGTTTACGTATTTTGCTGGGTGAGGGGAGGGTGTTTCGTGTACACGCCAGCCTTCTACTGTCTCCTATGTACTGTTGGTTCTGCAGGTGGAGTTGCCCGGTACTCATCAGAAACCGCTAAGAAAAAAAATGTTTAATTTTACACAGATGACTTGTAGGATTTTCACGTGGGAGAACGAATGCTAGGCTCTCCTGCCACTGCAAAGGGAACTAACTCCAGACACATGTGCCACGTCGTGTACCTGCTTTTACATGGTTAGTGGGGAATTGAACCCCACCTTTAAGTAACCACGGGACCAACCACCTCTATCTCCCCAGCCCATTCCTCCTCCTCCTCCTTCTCCTCCTCCTTCCTTTAACCGCTGCTGTGATTCTTCTAGTTGCCCTACAGGTTGTTCTAATAAAACCGACATTTCTTTTTCTTTTTCTTTTTTGAGATGAATTGAGACATAAGCATTATTTAGTCAACAATATTAAAAATACATGCATATATAATATACATAAATATAATTTGTATACACACTGTTACACACATGGATAAAGTTTAGTTCTGAGCTCAGAGAAAAACTTATTTTTTATTTTTTATTTATTTATATTATTCTGATTTTACATTCATAGTATTGGTTCCATTGTCCTCCTTCCTGTCCTCCCACTTTCAAAGGGACCCTCATCAATGGGGAATGTGGGTCGGGCATTGTGAGGTTAGTCAAGAGTTCTGGGGTGAAGGCCCCAGTCTCTGTGCATAATGCCCCAACTTGTGACTCTAACAATCTTTCCGCCCCCTCTTCCACGAGTTTCCCTGAGCCACATTGGGGTCATTTTAGTTCTGCTTCAGTGATGAGGTTTTGGGAGCCTCTGTGTCTCTGGATATCTGGCGTAGTTGGAGTTGGATGTTCTCTGTGTTTATCTCCTTCAGCCTTTTTCTGGTGTCGTGATCGCCATGAATGCTGAACTCTTGCCCTTCCCCTGCGTTGTTCTATGGTTTCAGCTGGGGCCCTGGTGAGGTGTGGTTAGCTGATCCTCCCTTCAGGTTTGTTGTCCACCTGAAAAAAGATAAGCAAATTCTCCAATGGAGAGAAAAGTTAGTACTAGGTAGAAGGGATGACCATCTATGTTTTGGAGGGAATTTTATATGCGTTGGCTCTCTTTTAGCCCACATTTGGTGGTATCTTGCTCTTGGAGACTGAGCTTATTTTTTGTACCTGGTTTTGACTTATTTCCCAGTTCCAGCAATGAGTTGCATTCCACTGAGTGGATCTGTTAGCCAAATCAAGAGCAGTTGGTTACCCACCATGGCTGTTTGCCATTACTGCACTTGTATGAGCATTACATCAAGGTGTTTCCTGCTGGGTATGTTAGACTGCAAGTTGTTTGGACCAATGTCGGACATTTCCCCCCAGTTGCTCGTGTAGCACCCTCTGGTACTAGACAAGCTAACTGTCTGGGGACTGACCTTCTTCCAGATTCTGGCCAGGTCTCTCTGTGTTTGGTCTCACGTACATATGCTATCTTCGACAGTAGGGTGTTACCATTAATCTTTGGTGGGTCACCTAGAACTCTGACAGAAGTCTGTCTTTTTTTTTTGGTGGGGGGGGGGTAATCTTGTAGGTGTCTCAGATCAAGAGCTCATTGTGGAAAAACCGACATTTCTTAAAAACAGAGCTTGCTTTGTGATGGACATGGTATGTTTCTTCTGTCTCTCCTATGGATATTTAGGTGAACACTCTTAAAGAAACAAGCACTCACAACGTGATGCCCACATATCAGAGTTCTTCACAATATGTTAGGAAGTGAAAAGAAAAAAAAATAGTCTTTTCTGTTCTCTCTCTTTCTTTCAAGTGGGAGTGTGGGAATGCATAGTGCCACCCACCACTCCCATCCTGTCACGAGTCTCTTGAGAGAGAGAGAAAGAGCCTTTACCTTCTACCCTGTCTTTTACCTCACTGATGCATTGCCTCTGCCTGTACCGCCAACACCGCCCCTTCTTCCCAATCTTCACCGGGCAAGGGGATGGCAGTTGGGGTACATGCTAGCCTTGTCTGTGTCCCCTACATAATTTTCAGTTCCGCACCCAGGGTCGTTTGGTACCCCAGACACGATTTCTGTATCCAGCAGGGACTCCCCAGAAACCACTAAAAAGCAGATAACTTGTAGGGTTTTCAACTGGGAGAATGAATGCGGGGGCATCCCACCACTACAAACGGATGATATTTTCATCTTTTTATATTGTTTCTATTGATGGAAGTTGTCAGTTAAAGAAGTCTTTTCCTCCCCTTTCCTTCCTCCATCCCTTCCTTCCTCCCTCCCTTCCTTCCTTCCTTCCTTCCTTCCTTCCTTCCTTCCTTCCTTCCTTCCTTCCTTCCTTCCATCGGGAGAGTGTAAGGGACTGAAGGGCTGGTTTCTGTTCTCTCAGGCTGTCTGACAGTTTCATTCATTGAATTCTATCTACTTTTGGTCTGGCAAGGTGGTTCAGCATTTACAGCGCCTTCCAGCGGAGCCCAAGGACCTGGGTTCGTATCCCCAGGTCCCAATGCACAAAGCTGTGCCCGTGGTCCCTGGAAGGCCCTGGCATGCGATAGTCCCATTCTCTCTCACCAATAAATGGTGAAATGATAAAATGAACAAATTGATATACATAATCAATCAATAAAACAACAAATAAATAATTATGACAAATGAATATAATGAACGAATAAGGATAAATATTAAACAAACAAATATAAATAATAAAAATAGCAGGGCATGGTGGTGCATGCCTTTAATCCCAGCACTCGGGAGCCAGAGGTAGGAGGATCGCTGTGAGTTCGAGGCCACCCTGAAACTACAAAGTTAATTCCAGGTCAACCTGGGCCAGAGTGGTGAGACCCTACCTCGAAAACCAAAAAAACAAAAACCAAAAAAAAAGGGAAAAACCCAAATAATAAAAATAAAACAATAAATACATATGATAAATAAATATTATAAACAAATCAGTGTAAATATTAAGTAAATGAATATTACCAATAAACAAGAAAAGCAATAAGTAAATATATATAAATAAATATAACACACAAATAAGGGTGACTATTAAATAAATGAACATAAATGATAAATAAATTAATACATATAATATATAAAATAATAAATAAATATAATAAAAATTAGGTTTAAATACTAAATAAATGAATATAAATAATAAACAAATATAATAAACAAATAAGGATAAATATTAAACACATGATTATAAATAATATATAAATACATATAAATAATCAATTAATAAATATAAATCAATGTATAAGCATAAGTATTAAATAAATTTCTATGAATAAGTCAGCATAATTAGCAATAAATTACTAAATCAACGAATATAAATAATAATTAAATATAGAATAATAAATTAATATAAGTAAGTAAATGTAATAAATCAGTATGAATATTAAACAAGTGAATATTAATAATAAATAAAACAATAAATAAGTATGATAAATAAGGATAAATTTTAAAAAATGAATAAATAATAAATAAATAAAACAATGAATAAATATGATAAATAAGGATAAATTTTTAAAAATGAATATAAATAATAAGTAAATAAAACAATAAATAAATATAATTACTAAATAAGTATAATAAACAAAGCAGTATAAATATTAAATAAACAAAAAATAAATAAATATAATAAACAAATAAGGATAAATACTAAATAAATGAATGTAAATAATAAATAAATATCAATAATAAAGAAATAAAGACAATAATAAATAAATTTAAATAGCAAATAAATCTAAATAATAATAAATAAATGTAAATAATAAATGAATAAATAACTGTAATTTATTGTTGTTTGTGTTTTGTTTTTTGAGATAGGGTCTCACTGCTCTGGCTCAGGCTGACCTGGAATTAACTCTGTAGTCATCTCAAGGGGGCCTTGAACTCAGTGATCCTCCTACCTCTGCCTCCCGAGGGCTGGGGTTAATGATGTTTCTCACCATGCCCGGAAATAAGTGTAACTTATTAAAGGAAGAAATAAAGATAAAGAAATCTTAAAAGGCCATGTGGCTGGCATCCTGGCTCAAGGCCTGTCCAGTGCACAACCTCTCTGTGTGTCTAATAAGTAAATAAATGAAAATAAATATTTAAAAAATACTTTAGTTACTTATTGATTAGAGAGAGAGAAATAGAGAGGGACAGAGAGACGCAGAGAGACAGGAGTGAATGGACACGCCAGGGCCTTCAGCAGCTGCAAACGAACTCCAGATGCATGTGCCACATTGTGTATCTGCCTTATGTGGGTCCTGCAGAGTCGCACCTGGATCCTTAGGGCTTGTCCCTTAACTGCTGAGCCATCTCTCCAGCCCGAGTTTATTTGTTTATTATTTTTATTATTATTATCATCATCATTATTATGATTACCATTGAGGTCAGGTGTGGCTCTAGGCCAGTCTGACCCGTAATCCATTCTGTTGTCTCAGGCTGGCCTCAAAGTCATGGCCATGACACTCCTCCTCCTTCTAAGCAAGTGGACTGCAATTTTCTTATTTTTTATTTTATTTATTCTATTATTTATATAATAATTTATCATTTTATTTAAATTTTTATTTTAGTATTTATAATTTATCTTAATATTATTATTTTATTACTTTATTTTACCTTTTAATTTAATTTAATTAATTTTATTATTTATTTAACTTTCCATTTCATTATTTATTATTTTATTTTACTTTTTAATTTAATTTTATTATTTATTATTTTATTTTACTTTTTAATTTAATTTTATTATTTATTATTTTATTTTTATTATTGTTATTGTTATTATTATTGATACAGTTTTTAAAGGTCGGTGTGGTGTAGGCCAGGCTGACCCAGAACCCACTGTGTGTTCTCAGGCTGTTCTTGAACTCGCGGCCCCGACCAAAGCCCAAGCAAAGGCAATACCAACTGCGACAAAAACAAGTTAAGAGCTGGGTGTGGTGGTGCACGCCTTTAATCCCACCCTCGGGAGGTAGAGGTAGGAGGATCGCCGTGAGTTCAAGGCCACCCTGAGAAGACAGAGTGAATTCCAGGTCAGCCTGGACTAGGGTGAAACTCTACCCCAAAAAACCATAAATAAATAAATAAATAAATAAATAAATAAATAAATAAATAAATAAAATGAGTAAATAAATAAATAAACCAAGTTAAACATCTTTTCTCGGGTCCAACTCTTTGGCTCCAAGAAGAGGCACAGAAGGAGACCAGGTGGGGCTTTTGCCTTTTGACATGTCCCCCCTTAGATTTGAGGATGGTGGAGGGGTTGGGGCGGGCACATCAGGGAAGTTTGAAGCCCAGCTTGTGGGTATGAGGCCGCCTAGCTGGTGTGCATGCATGTGAAGGCAATGGGTTTCTTGCCTCTGTCACTGTAATGTGCTTGCTGCAGTGCAATTGCCCTGGGACAGGAGCAGAGACCCAAAGCATATCCTATCCTGGATGTATCCCCTGAGTGTCAGACATGTAGTGTGTGTGTGCCTGCACGCTTCCCAGGCTTTGAAAAGGCATGACCGGGACACGGGGACAAGCAGTCAAGTGTGTACCTTGGAAATTGCCCGAGGGGAACTGAGCAGACATCATTGCCGCTCTCAGTGTTTGGTCCTATGAAGGCAGGCCAGCTTCTTCTCAGTGAACCTGAAGCTGTCTGCTACACCCCCATTGTTGCCTGTGGGGAAAAATGGAGGAAAGTAGATCTGAGCACTAAAGACTACTACTTTCAGAACTACATAGCTAGAGATAGCTAAGTCATAGACAAGGCTTTTGCTATTAAGGACTGAAGAGCTTTACACGTTTTAAGAATGCTTCCTAGGCTAAGAAGAGGAAGTCATCTTTTATGATTCTTCCAAAGCTCTTGATTCCTAAGATTAAAGACCCTGTATTTGAGATGATTTTTCTGCTTTTGCAAACTCCTGTATTACCGTGTTGATATTAAAGTTACATAATGAATCCCAGTTGCCCTGTCATGCATACGATTCTATATTTTATTTTTATTTATTTATTGACTCGAGAAAGGGAGAGAAAGAAATAGGCAGATAGAATGAGAGAAAGAGAATGGGTGTGCCAGGGCCTCCAGCCACTGCATATGAATTCCAGATGCATGCACCACCTTATGCACCTGGTTTATGTGGGTCCTGGGGAATTGAACCTGGGTCCTTTGGCTTTGCAGGTAAGGGCCTTCACTGCTAAGCCATCTCATCTCTCCAGCTCTATGCATGCATTCTATTTAAAACAACAATCCAAATGAAGGAATATATTTTACTCGAATTAAATAATCAATACTAGTACATAGTGATTAATAATAAAACATTCCTCAAATTATATTACAAAGTGATGTTTGGAGAAGGCATTAATGGTAGTATATTGCTCTGTTTTCTTGGGAACAATGGGCACTATGAAAGGGAAGATTATGGTAAGCCACCAATGAACCCCACCTGGTCAAGTTTTGCCCTGTCAACTTTTTTTTTGTTTTTTATTTTTGGTTTTTTTTGAAGTAGGCTCTCACACTAGCTCAGGCAGACCTGGAATTCACAATGTAGTCTCAGGGTGGCCTCGAACACATTGCAATCCTCCTACCTCTGCCTCCCGAGTGCTGGGATTAAAGGTGTGTGCTACCACACCCGGATGCCCTGTCAACTTTTAATGTCTAGTTCCAAATACAAAAAATATGTATGGATTTTGATCTGGTGTTCATATATCTTTCCTGGAAAGGAAAAGTATAAAAAGGATTGAGGGTTCATTGTGCTGTGTGTCTTATTAAGTATGCTATGCTAAACACATCAAGATAACATTGTATGTAATCATTTTAGGAGGTATACAACAGACACATGTACTCACCAAAACCTAGGCTCCATTTGTTACTATGGATCTTTAAATATAGGTTTAATTATTCCATTCCTACCTATGCATAGCTTCTGCCTTTCATTGCCTTATAACTCCCACTGAAAATGCATGACATTTCTGTGTACTAATGACATCGGAAAACTATTAGAGAACATAGCCTGATGATGATAATCTGTATTTAGTCAGAGTAATGCACAGAATGGTAAGTCAATCAAAGGCACATATTACGATAACTTGATTCATGCACATGGAAATTATCTCAAAAGAAATAGCAGATGAGTGGTGCTTGACTCTAGGCTTGATGTTGAGAGGGGAAGTTGAGGGGCTAACTTTACTTCCCCATTTAGGGTATGTAGTACAGAAACCATTACAAAAACAGAACGCTTAATGATTAATCTATCAATATGAAAGTATAGCCATTCAAATTTATATATATTAACTCCCTCAAGCCAAACAAGTTTTGGCATTCATTTTAACTCATTAATTAAATGAGTGGAGTAGGATTATAGGTTGTATTTTTCAACTGTCACTCATTTGTATAGCAGTTCATTAATCTGCATTACTTGTATTACACTTTTATTTTTTTTCAATTTTTCTTTTTATCTGACTTTCTCATTGAATTCAATATAATTTTTTTCTGTTATTTTAACTTGAAATGGTAAGCAAGAATAGGAAAACAAATGATTTCTAGTTATCCAAATATATCCATTTCTACAAACATGTTTGATGTTGTACATTTAAGCTTATGTTATCTAGATTTATTATAATAGTGTCAGTCCAATAAAACTTCCTAATGTGCAAATTAGAACTTATAATTTATTTATTCATTCATTCATTTATTCATTTTGGTTTTTCCAGGTAGGGTCTCAAAGTGATCCTCCTACCTCTACCTCCTGAGTGCTAGGATTAAAGGCAAGCACCACCACACCCAGCTAAATTATTTATTTTTTTGAAAAGAAACAAATGATAGGCATTTCATAGTGATGGTTTATTGTATCTGTTTTGAGTACAATGAAGGCTATTTTAAATGGATAAGTTTTGCTTTCTCTTTATACTGTAATAATATTACCAGTTATATATGTCAATTCTGTAATTTTCTTTAAAATAATATCTTTATTAATTACCCTTTTAGAGAAATAACTCTATCTTAAGTGATGAAGAAGTGTGGCTGTAGAGTAGAATATAGCAAACACTGCAGGCCAACTAGGTGCACAGTTCTGAGAAAATGGTCCTTTTAATTTAGAAAGCATCTGTTTTCAGTAGACACAAAGAGAATAAGTAATAAGGAAATGCATTCATTAACAACTTCAAAGTATGATTGAAATTGAAGAATTTTTTAGTATTTGTTAAATATGCTTTAAAAACACAAATGCAAGTAATTGCTTTCTCCCTGAATTTTTTTTCATCCTGCTCTTCAATCTGTGAAGAAATAGTCCAGAATTAGAGAAACCAAAGCTATGCTGACCAAGGTGATACATGTTTGTAATCCTAGCACTACAGGGGATGAGGCAGCAGGTAGACTGCTCATAGTTCAGCAAGGCCAGTCTGAGCTACATAGCAAGTATCACACCAGTCAAAGAAAGAAGCAAGACCTTGTCTCAAAATAAAACAGATAAACCAAAACAACAAAGCATGCAGAAAGATAGTGGTTTTCTCTAAGTTTTTCTCTGATATACCTTATTCAT
Organism: Orientallactaga sibirica; assembly: GCA_036365145.1. Lineage (NCBI taxonomy): Eukaryota > Metazoa > Chordata > Mammalia > Rodentia > Dipodidae > Orientallactaga > Orientallactaga sibirica. The sequence goes on along the minus strand of JAEOAD010002665.1, from coordinate 31,481 downwards.
CTTTTAAAAAAATATTATTTATTTATTTATTTGAGAGAGAGGAAGAGGCAGAGAGAAAGAAAGAATGGGCACACCAGGGCCTCCAGCCACTGCAAATGAACTCCAGATGCATGCACCCCTTTGTGGCTTACATGGGTCCTGGGGAATTGAACCCAGGTCCTTAGGCTTTGCAGGCAAATGCCTTAACCACTAAGCCATTTCCCCAGACCATTATTCATTATTTTTATCGACAAGACTAACCTCTTGACACAGCTTGGACAGGTTTTCTGAAATACTGACTCTATCTTGAATGTCTGAAACAAATATTGGACTAATATGGATGACCAGCCATATCACATTTAGTGCTATCTCTAGGTTTTAGGGATTTTCATTTGTTTGTTTTTTTGTTTTGCATGTTTTTTTTTTTTTTTTTTTTTTTTTTTTTCGAGGTAGGGTCTCACTGTGTCCCAGGCTGACCTGGAATTAACTATGCAATCTCAGGGTGGCCTTGAACTCATGGCGATCCTCCTACCTCTGCCTCCTGAGTGCTGTGCATGTGTGTTTTTGAATCAGGCTTCACAGAAATTAGGAATTCATAAGGAAAAATATATGTTCTGCTACTTAATTCATACCATTATTCAGGAGTAGATAAGACCATATATAGATGGCTGATGTGTTTTGCTTTTCTTTCTCTTACCTCTTTCAAGCTGTTGGAATTTAAGAATTTTATTTTTTTATTAAAATAAAACTCAGAGAGTGGTTAGAAAAGAACGCAAAAACAAAACAAAACAAAACAAAACAAAGCAAAACAAGAAAAATCTCAATCTCTCTTCACTTTCTCCCTCTGCCTCATTATCTTAACTCTTCTGTTAAAGGTTGCTTTAAGAAAACTGAGAAGAAGGCCAGGCATGGTGGTGTGCACCTTTAATCCCAGCACTCGGGAGGCAGAGGTAGGAGGATTGCTATGAGTTTGATGCCACCCTGAGAATGCATAGTGATTTCCAGGTCAGACTTGGAAGGGAAGGTGCTTTCCTGAGGATCGGGTAAAAGAAATCAAAACATTGGAGATGGGCTAGAACTAAAAGAGACTGGGCTATGTATTTCCCAAATACTGCCTATTAAAAACTCCTCAAGCTCACTGCGTGGATTCCCAAACCCAACCCGCTAGAGATGAGGGGGCCTAGAGAGAAAAGGGGGTTTGGCTAGCACAAATTGGCATGATATGAAAAGTCAGCAAAAACCACTGGGTAGCAGCATGGTGTTCAGCTCTGTAGTGGCTGTCCCTGCCCCCGTAGCTGGGGCTGAGCCTGGCTGTCACCTCTTCTGATTGGCTGGCAACAAGTGTCGCCATGCAAAATACCTTAGTGGGTGGGGGCTTCATGTCACTCAGGCTGGGGCAGGGGTCTGGCGAACTTCCAAGGGCTCCAGCCTAGGCTCCCACTGGCCAGCTAAGAGTCAGACATTCAGGGAAGAACCAAATCCCACTCCTCCCCTTCCAAAAAGTGGAGCCAAGCCCAGCTCCTTGAATGCAACTCCCTCATCCCAGGGCTCTTTCTCCATCACTGTTCACTGCCAAAGCTCTGTCCAGAGAGGCAAGCGAGGGCACCAGCTTTGGGCACCAGCTTTGGGCACCAGGGCATGACCTTAGCCCTCTACAGGTGTTAGGCTGAGTGACCCTTGGGGCATTTGGGGGATGGGGTGGATGGTCTCCCTGAAGGAGGGGACTGACCTTCCAGGGAGAAGGCTGTCCTGAAGCTGTTGTGCTCTTAGGGAGGGAGGAGGGAGGGGGCCTGTGGAGATGAATTCCTGTCCTGTGAGTGCACTGCACCTCACACAGAGCAACAGGAACAGCAACAGGGATGATGTGAGGATGTTACCTGTTTGATCACTGCCAGAATTCTGGCACTGGCCAACTTTTGCAATCACTGGGCCTAGAAGTTGCAGGACTAGTGGAAGAGGACTGTGATGGGGCCAGGGCCAGAGTTTGCTCCCTAGTGCTGCCTCCTCCCCACCCCTACACCACATCCCCTACCCATGCCCATGCCCGTGGCCTCTCTCTGGAGGGACCGCCCCTTTGCCCATGCTCTTGCTCCCTTGTCTCCCTCCTCAGGCACTCTCCATGCTGAACAGGATGGGGGATGCCTTGCAACACCAACCGGAGAGGCTTGGACTTGCACACCTGAGGGCAGCACGGTCTCCTCCACCAGGCAGTCAGTGTAGCCTGCTATCCCCACCCAGGGCTGTGGTGTCAGCTCGGACCCAGACTGCCAGTTGTCTGTGGGTGACAGACCATCATCCTCCTCGGCGGAAACCCGAGCGTGCAGAAGCCCGGGCACAGTGCAGGCCAAGAAGAGCCCAGGCGGGTGGCAGCGCAGAGGAGGGGCCCAAGGTGAACCCACCGAGGGGCCCCCAAAGAAGGGGTGGTGTGGGTGTCGTGGCCAATGTGGCCGCTGTCCCCACTCGCTCCTCCATCAAAAGAGACAAGCCCACGAGCACAAGAAATCCAATGCCTGCCAGTGTGTCCACAGAGTGAGCAAAGGCAAGACCAGCTGTGAAAAAAACAAGTTAGACTCTTTGGCTCCAAGAAGAGGCGCAGAAGGAGATGAGGTGGGAAGGGACTTTTGTCTTTTGACTTTTCCGCCCTTAGATTGGAGGATGGTGGAGGGGTTGGGGCGGGCATGTCAGGGGAGTTTGAAGCCCAGCTTGTGCAGATGAGGACGCCTAGTCAGTGTTTTTGGAATGAGTTGCTCTCTTATGAAGAGTGTAGATTGCAGCAAGTTCAAAGATTCCTCATTTGTACAATGTAACAAGTTGTACAATTTAATAGGTTCATTTAATTTCTAATGTAGTTTGGTTAAAAAGGAAAAAGCTTCATTTCTGGAGGCTGTCCTGTATGAAATAGGTTAGTTCAGTTCTTGGAAAGAGTCGCTTACTTACGAACAGGGTTGATTGCAGCAAGTTCAAACTTTCCTCATTTGTCAAATCTAATAAGTTGTACAATTTAGTTGTTTCGTTTCATTTCTAATGTAGTTTTCTTAGGAAAGAAGCACCTTCATTTCTGAAAGCTGTACTGGATGAAATAGGCTAGTTCAGTTCTTGGAATGAGTTGCTTTTTTAAGAAGAGGGTCGATTGCAGCAAGTTCAAATATTCTTCAGTTGTACAATCTAAAAAGACATACAGTTTAGTAGGTTTGATTCATTTCTAATGTATTTGGTTAGAAAAGAAAGACCTTCATTGCTGAACACTGTATTGTATGAAATAGGCTAATTCAGTTCTTGGAATGAGTTGCATTCTTACGAAGAGGGTAGATTGGAGCAAGTTCAAAGTTTCCTCGTTTGTAAAATTGAAGAAGTTGTACAATTTAGTAGGTTCATTTCATTTCTAATGTAGTTTGCTTAGATCAGAAACACCTTTGTACAACCTCCATTTTTGACCGCTGTACTGTATGAAATAGGTACTTCAGTTCTTGCAATGTGCTGTTTTGTTACGAAAAAGGTAGATTGGAGCAAGTTCAAAGTTTCCTCGTTTCTAAAATCTAACAAGTTTTACAATATAGTAGGTTCATTTCATTTCTAATGTAGTTTGGTTAGAAAAGAAACACCTTCATTGCTGAACGCTGTACTGTATGAAATATGCTAGTTCAGTTCTTGGAAAGAGTTGCTTTCTTACGAACAGGTTAGATTGCAGCAAGATCAAACTTTCCTCGTTTGTACAATCTAACAAATTGTACAATTTAGTGGGTTCATTTCATTTCTAATGTAGTTTGGTTAGAAAAGGAAGACCTTCATTGGTGAACACTGTACTGTGTGAAATAGGCTAGTTTAGTTTTTCAAATGAGTTGCTTTCTTACAAGAGGGTCGATTGCGGCAAGTTCAATATTTCCTCTTTTGTACAATCTAACAATTTGTACTATTTAGTAGGTTCCTTTCATTTTTAATGTATTTTAGTTAGATAGGAAACACCTTCATTGCTGAACACTGTAATGTATGAAATAGGGTAGTTCAGTTCTTCAAATGAGTTGCTTTCTTAGAAAGACGGTAGATTGAAGCAAGTTCAAAATTTCCTCGTTTGAGCAATATAAGAAGTTGTACAACTTAGTAGGTTCGTTTCATTTCTAATGTAGTTTTCTTAGGAAAGAAACACCTTAATTGCTGAACGCTATACTGTATGAAATAGGATAGTTCAGTTCTTGGATAGAGTTGATTTTTTACTAAGAGGGTAGATTGCAGCAAGTTCAAAGTTTCCTCGTTTGTACAATGTAACGAGGTGTATAATTTAATTGGTTCATTTCATTTCTAATGTAGTTTGGTTAGAAAAGAAACACCTTCATTGCAGAACGCTGTACTGTATGAAAGAGGCCAGTTCAGTCCTTGGAATGAGTTATTCTCTTACGAATAGGGTAGATTGCAGCAAGTTCAAACTTTCCTCACTTGTACAATCTAACAAGTTGTACAATTTAGTAGGTTCGTTTCACTTCAAATGCAGTTTGGTTAGAAAAGAAACACCTTCATTGCTGAATGCTATACTGTATGAAATAGGCTAGTTCAGTTTTTGGAATGAGTTGCCTTCTTACGAAGTGGGTAGATTGAATCAAGTTCATACTTTACTCGTATGTACAATCTAACAAGTTGTACAATTTAGTAGGTCGTTGGATTTTTAATGTAGCTTAGTTAGAAAAGAAATACCTTCATTGCTGAACACTGTACTGTATGAAATAGGCTAGTTCAGTTCTTGGAATGAGTTGGTTTCTTACGAAGAGTGTAGATTTCAGCAAGTTCAAAGATTCGTCAGTTGTGCCATCTAACATGTTTTACAATTTAGTAGGTTTGAGTCATTTCTATTGTACTTTGGTTAGAAAAGAAAGACCTTCATTGCTTAACACTGCACTGTATGAAATAGGCTACTTCAGTTCTTGGAATGAGTTGCTTTCTTAGGAAGAGGGTAGATTGCAGCCAGTTCAAACTTTCCTCGTTTGTACAATCTAACAATTTTTACAATTTAGTACGTTCTTTTCATTTCTAATGTATTTTCGTTAGAAAAGAAACACCTTCATTCCTGAATGCTTTACTGTATGAAATAGACTAGTTCAGTTGTTTTAATGAGTTGCTTTCTTTGAAGATGTTAGATTGCAGTAAGTTCAAACTTCCCACGTTTGTAAAATGTAACAAGATGTACAATTTAGTAGGTTTGCTTCATTTCTAGTGTAGTTTGGCTAGAAAAGAAAGACCTCCATTGCTGAATGCTGTACTGTGTGAAATAGGCTATGTCAGTTCTTGGAATGAGTTGCTTTCTTACGAAAATGGTAGATTGCAGCAAGTTCAAAGATTCCGCACTTGTACAATCTAAGAAGTTGTACAATTTAGGTGGTTCGTTTCATTTCCAATGTAGTTTTCTTTGGAAAGAAACACCTTAATTGCTGAACTCACTACTGTATGAAATAGGCTAGTCCAGTTCATGCAATGACTTCCTTGTTTACGAAGAGGGTACATTGCAGGAAGTTCATACTTTCCTCGTTTGTACAATCTAGAAAGTTGTACAATTTAGTAGGTTCTTTTCATTTCCAATGTAGTTTGGTTAGAAAAGAAACACATTCATTGCTGAACAGTGTACTGTTTGAAATAGGCTACTTCAGTTCTTACAAACAGGGTACATTGCATGAAGTTCAAACTTTCCTTGTTTGTACAATCTGAAAAGAAGTACATTTTAGTAGTATCGTTTCATTTCTAATGTACTTTTCTTAGAAAAGATACACCTTTATTGCTGAATGGTGTACTTAATGAAATAGGCTAGTTCAGTTCTTGGAATGAGTTGCTTTGTTACGAAGATGGTAGATTGCATCAATTTCAAGCTTTCCTCATTAGTACAATCTAACAAGTTGTAAAATGTAGTAGGTTCATTTCATTTCTAATGTAGTTTTCTTAGGAAAGAAACACCTTCGTTCCTGAATGTTGTACTGTATGTAATAGGCTAGTTCAGTTCTTGGAATGAGTTGCTTTCTTACGAAGAGTGTAGATTGCTGCCAGTTCAAAGATACCTCTTTTGTACAATCTAACAAGTTGTACAATTTGGTATGTTCGTTTCATTTGCAATGTAGTTTCTTTAGAAAAAAAACACCTTCATTGCTGAACACTGTACTCTTTGAAATAGGCTGCTTCAGTTCTTGGAATTAGTTGCTTCCTTACAAATACAGTAGATTGCAGCAAGTTCAAACTTTCCTCGTTTGTACAATTTAAACAAGTTGTACAATTTAGTAGTATCATTTCGTTTCTAATGTACTTTTCTTTTTTATTTATATATTTATTATTATTTTTTCTTTTTTAATCTATATTATTCTCATTTTACAGTCATAGTATTGGTTCCATTGTCCTCCTCCCTGTACTCCCACTTTCAAAGAGACCCTCATCAATGGGGAATGTGGTTCATGCATTGTGAGGTTAGTCAAGAGTTCTGGTGTGTAGGACCCAGTCTCTGTGCATAATGCCCCAACTTGTGACTCTAACAATCTTTCCGCCCCCTCTTCCACGAATTTCCCTGAGCCGATTTGGGATCATTTTAGTTCTGTTTCAGTGATGAGGTTTTGGAAGCCTCTGTGTCTCTGGATATCTGGGTTAGTTGGAGTTGGATGTTCTCTGTGTTTATCTCCTTCAGCCTTTTTCTGGTGTCATGTTTGCCGTGAATGCTGAACTCTTGCCCTTCCCCTGTGTTGTTCTATGGTTTCAGCTGGGGCCCTGGTGAGGTGTGGTTAGCTGATCCTCCCTTCAGGTTCATTGTCCACCTGAAAAAAGATAAGCAAATTCTCCAAAGGAGAGAAAAGTTAGTACTAGCTAGAAGGGATGACTATCTATGTTTTGGAGGGAATTTTATATGCATTGGCTCTCTTTTAGCCCACATTTGGTGGTATCTTGCTCTTGGAGACTGAGCTCATTTTTTGTACCTGGTTATTTATTTTCCAGTTCCAGCAATGAGTTGCATTCCACTGAGTGGATCTGTTAGCCAAATCAAGAGCAGTTGGTTACCCACCATGGCTGTTTGCCACTACTGCACTTGTATGAGCATTATGTCAATTTGTTTCCTGCTGGGTATCTTAGACTGCAAGTTGTTTGCACCAATGTCGGACATTTCCCCCCAGTTGCTCGTGTAGCACCCTCTGGTACTAGACTAGCTAACTGTGTGGGGACTGACCTTCTTCCAGGTTCTGGCCAGGTCTCTCTGTGTTTGGTCTCACACATGTATGCTATCTTCAACAGTAGGACCTTTGGTGGGTCACCACAGACTCTGACAGAAGTCTGTCTTTTTATTTGGGGGGTAACCTTGTAGGTGTCTTGGATCGAGAGCTCATTGTGGTGTTTAACCCTGTGCTGGCACTGGGAGTTTCAAATCTGCACCTAGAAAGGTGAGGGAAGAAAAAGATAGATAATATTATAGAGGAAGTGAGTATAGAGAGGAGAGGTAGGAAGACAGAGTGAGAGGGAGAGAGAGAGAGAGAGAAGCAGAACAAGATTATGGTTAGCATTCATGATGCTCTCTCCAGATTCCTGTGATTTGGGTGTTGCCTCTGCGGGCCTGCTGAAGGATCAATGTTTTAGCCTGTTGTTCAAAGTAAAGGTTTTTATAGCATCTTTTCCTTTTGGGTCCCAATTGTATCCCTGCCCCTTGTCCTTCCACCCACCCTGTCATTTCCTCCCCCCCTTAACTTCCCCCATCCCACCCCCCCTTGTCTGGTCCTCAGAGTGTTTGTTAGGTTTGGCTGCATGTCACGTAGATTCAGGTTAGGAGCGACAGATAAACGAGACCATGCGACAATTATCTTTTTGTTCTTGGGTGAGCTCACTGAGGATGATCTGTGCCATTTTTGACCATTTTTTTCAAATTTCCTTATTTCATCTTTCCTTACTGCTACATAGAATTCCATAGTGTAGATATACCACATCTTTGTTATCCATTCATTTAGTGATGGACACCTGGGTTGATTCCAGCTTTTGTGCTATTATGAATTGAGCAGCTATAAACGTGGTTGAGCAAATGTCTCTGGTCTGAGGTTTGGAGTCTTTAGGGAAAATGCCCAACAAGGGAATAACTGCATCCATTGGTAGGTCTATGGTCATCCTTTTCATGACTCTCCATATAGCTGTCCATAATGGTTGAACCATTTTACATTCCCACCAGCAGTGAAAACTTGTTCCTATTTCTCCACAACCTCGCCAGCATTTGTTTTCATTGTTTTTTTTTTTTAATGTTAGCCATCCTTACTGGGGTAAGGTGGAATCTCATTGTTGTTTTAATTTGCATTTCCCTGATGATTAGGGATGTACATTTTTTTAAATGTGCATTTGCTATTTGTATTTCTTCCTCTGAGAACTGCCTGTGCAGTTCTCTGCCCCATTTTGTGAGTGGGTCGTTTGGTTGTTTATTGTTTAGGTTTTGGAGTTCTTTGTAGATTCTAGAAATCGGGCCTCTGTCAGATGTAAAGCTGGTGAATATATTCTCCAATTCTGTGCATAATCTGCTGGCTTTGGTTATAGTATGTTTGTCAGTGAAAAAGCTGTTCAGCTTCATGAGATCCCAGTGGTTGAGTGATTGTTTAATTTCCTGAGCTGGGGCGGTTTTGTTCAAGAAATCTTTTCCCACTCTTATGTTACAGAAATTTCCTCCTATTTTTTCTTCCAGTAGATGCAGTGTTTCTGGTTTCATATTAAGGTCTTTGATCCATTTGGACTTAATTTTTGTGCATGGAGAGATGTGCAGGTCGAGTTTCATTTTCCTACATATGGTTGTCCAGTTTGTCCAGCACCATTTGTTGAAGATGCTGTCTTTTCTCCATTCTGCATTGGAACGGCCTTTGTCAAATATCAAGTAGCTATAGTTATTTGACCCAAAGTCTGGGTCTTCAATTATGTTCCATTGGTCTATATTCCTGTTTTTATGCCAGTACCATGTTGTTTTTATTACAATGGCTTTGTAGTATAGCATTAGATCAGGTATGGTGATGCCTCCAGAGGTATTTATTTTAGTGAGGATGAGCTTGGATATCTGAGGCCTTCTGCCTTTCCATATAAATTTTGAGATAGTTTTTTCTATCTTATTGAAGAAGGAGGTGGGGATTTTTATTGGCATTGCATTGAATCTATAGAGTGCTTTTGGTAAGATTGCCATTTTCACAATGTTAATTCTACCAATCCAGGAGCATGGGAGGTCTTTCCATTTTTGTAGGACCTCCTCAATTACTTTTTTGAGAGTTTTTATGTTTTCATTGTATAGATCTTTCCCGTCTTAGTCAATGTTATTCCAAGGCATTTTATTTTCTTTGTTGCAATTGAAAATGGGATGATGTTTGTTATTTGTTTTTCTGTCTCTTTGTCCTTTGCATACAGAAAGGCTATTGATTTCTTTGCATTGATTTTATATCCTTCTACTTTGCTGAAGGCACTAATCACCTTTAAAAGTTTTGAGATGGAAGTTCTTGGGTCACTTATGTATAGAATCATGTCATCTGCAAATAGGGCTAACTTAACTTCTTCCTTTCCAATTTGGATTCCTTTGATTTCTTTCTCCTGTCTTATTGCTTGAGCTAATACTTCTAGCACTATGTTGAAGAGCAGAAGTGAGAGTGGACACCCCTGTCTTGTTCCTGGCATCAATGGGAATTCCTTCAGCCTCTCCCCATTTAGAATTACTTGGGCTTTAGGTGCTTTATATATAGCCTTTATTATGTTGAGATATGGGCCGTCTATGCCTATTTTCTCCAGTGTTTTGATCATGAAGTGATGTTGTATGTTGATGATGTCAAAGGCCTTCTCTGCATCTGTCGAAATGATCATGTGGTTTTTGTGTTCTAGCTTGTTTATGTGGTGTATTACATTGATAGATTTCCGTATGTTGAACCATCCCTGCATTCCAGGGATGAAGCCTACTTGATCAAGGTGGATAATGCTTTTGATGTACTGTTGAATTCGGTTTACAAGAATTTTGTTCAGGATCTTTGTGTCTATGTTCATCATGGAAATGGGCCTATAATTTTCCTTTCTTGTGGCATCTCTGCCTTGTTTTGGAATTAGGGTGATACTAGCTTCATAAAAGGAGTTGGGGATCTCTCCCTGTTCTCCAATTGTGTGGCACAGTTTGAGAAGAATTGGTTTCAGTTCTTCCATGAAGGTTTGGTAGAGTTCTGCTGAGAAACCACCTGGTCCTGGACTCTTCTTTTTGGGGAGGTGTTTTATTACCTCTTCAATCTCGAAGTGTGTGATGGGTCTTGTGGTAGTTTGAATATATGTCCCCCAATATATTCAGTGTTTTACTAGTTATAGTTTGCATCTGCAATTACCTTGCTAGAGGCAATGTCACTGGGGGCCGGTCTAAAGGTGTTAATGGTGTGAGTTTGAGATTCCATTGTAAAGATATGCAAATGTACCTAGCAGGAGTTCCTGAAGTGTGCTGTGTGACCTTTTGGCTGTAGTTTTGCTTTGTGTGCTGTGGTGGCTGGTTGGCTTTTGCTCTCTTGCCTGGTCCTGTGAAGAGCAGGCTGCTTCTCCTGCCTTTATGGAACTTCCCCTGGATCTGTAAGCTTCAATAAATAATATCCCTTCCTCCATAACTGTGCCTGGTCTGGAAGTTCATCTCAGCGAACCTGAAGCTGTCTGCTACAGGTCTTTTTAGGAAATTAATCTGCTCTGGGCTTAGGTTTGGTAGGTGATATGTGTCTAGGAATTCATCCATATCTTCTGTATTCCCCTGTATTATGGAGTAGAGGTTTTTGAAGTAAGTCCTAATGACTCTTCCTATTTCACTCATGTCTGTTGTGATCTCTCCTTTTTCATTTCTAATTTTGTTGATTTGAAGTGTTTTTTTTTTCTGCTTGATCAAATTGGCCAGGGGTGTATCAATCTTGTTAATTTTTTCAAAGAACCAGCTCTTTGTTTCATCAATTTTTTAATTGTCCTCTTAGTTTACAATTCATTAATTTCTGCTCTGATCTTAATTATTTCTTTCAGTCTGGAGCTTTTTGGGTTGACTTCTTCTAGCTTTTCCAATGCCTTTAGATGAATAGTCAGGTTATTGATTTGGGATCTTTCTGTTTTTGTTATGAAGGCATTTAGTGGTATGATTTTTCCCCTAAGGACTGCCTTCATTGTGTCCCATAAGTTTTGGTATGATGTGTTCTCATTGTCATTGAATTCTAGAAATTTTGCAATTTCATTCTTTATTTCATCCACAACTCATTTATTGTTTAAAAGTGTGTTGCTCATTTTCCAGGAGGGAGAGGAATTCCTGGTGTACTTTTTGTTGTTGATTTCTAGCATTACTGCATTGTGGTCTGATATCATGCAGGAAATTACATCAATTTTCTTGAAAATATGGAGGCAGGCTTTATGGCCCAGTACATGATCTATTTTAGAGAAGGTTCCATGGGCTCCTGAGAAGAATGTGTAGTTGGTAGATTTTGGGTGGAATGTTCTGTATATGTCTGTTAGGTCTGGTTGTTCTATGGTGTTGTTGAGCTCTCTTACTTCCCTATTAATTTTCTGTTTGGATGATTTATCCATTGTTGATAATGGAGTATTAAAGTCCCCGACTATTGGTGTTTATTTCTGGTTTGTTGCCAAGTGGATTTTGCTTTATGAATTGTGGTTCACCTGTGTTTGGTGCATAAATATTGATGACTGTGATATCTTCTTGTTGGATTGTTCCCTTGATAAGTAAGAAGTGGCCTTCTTTGTCTTTTTTAGTTACCTTTGGTTTGAAGTCTATTTTATCAGATATAAGTATAGCTACACCTGCTTTTTTCGTATTTGTGTTTGCTTGGAAAATCATTTTCCACCCTTTCACCCTGAGGAGGTGTCTGTCTTTAGTGGTGAAGTGGGTTTCTTGAAGACAGCAGATTGAGGGTCCAGTTTTCTGATCCACCCTGTTAGCTTATGTCTTTTGATGGGTGAATTAAGGCCATTAATATTCAGAGATATAATTTTAAGGTTTGATTTAATACCTGCCATATTGTGGTGGGTTGTGGTCTTTTTTTTTTTTTTTTTTTTTTTTTAATGTGGACTATTTCTTGAGGGCTCTTGATGTTGGTTATTTGTTTCTTCTGTGTGGAGAATTCCCTGAAGTACTTTCTGTAGGTTTGGCTTTGTGTTCATATACTTGTAAAGATGAGTTTTATCATGGAAGGTTTTTCTTTCGCCATCTATTATGAGAGATACTTTTGCTGGGTAGAGTAGTTGGGGCTGGAACCCATGGGTTCTTAGAGTTTGCATGTTGAATTCCAGGCCCTTCTGGCTTTTTGGGTTTCCATTGAGAAGTCTTGGGTAATTTTGATGGGGTTCCCTTTATATGTAATGTGTTGTTTTTCCCTGGCTGCTTTTAGGATTTTCTCTTTGTGTTTGATATTTAGAGTCTTAAAGATAATGTGTCTTGGAGAATTTCTTCTTTGGTCCAGTCTGTTTGGAGTTCTACTAGCTTCTTGTAATTGGATGGTGTTTTCTTTTGAGAGAGCGGGAAAGTTTTCTTCAATTATTTTGTTGAATAGGCTTTCCATTCCTTTGGTCTGTGTTTCTTCCCCCTCTGGTATACCCATGATCCTGATGTTTAGGCGCTTAAGGGTGTCCCACATTTCCCTCATGTTCTGTTCACAGAAGGTTTTGAACTTGTTGAAATTGTTGGACTCACAGACTGTTCGTTCTGTTCTGTCTTCCAGTTCTGAGTTTCTATCTTCCACCTGACTTACTCTGTTCTTAAGGGCTTCTATAGAGTTTTGGGCCTGTTCCATTTGGTTCATATTTTCTATGGTTTTTTCATGTATAGTCTCCATCCCTCTGTCTAGTTCTTTTTTTGTGTCATTTTCCGATTTTCTTAATGCTTCTTGGAGTTCATCCCTGCATTTCTTTATGTCTTCAATGAACTTAGCCAGCTGGTTATTGAGGACTTCTCTTTTTTCATTCTCCTTCAGTTCATTTAACTGTCTTTGGAGCCCTTCCTGGTTCTTCTCTACTAGGTCCAATCTAGCAAGGATAACATTCATACTATTGTTGGCTCTTTGTTGAGTTTCTGTGAGTTGTGCTATTTGCTTGGCCAGGGTTGCATAGCTAGTCACTTCATTTTGGGGTTCTGAATCTATTGTCTCTTCTATGCTTTGATTTGAAACATCTACTATAAGACTGGATAGTCTAGGTGGAATTAATTGTCTCTGCTTTTTCATGGTATTCCTGTTTTGCTGTAGTTTGCCCATCGCAATGATTCGGGTACCTTGTTTATGGAATGTTAGGCTGCTGTCCTGGGGTGGGGTGAGGTGGGGTGCAATGGTGATTGTCAGGGCAGTGGTCCCTGGAGTTCTGGTAGGCTGGGGTGGGGGATACTGGCCTACTGGCCTGTGTTCCTTATGTAGGTGGGAGGCATGGGGAACCACAATCACCCTACATGGACTGAGGCAGGGTAGGGTGGGAGCACTGGCCTATCTCCCTGGATCCCAGTACTGTATGAAATAGGCTACTTCAGTTCTTGGAATGAGTTGCTTTCTTACGAAGACGGTAGATTGCAGCAAGTTCAAACTTTCCTTGTTTGAACAATCTAACATGCTTTAAAACTTAGCAGTTTCATTTCATTTCTAATGCAGTTTTCTTAGGAAAGAAACACCTTCTTGGAATGAGTTGCTTTCAGTTCTTGGAATGAGTTGATTTCTTACAAGACAAGTTGCAAAGTTTCCTTGTTTGTTTGTAAGATCTACCAAGTTGTACAATTTAGTAGGTTCGATTCATTTCTAATGTAGTTTGGTTAAAAAAGGAGACCTTTATTGCTGAACGCTGCACTGTATGAAATAGGCAACTTCTGTTCTTGGAATGACTTATTTTCTTATGAAGAGTGTAGATTGCAGCAAGTTCAAATATTCTTCAGTTGTACAATCTAACAAGTTGTACAATTTAGTAGGTTCGATTCCTTTCTAATGTACTTTGGTTAGAAAAGAAAGACTTTCATTGGTGAATGCTGTACTGTATGAAATAGGCTACTTCACTTCTTGGAATGAGTTGCTCTCTTACGGAGACAGTAGATTGCAGCAAGTTCAAACTTTCCTTATTTGTACTATCTGAGAAGTTGTACAATTTATTCAGTTCGTTTCATTTCTAATGTAGTTTTCTTAGGAAAGAAACACCTTCATTCCTGAAGGCTATACTGTTTGAAATAGGCTAGTTCAGTTTTTGGAATGAGCTGCTTTTTTATGATGAAGGTGGATTGCAGCAAGTTCAAAGATTCCTCATTTGTATAATCTAACAACTTGTACAATTTCGTAGGTTCGTTTCATTTCTAATTTAGTTTGTTTAGAAATGGAAGACTTTCATTGCTGAATGCTGCACTGTATAAAATAGGCTAGTTGAGTTCTTGGAAAGATTTGCTTTTTTACGATGAGTGTAGACTGGAGCAAGTTCAATATTTCCTCGTTGGTACAATCTAACAAGTTGTACAATTTCGTTGGTTCATTTCAATTCGAATGTAGTTTGTTTAGAAAAGAAACACCTTCATTGCTAAATGCTGTATGAAATAGGTTACTTAAGTTCTTGGAATGAATTGCTTTCTTACGAAGACGGTAGATTACTGCAAGTTCAAACTTTCCTCGTTTGTACAGGCTAACAAGTTGTACAATTTATTGTGTTGGTTTCATTTCTAATGGACTTTTCTCAGAGAAGATACACCTTCATTGCTTAATGCTGTACTGAATGAAATAGGCTACTTCAGTTCTTGGAATGAGTTGCTCTCTTACGTAGAGGGTAGTTTGTAGCAAGTTAAAACTTTCCGCGTTTACACAATACAACAAGTCGTACAATTTAGTAGGTTCCTTTCATTTCAAAAGTAGTTTGGTTAGAAAAGAAACACCTTCCTTGCTGAACGCTGCACTGTATGATATAAGCTACTTCAGTTCTTGAAGTGAGTTGCTCTCTTACGAAGAGGGTAGATTGCAGCAAGTTCAAACTTTCCTCGTTCAAATAATCTAACAAGTTGTACAATTAAGCAGATTGTTTAATTTCTAATGTAGTTTTCTTAGGAAAGAAACACCTTCACTGCTGAATGCTGCACTGTATGAAATAGTTCTTGGAATGAGTTGCTTTCTTACGAGGAGTTTAGATTGCAACAAGTTCAAACTTTCCTCGTATGAGCAATCTAACAAGTTGAACAATATAATAGGTTCGTTTCACTGCTAATGTAGTTGTCTTTGCAAAGAAACACCTTAATTTCTGAATGCTCTACTGTATGAAATAGGCTAGTTCAGTTCTTGGAATGAGTTGCTTTCTCACGAAGAAGGTAGATTGCAGCAAGTTCAAACTTTCCTTATTTGTACAATCTAAAAAGTTGTACAGTTTAGTAGGTTTGTTTCATTTCTAATATAGTTTTCTTAGGCAAGAAACACCTTCACTTATGAAGGTTGTACTGTATGAAATAGGCTACTTCAGTTCTTAGAATGAGTTGTTCTCTTGCGAAGAGGGTAGATTGCAGCAAGTTCAAACTTTCCTCGTTTGTACAATCTAACAAGTTGAATAATTTAGTAGGTTCATTTCATTTCTAATTCAGTTTGCTTAGAAAAGAAAGACCTTCATTGCTGAACTCTTTACTGTATGAAATAGGCTTTTTCAGTTCTTGGAATGAGTTCCTTGAGGATAGATTGCAGCAAGTTTAAAGTTTCTTCGTTGGTACAGTCTAACAAGTTGTACAATTTTGTAGGTATTTTTCATTTCTAATGTTGTTTTCTTTGGAAAGAAACACCTTCAATGCTGAATGCTGTACTGTATGAAATAGGCTAGTTCAGTTCTTGGAATGAGTTGCTCTTTTACGAAGAGGGTAGATTGCAGCAAGTTCAATGATTCCTCGTTTGTAAAATCTAACAAGTTGTACAATTTAGTAGGTTTGTTTCTTTTCTAACACAGTTTGGTGAGAAAAGCAAAACCTTCATTGCTGAAGGCTGTACTGTATGAAATAGGCTAGTTCATTTCTTGGGATGAGTTTCTTTCTTTTCTAAGAGGGTTGATTTTAGCAAGTTCAGTCTTTCCTCCTTTGTACAATCTAACAAGTTATATAATTTAGAAAGATCATTTCATTTCTAAAGTTGCCTTTTTAGAAAAGAAACATCTTTATTGCTGAATGCTGCACTGTATTAAGTCAGCCAGTTCAGTTCTTGTAATGAGTTGCTCTCTTAAGAAAAGTGTAGATTGCAGTAGTTCAAACTTTCCTCTTTTGTACAATCTAACAAGGTGTACAATTTACTAGGTGCGTTTCATTTCTAATGTAGTTTGGTTAGAAAAGAAACACCTTCATTACTGAAAGCTGTAATGTATGAAATAGGCGAGTTCAGTTCTTGGAATGAGGTGCTTTCTTACGAAGATAGTAGATTGCAGCAAGTTCAAACTTTCCTCTTTTGTAAAATCTAACAAGTTATACAAGTTAGTAGGATCGTTTCATTTCTAATGGAGTTTGGTTAGAAAAGAAAGAGATTCATTGCTGAACACTGTATTGTATGTAATAGGCTAGTTCAGTTCTTGGAATGACTTGGTTTCTTACGAAGAGAGTAGATTGCAGCAAGTTCAAAGTTTCCTCTTTTGTACAATCTAAGAATTTGTACAATTTAGTAGGTACGTTTAATTTCTAATGTAGTTTTCTTTGGAAAGAAACACCTTCATTGTTGCACGCTCTACTGTATGAAATAGGCTAGTTCAATTTGTGCCATGACTTTCTTGTTTAAAAAGAGGGTACATGGCAGCAAGTTCAAACTTTCCTCGTTTATACAATCTAAAAACACGTACAATTTAGTTGTTTTGTGTCATTTCTAATGTAGTTTCGGTAAAAAGAAAAAACTTCATTGCTGAACGCTGTACTATATGAAATAGGCTACTTCAGTTCTTGAAATGAGTTGCTTTCTTACAAAGAGGGTAGATTGTAGCAAGTTCAAACTTTCCTCGTTTGTACATTCTAAAAAGTTGTACAATTTAGTATGTTCATTTCATTTCTAATGTAGTTTTCTTAGGAAAGAGTGCAGATTGCAGCAAGTTCAAAGATTCCTCATTTGTACAATCTAACAAGTTGCACAATTTAGTAGGTTCATTTCATTTCTAATATAGTTTTCTTAGCAAACAAACACCTTCATTGCAGAGCACTGTACTGTATGAAATAGGCAAGTTCAGTTCTTGGATTGAGTTGCTTTTTCAAGAAGAGTGTATATTGCAGAAAATTCAAAGTTTCCTCGTTTGTACAATCTAACAAGTTGTACAATGTAGTAGGTTCATTTCTTTTCTAATGTAGTTTGGTGAGAAAAGGAAGACCTTCACTGCTGAACGCTGTACTGTATGAAATAGGCTAGTTCATGTTTTGGAATTACTTGCTTTCTTACGAAGAGGGTAGATTGCAGTAAGTTCAAACTTTCCTCGTTTGTACAATCTAACAAGTTGTACAATTTAGTAGGTACATTTCATTTCTAAAGTAGTTTGGTTAGAAAAGAAACACCTTCATTGTTGAATGCTGCACTGTATTAAATTGGCTAGTTCTTTTCTGGTAATGAGTTTCTCTCTTACGAAGAGGGTAGATTGCAGCAAGTTTAAACATTCCCGTTTGTACAGTCTGACAAGTTGTACAATCTATTAGGTGTGTTTGATTTCTAGTGTAGTGTGTTTAGAAAAGAAACACCTTCATTGCTGAACACTGTACTGTATGAAATAGGCTAGTTCAGTTTTTGTAATGAGTTACTTTCTTATGAAGACAGTAGATTGTGGCAAGTTCAAACTTTCCACTTTTGTACAACCTAACAAGTTGTACAAGTGAGTAGGATTATTTCATTTCTAATGTAGAATGAAAGACCCTCATTGCTGAACGCTGTAATGTATGAAATAGGCTAGTTCAGTTCTTGCAATGAGTTGCTTTCTGACAAAGATGGGAGATTTCAGCAGGTTCAAACTTTCCTCCTGGGTAAAATCTAAAAAAGTTGTACAATTTATTATGTTCGATTCATTCCTAATGTACTTTGATTGAAAAAGAAAGACCTTCATTGCTGAACGCTGTACTGTATGAAATAGGCTAGTTCAGTTTTGGAATGCGTTGCTCTCTTAAGAGGGTACATTGCAGCAAGTTGAACCTTTGCTCCTTTGTACAATCTAACAAGTTGTGCAATTTAGTAGGTTTGTTTAATTTGTAATGTAGTTTGGTTGGAATAGAAAGGCCTTCATTCCAGAATGCTGTACTGTATGAAATAGGCTAGTTCAGTTCTTGGAATGAGTTGCTCTCTTACTAAGAGAGTAAATTTCAGCAAGTTCAAACTTTCCTCATTTGTACAATCTAATAAGCTGTACAATTTATTATTTCATTTAATTTCTAGTGTAATTTTATTAGAAAAGAAACCTTTATTGCTGAACGCTGTATTGTATGAAATAGGCTAGTTCAGTTACTGGAATGAGTTGCATTCTAATGAAAACGGTACATTGCAGCAAGTTCAAACTTTCTACGTTTGTACAATTGAACAAGTTGTACAATTTAGTAGGATCATTTCATTTCTAATGTAGTTTTCTTTGGAAAGAAACAACTTCATTGCTGAACGCTGTACTGTATGTGAAAGGAATGCTTCAAATTCCAGAATTGGCTCTCTGCCAGCAAATAGGTAGAAGATCACCCTTCTTGCTGGTTCAGAGCCTGCTTCCTGCATGAACCTAAATAAAAAGAACAGGCTTTTGAGTATGTGACTCTGGCCTAATGAGATAACAAAAAATGAACTAACTAACTGCTTATCTGGCTTCTGTGAACTGCTTGCACCATAAAAGGAAAGATTGTAATGTAAAAGTATATAGATAGAGGTGTAGGACAATAGAGAATGTAAGCAAGAAAAGCAAGAACTAAAGTAACGCCATGACAGGCTCTAGGAATATTCACAGGCCTGAGTTTCTATTTCCGGGCTGAACTGACACAGCATTTTTGCAGTTACTGAAAAAACCCCAGACTACCCAGTACCCAAAATAATCCTTGAAATGAGCCAGTCAGAAGAAACTAAGCAAATGTTATACATACTTGTGATCCTCAAGTTATAGATAAGGTGGCTCAAAATGCCATAGTAACCACATAACCAATGAGCATACTACATGTACATTATTTTTAAACAATCATGTTATAAATTCTCCTCTCCTTTGTTTGAACCCAATAAAAACTGCCCTGATTCTACCCTCGGGGTCTCCAGTCCTCTACCCCTGCGTGGCATATGACTGGGGGCCCCAGCGCGCTGGAATAAAAATCCCTCTTGCAATTTGCATCAAGATCATTTCTTGGGGTGATTTGGGGTGTCGCCTTTCCCGAGACAGAGCCCGGGGAGTTCCCGATTTGGTCTTACATTTGGTTCCCTGACCGGGAAACAGTAACTACCTCTCACACTCAAGAACCAACTTGGAGGTAAGCGGATCCCCCTAAGATGTGTGAGTGTGTGTTTCGGCCGATGTCTTTGTTCTGAGTTTCTGTTCTGTAATGCGCGCTTTTTGGTTTGCAGCTGTTCTCTCCGACCGTAAGGACCACAGGAGTGTGATCAGCAGAGGTGCTAAGAGGGTCACAGGCTGTAGCCCTGGGGGACTCCCCAGGAGGAGAGGAGAACCAGGTACCCCTGGTTGTCTTCTACTGTCGGTCGGAGAACCGAATTCTGTTGTTGAATTAGGAAGCTTCCTCTGGGCGACTGTCCGATTGGCAGACAGGTCGCAAATGTTTGTATCTGTTAGTCTCAGTTCTGTGCCTCTTTGTCTTGTGTGTTTTTGTCTACATTTTTGTCATGGAACAGACGGTGACGACTCCCCTTAGTTTGACGCTTGACCATTGGACTGAAGTGAAATCTAGGGCTTACAACTTGTCAGTCGAGGTTAAGAAGGGACCCTAGAAGACATTTTGTGCCTCTGAGTGGCCAACTTTCAATGTTGGGTGGCCTTCAGAGGGAACATTCAATTCTGAAACTATTCAGGCTGTTAAAACAATTATTTTCCAGGCTGGACCTGGCTCTCATTCTGATCAGGAACCCTACATCCTTACATGGAGAAATTTGGTAAACAACCCTCCATCAAGGGGTTAAGCCATGACTAAGCAGATCTAAGGAGGCAGACTCCCGAGTTCTGACCCTAGAAAGCGAAAGAAAAAAAAAAGGGTGTTCATTTGAAAAAGCCAAACTTTCTCCTCGAATCCCACCCTTTTATCCACCACAAGGTGTCACTAGAGGATCATCTGTATCCGCCCCTCCTGAGGCTCCGGTGAGGGGAGACCGGCTGCACAAGGGAGGCTCGCAGTGAGCAGCAGGAGGAGAGGCGATCTCGCCCGACGCTTCGCAGGGGAAAGGAGGCCAATCTCCTCTCCTCTGCTACCCGTGGCTCTCCGGGCACAAAAGCTACGGCGGCTGGGCCAACGTGCACGGGTGGAAGGCGGTCCTGGGATGCACGCAGAGAGCGGTCTCCTCCCACCCGGGCCGCACGAACCCGCAGCCCTGGGGGTGTCCCCACACGAGCGTGAGGCCATGGGCAAATGCGCACCGCCTGCCCCAAGCGTGCCGGCTCCCACCAGCTCACGGGTCCCGCCAGCACTGTCCCTGCCTGATGTGGGCCCCGTCCGCCCCTTCCGGGAGCCAAATCTGCAGTCCTTTCTTGCACCTTCCTCCAACTCCCCACCACCCCCCCACGGCTCTGAGCCTTGGTATGCCCCAGGGGAAATAGATATCTTGAAAAGTTAAATATACGGGGGGAATGTCAGGGAGAAGGGAGAAAATGGGCCCGACCCGCAGGTCCTGAAGCTGCACGGGGAAAGACGCAAGGAAAGGCACGGGGCGCGTGGGCTGCGTGAGACAAATAGGATGGAAACTTAGGGACCCGGTGCGGGCACACTGAATTTAAGTTGGGGGAGGGGCGTGGGGGAGACAAGACAAAGGGGCTTTTTACCGAAAGGCTAGAGGTCTGATTTTAGGAAAGAAGCTAGAACCCCCACTTCCTCATCTATGGATGGTCTTGGTGAGGGCACTCTAGGATGTGGGAATCACAGGTGTCAGCTCCTGGTTCCTAGACTGGGTTCATTTCCAAGTTCCAAGCTGGCCTCTGGACAATCAGCCAGACAGATCCAAAAGGTGCTCCACAGTCCCTGGCACCATCCTTTGCAGGATGAGAAATGATAAAAAAGTTGGGAAAAGAGAAAAAGAATGTATATGTTGGCAGGCCTAGAGCATGGAGAGAGACCCATAAGGGGTGGAAGAACACAGGAGGGGGTTCACATGCTAAAAGAGAAAGGCAGATGTTTGTCCTGTGTCAGGGGAGAAAAATCTAAAGTAGAAAGGGGAGGGCGATTGGAACAGGAACTGAGTTTGAGGAATTTAAGAAACAAATGGGGACCAGAGAAAGGTCTTATGATTTGGATAAAATGTCAAGTGTTTAGGCAGAAGGTGTGTGCAACAGTGAATGGGCAATAGAAATAAATAAAATAGAGGGTGTCGATGTAAAAAAATGTGGTTAAAGAGGGGAGCAAAATGAAAATAAATTTAAAAAGTTTGGGGCACCCTGGCAGGAGACAGATGGATGGAGCAGGTTAGAGAATTGGGCTGAAAAGAAGGTAAAGATGATGACTTTGGAATGGCAGATGAGGTATAGGGACAAAAGGAGGGGGAAATCTTCTGGTTGATTACCTAGGATATCTCTACACAGGTTGCATGTTTCTTTGAGGGGAAAAATTATGTTCTGCCTGGGAGTCAGAGAGGGGCCACTCCGAAGTGGACAGATGGGATCATGATGCTACCGCTGCGCACCTTTGGGCCCCCTGTACCAGCCTACTTGGGATGATTGCCAACAGCTGCTGCAGACGCTCTTCACAACTGAGGAACGGGAGAAAATTTTATTAGAAGCTAGAAAAAAAAATGTTCCTGGGGCCGACGGGCAACCTACATATGGGATTCCCTCTGACTCACCCTAGTTGGGACTACAATACAGCTAAAGGTAAGGAGAGCTTGAGAATCTATCGCCAGGCTCTGGTGGCGGGTCTCCAAGGGGCCTCCAGACGGCCCACTAATTTGGCCAAGGTAAGAGAGATAATACAGGGACCAACCGAGCCTCCCTCAGTTTTTCTTAAAAGACTTATGGAGGCCTTCAGGCAGGTCACTCCTTTTGATCCTACTTCAGAAGCCCAGAAGGCCTCAATGGCCCTGGCTTTCATAGGGCAGTCAGCTCCGGATATCAGAAAAAAAACTTCAGAGATTGGAAGGATTACAGAAAGCTGAGTTACGTGAATTGATGAAAGAGACAGAGAAAGTGTATTACAAAAGGGAGAAAGAGACAGAGAAAGTGTATTATAAAAGGGAGACAGAGGAAGAAAAGGAACAGAGAAAGGAAAAAGAGAGAGAGAAAAGAGAGGAAAAACATGATAAAAGGCAGGAAAAGAAGTTAACTAAAATCTTGGCTGCAGTAGTTGAAGGGAAAAACAGTAGAGAAAGAGAGAGAAATTTTAAGAAACCCAGGACAGGCCCTAGGCAGATAGGGAACCTGGGCAACAGGACCCTACTCGACAAGGATCAATGTGCTTATTGTAAAAAGAAAAGGGACATTAAGCAAGGGACTGCCCCAAGAAGCACGGGGAATTTTGACCTAATCCCTGGGGCCATAGAAAAGACCTGTTGCTTACCTGTCCAAGAAGCTTGACCCTGTAGCCAGTGGATGGCCTGTCTGTCTGAAGGCTATTGCAGCTGTGGCTGTACTGGTCAAGGGCACTGACAAATTGACTTTGGGACAAAACATAAGTATAATAGCCCCCCCTGCACTGGAGAGTATTATCTGGCAGCCTCCAGACCAATGTATGACTAACGCCCGCATGACCCACTATCAAAGCCTGCTTCTCACAGAGAGAGTCAGGTTCGCTCCACCAGCCACCCTCAACCCCACCACTCTTCTACCTGAAGAGTCTGATGAACCAGTGACTCATGATTGTCACCGACTATTGGTTGAGGAGACCGGGGGCCATAAGGACCTTACAGACAGCCCGCTGACCAAAGAAGCACTGACCTGGTTCACTGATGGGAGCAGCTACATGGTAGAAGGTAAAAGAATAGCTGGGGCAATGATAGTGGACGGGACTCACACAGTCTGGGCCAATAGTCTACCAGAAGGGACCTCAGCACAAAAGGCTGAACTCATGGCTCTCATAAGCTTTTGCGAATGCACATATACATGGAGCCATCTATAGACAGAGGGGGCTACTTACTTCAGCAGGAAAAAAAAATCAAAAATAAAGAGGAAATTCTAAGCTTACTGAAGGCTTTACATTTGCCAAAGAGACTAGCCATTATACATTGCCTTGGGCATCAGAAAGCTAAAGACTTTATCTCGAAAGAAAACCAGATGGCTGACCAGGTAGCCAAGCAGGCAGCCCAGGGTGTCAACCTTCTACCGGTAATGACAAAGCCCAAGGCCTCAGAACCTGGATGGCAGTACACTCTAGAGGACTGGAAAAAAATAAAAAAGATAGACCAGTTCTCCAGGACCCCAGAAAGGACCTGCTACACCTCAGATGAAAAGGAAATCCTACCCCACAAAGAAGGATCAAAGTATGTCCGACAGATACATCGTCTAACCCACCTGGGAGCTAAACATCTGCAGAAACTGGTTAGAACATCCCCTTACCATGTTCTCAAACTGCCGGGGGTAACTGACTCAGTGGTCAAACATTGTGTACCCTGCCAGCTGGTTAATGCACATCCCTCAAGAATGCCCCCTGGAAAGAGACTGAAAGGCACTCACTGGGAGGTGGACTTCACTGAGGTAAAGCCAGCCAAATATAGCAATAAGTACTTACTAGTTTTCATAGACATCTTTTCAGGATGGGTGGAAGCATATCCTACCAAGAAGGAGACCTCAACTGTGGTGGCTAAGAAAATACTGGAAGAAATCTCCCCAAGATTTAGAATACCAAAGGTAATAGGGTCTGACAATGGTCCAGCTTTCGTTGCCCAGGTAAGTCAGGGACTAGCCAAGACATTGTGGATTGATTGGAAATTACATTGTGCATACAGACCCCAAAGCTCAGGACAGATAGAAAGAATGAATAGAACCATTAAAGAGACCCTCACCAAATTGACCACAGAGACTGGCGTTAATGATTGAATAGCTCTCCTACCCTTTGTGCTTTTCTGGGTTAGGAACACCCCTAGACAGTTTGGGCTAACCCCCTATGAATTGCTCTACGGGGGGCCCCCTCCACTGGTAGAAATTGCCTCTGTACATAGTGCTGATGTGCTGCTTTCCCAGCCTTTGTTCTCTAGGCTCAAGGCACTTGAATAGGTGAAGCAACAAATGTGGAAGCAGATATGGAAGGCCTATTCTGAAGCAGGAGACTTACAAGTCCCACATTGCTTCCAAGTTGGAGATTCAGTCTACGTCAGGCGCCACCGTGCGGAAAACCTTGAGACCCAATGGAAGAGCCCTTACATCGTGCTGCTGACTACGCTGACCTCCTTAAAGGTTGAAGGGATCCCCACGTAGATAAAAATCTATCAGCAACTTAGAAAACTCTCTGACTCCTTTATCTGAGGTGGTCCTACAGAATCGGAGGGGATTAAATCTATTGTTTCTGAAGGAAGATGGGTTATGTGCAGCCTTAAGGAAAAAAAATGCTGTTTTTATGTAGACCACTCGGGAGCTATTAGAGACTCCATAAGCAAGCTCAGAGAAAGACTAAAAAAACATCGAAGGGAAAGGGAGGCTAACCAGGGATGATTTAAAGAATGGTTCAGCAGGTCCCCTTGGATGACTACCCTATTTTCTGCCATGATGGGACCCTTAATAATTCTACTCTTGTTGCTTATAGTGGGGCCCTGCATAATCAACAGATTTATTGCTTTTGTTAAAAGACGGGTGAGTGCGGTCCACCTTATGGTGCTCAGACAACAGTATAGGGGTCTTCCGGACAGGGAGGGAACTAACTTCGAGTCCTCCCACTTCTAAGATTAGAACTGTTAACAAGAGAAAAAGTGGGGAATGAAAGGAATGCTTCAAATTCCAGAATTGGCTCTCTGCCAGCAAATAGGTAGAAGATCACCCTTCTTGCTGGTTCAGAGCCTGCTTCCTGCATGAACCTAAATAAAAAGAACAGGCTTTTGAGTATGTGACTCTGGCCTAATGAGATAACAAAAAATGAACTAACTAACTGCTTATCTGGCTTCTGTGAACTGCTTGCACCATAAAAGGAAAGATTGTAATGTAAAAGTATATAGATAGAGGTGTAGGACAATAGAGAATGTAAGCAAGAAAAGCAAGAACTAAAGTAACGCCATGACAGGCTCTAGGAATATTCACAGGCCTGAGTTTCTATTTCCGGGCTGAACTGACACAGCATTTTTGCAGTTACTGAAAAAACCCCAGACTGCCCAGTACCCAAAATAATCCTTGAAATGAGCCAGTCAGAAGAAACTAAGCAAATGTTATACATACTTGTGATCCTCAAGTTATAGATAAGATGGCTCAAAATGCCATAGTAACCACATAACCAATGAGCATACTACATGTACATTATTTTTAATTGTTAAACAATCATGTTATAAATTCTCCTCTCCTTTGTTTGAACCCAATAAAAACTGCCCTGATTCTACCCTCGGGGTCTCCAGTCCTCTACCCCTGTGTGGCGTATGACTGGGGGCCCCAGCGCGCTGGAATAAAAATCCCTCTTGCAATTTGCATCAAGATCGTTTCTTGGGGTGATTTGGGGTGTCGCCTTTCCCGAGACAGAGCCCGGGGAGTTCCCGATTTGGTCTTACATATGAAATAGGCTAGTTCAGTTTGTGCAATGAGTTTCTTGTTTACATAGAGGGTACATTCCAGCAAGTTCAATCTTTCCTCATTTGTAAAATCTAAAAAGACATACAATTTAGTAGGTTCGTTTCATTTATAATGCAGTTTGGTTAGAAAAGAAACAACTTCATTCCTGTTCGCTATACTGTATGAAATATGCTAATTCAGTTCTTGGAATTAGTTGCTTTCCTACGAAGAGGGTAGATGCAGTAAGTTCAAACTTTCATCGTTTGTAAAATCTAACAAGTTGTACAATTTAGTAGGTTTGTTTCATTTCTAATGTAGTTTTTTTAAGGAAACAACCGCCTTCATTTCTGAAAGCTGTACTGGATGAAATAGCCTAGTTAAGTTCTTGGAATGAGTTGCTTTTTTATGAAGAGGGTAGATTGCAGTAAGTTCAAAGTTTCCTCATTTGTACAGTCTAACAAGTTGTACAATTTATTAGGTTCATTTCATTTCTAATGTAGTTTGGTTAAAAAAGAAAAACCTTCATTTCTGAAGGCTGTCCTGTATGAAATAGGTTAGTTCAGTTCTTGGAATGATTTGCTTACTTACGAAGACGGTAGATTGCAGCAAGTTCAAATTTTCCACGTTTGTAAAATTGAACAAGTTGTAAAATTTAGTAGGATCATTGCATTTCTAATGTAGTTTTCTTTGGAAAGAAATAACTTCCTTGCAGAACGCTCCAATGTATGGAAATAGGCTAGTTCAGTTTGTCCAATGAGTTCCTTGTTTACGAAGAGGGTACATGGCAGCAAATTCAAACTTTCCTTGCTCGTACAATCTAAAAAGATGTACAATTTATTAGCTTCGTTTCATTTCTAATGCAGTTTGGTTAGAAAAGAAACAACTTCATTCCTGAACGCTGTACTGTATGAAATAGGCTACTTCAGTTCTCGGAATGAGTCGCTTTCTTACAAAGAGGGTAGATTGCAGCAAGTTCAAACTTTCCTCGTTTGTAAAATCTAACAAGTTGTACAATTTAGTAGTTTCGTTTCATTTCTCATGTAGTTTTCTGAGGAAAGAAACAATTTCATTCCTGAACGTTGTACTGTATGAAATAGGCTACTTCAGTTCTTGGAATGAGTTGTTCTCATAGGAAGAGGGTAGATTGCAGCAAGTTCAAAATTTCCTCATTTGTACAATCTATCAAGTTGTACAATTTATTAGGTTCATTTCATTTCTAATGTAGTTTGGTTAGAAAAGAAACACCTTCATTTCTTAATGCTGTACTGTATTAAATAGGCTAGTTCAGTTCTTGCAATGAGTTGCTTTCTTACGAAGAGGGTAGATTGTATCAAGTTCAAAATTTCCTCGTTTGTACAATCTAACACATTGTTCAATTCAGTAGGTTCGTTTCCTTTCTAATGTAGTTTGGTTAGAAAAGAAACACCGTCATTGCTGAATGCTGTACTGTACTAAATAGGCTAGTTCTGTTATTGTAATGAGTTGCTTCCTTACGAAGAGGGTAGATTGCAGTAAGTTCAAACTTTCCCATTTGTTCAATCTAACAAGTTGTACAATTTAGTAGGTTCGTTACATTTGTAATGTAGTTTGGTTAGAAAAGAAACACCTTCATTGCTGAATGCTGTGCTGTATGAAATAGGCTAGTTCAGTTCTTGGAATGAGTTTCTTTCTTATGAAGACAGTAGATTGCAGCAAGTTCAAATTTTCCACGTTTGTACAATCTAACAAGTTGTACAATTTAGTAGGATCATTTCATTTCTAATGTAGTTTGGTTAGAAAAGAAACACCTTCATTGCGGAACACTGTACTGGATGAAATAGGCTAGTTCAATTCTTGGAATGAGTTGCTCTCTTACGAAGAGGGTTGATTGTAGCAAGTTCAAACTTTGCTTGTGTGTACAATCTAACAAGTTGTAGAATTTATTAGGTTTGTTTCATTTCTAATGTAGTTTGGTTAGAAAAGAAACACCTTCATTTCTGAAGGCTGTCCTGTATGAAATAGGTTAGTTCAGTTCTTGGAATGAGTTGCTCACTTACGAAGACAGCAGATTACAGCAAGTTCAAATTTTCCACGTTTGTAAAATTGAAACAGTTTTACAATTTAGTAGGATCATTTCATTTCTAATGTAGTTTTCTTTGGAAAGAAACAACTTCATTGCTGAACGCTCTACTGTATGAAATACGCTAGTTCAGTTTGTGAAATGAGTTCCTTGTTTATAAGAGGGTACATTGCAGCAAGTTCAAACTTTCTTCATTTGTACAATCTAAAAAGATGTACAATTTAGTAGGTTCGTGTCATTTCAAATGCAGTTTGGTTAGAAAAGAAACATCTTCATTCCTGAACGCTGTACTGTATGAAATAGGCTAGTTCAGTTCTTGCAATGAGTTGCTTTCTGACGAAGAGGGTGGATTGCAGCAAGTTCAAACTTTCCTCATTTGTACAATCTAACTAGTTGTACAATTGACTAAGTTCATTTCATTTGTAATGTAGGTTGATTAGAAAAGAAACACCTTCATTGCTGAACGCTGTTTTGTAGGCAATAGGCTAATTCAGTTCTTGGAATGAGTTGCTTTCTTACGAAGAGGGTAGATTGCAGCTACTTCAAAGTTTCCACATTTGTACAATCTAACAAATTGTACAATTTAGTACATTCGTTTCATTTCTAATGTAGTTTGGTTAGAAAAGAAACACCTTCATTGCTGAATGCCGTACTGTATGAAATAGGCTAGTTCAGTTCTTGGAATTTGTTGCTCTCTTATGAAAGGGTAGATTGCAGCAAGTTCTATTTTCCACGTTTGTACAATCTAGCAAGTTGTACAATTGAGTAGGTTCATTTCATTTCTAATGTAGTTTGTTTAGAAAAGAAAGACCTTCATTCCTGAATGCTGTACAGTATGAAATAGGCTAGTTCAGTTGTTGGAATGAATTGCTCACTTACGAAGAGGGTAGATTGTTGAAAATTCAAACTTTCCTCATTTGTACAATCTAACAGCTTGTACAATTTAGAAGGTATGTTTTGTTTCTACTGTAGTTTGTTTAGAAAAGAAACACCTTCATTGCTGAATGCTGTACTTTATTAAATAGGCTATTTCAGTTATTGTAATGAGTTGTTTCCTTACGAAGAGTGTAGATTGCAGCAAGTTCAAACTTTATTTGTTTGTAAAATCTAACAAGTTTTACAATTTAGTAGGTTCTTTTCATTTCTAATGTAGTTTGGTTAGAAAAGGAAGACCTTCATTGCTGAAAGCTGTACTTTATGAAATAGGCTAGTTCAGGTCTTTGAATGAGTTGCTTTATTAAGAAGATGGTAGATTGCAGCAAGTTCAAACTTTCCACGTTTGTGCAATCTAACAAATTGTACAATTTAGTAGATCATTTCATTTCTAATGTAGTTTGGTTAGAAAAGAAAGACCTTCATTGAGGAATGCTGTACTGTGTGAAATAGGCTAGTTCAGTTCTTGGAATGAGTTGCTCCTTTAGAAGAGGGTGGATTGCAGCAAGTTCAAACATTCCTTGTGTGTACAATCTAACAAGTTTTACAATTTATTAGCTTTGTTTCATTTCTAATGTTGTTTGGTTAAAAAAGAAACACCTTTATTTCTGAAGACTGTCCTGTATGAAACAGGTTAATTTAGTTCCTGGAATGAGTTGCTGACTTACGAAGACAGTAGATTCCAGCAAGTTCAAATTTTCCACGTTTGTAAAATTGAAGAAATTGTACAATTTAGTAGGTTCATTTCATTTCTAATGTAGTTTTCTTTGCAAAGAAACAACTTCATTGCTGAATGTTCTACTGTATGAAATAGGCAAGTTCAGTTCGTGCAATGAGATCCTTGTTAACAAGAGGGTACATTGCAGCAAGTTCAAACTTTCCTCGTTAGTACAATCTAAAAAGACGTACAATTTAGTACATTCATTTCATTTCTAATGCAGTTTGGTTAGAAAAGAAACTTCATTCCTGAACGCTTTACTGTATGAAATAGGCTACTTCAGTTCTTGGAATGAGTTGCTTTCTTACGAAGAGGGCAGATTGCACCAAGTTCAAACTTTCCTCATTTGTAAAATCTATCAGGTTGTACAATTGAGTATGTTCGTTTCACTTCTAATGTAGTTTGGTTAGAAAAGAAACACCTTCCTTGCTGAATACTGTACACTATGAAATAGGCGAATTCAGTTCTTGGAATGAGTTGCTCTCTTACGAAAAGGGGAGATTGCTGATAATTCAAACTTTCCCAGTATGTACAATCTAACAAGTTGTACAATTTAGGAGGTTAGTTTCATTTCTACTGCAGTTGTTTAGAGAGGAAACACCTTCATTTCAGAACTCTGTACTGAACAAAGTAGGCCAGTTCAGTTCTTGGAATGAGTTGCTTTCTAAGAAAGAATATAGATTACACCAAGTTGAAAGATTTGTCAGTTGTACAATCTAACAACGTGGACAATTTAGTAGGTATGATTCATTTCTAATGTACTTTGGTTAGAAAAAAAAGACCCTCATTGCTGAATGCTGTACTGGATGAAATAGGCTACTTCAGTTCTTGGAATGAGTTGCTCTCTTACGAAGAAGGTAGATTGCAGCAAGTTGAAAATTTCCTCATTTGTACAATCTAACAAGTTGTACAATTGAGTAGGTTCGTTTCATTTCTAATGTAGTTTGTTTAGAATGAAACACCTTCACTACTGAACACTGTAATGTATGAAATAGGCTAGTTCAGATCTGGAAATGAGTTGATTTCTTACGAAGACTATAGATTGCACTAAGTTCAAACTTTCCACGTTTATATGATCTAACAAGTTGCACAATTTAGTAGGTTCGTTTCATTTCTAATGTGGATTGGTTAGAAAAGAAACTCCTTCATTGCGGAAGGCAGTACAGTATGAAATAGGCTACTTCAGTTCTTGGAATGAGTTGCTTTCTTACTAATAGGGTAGATTGCAGCAAATTCAAACTTTCCTCATTTGTACAATCTAACAAGTTGTACAATTTGCTAGGTTCGTTTCATTTCTAGTGTTCTTCTCTTCGACAAGACACACCTTCATTGCAGAATGCTGTGCTGAATGAAATAGGCTAGTTCAATTCTTGGAATTAGTTGCTCTCTTACAAAGAGGGTAGATTGTGGCAAGTTCAAACATTCCTTGTTTGTACAATCCAACAAGTAGTACAATTCAGTAGGTTTGGTCCATTTCAAATGTAGTTTGATGAGAAAGGAAACACCTTCATTGCTGAATGCTGTACTATATGAAATAGGTAGTCCAGGGTTTGGAATGAGTGCTTTCTTACGAAGTGGGTAGATTGCAGGAAGTTCTAAATTTTCTTGTTTGTACAATCTAACAAGTTGCACAATTTAGTACATTAGTTTCATTTCTAATGTAGTTTGGTTAGAAAAGAAACACCTTCATTTCTGAACGCTGTACTGTATGAAATATACCAGTTCAGTTCTTGGAATGACTTGCTCTCTTACGAAGAGTGTAGATTGCAGCAAGTTCAACCTTTCCTCGTTTGTACATTCTTACAAGTTGTACAATTTAGTAGGTTCATTTCACTTCAAATGTTGTTTGGTTACAACATAAACACCGTCATTGCTGAAAGCTCTGCTGTATGAAATAGGTTACTTCAGTTCTTGGAATGAGTTGCTTACTTATGAAGACAGTAGATTGCAGCAAGTTCAAACTTTCCACGTTTGTACAATCCATCAAGTTGTACAATTTAGTAGGTTCATTTCATTTCTAATTTAGTTCTCTGT